>OZ005654.1:335262517-335312517 GCA_963930645.1 Salticus scenicus | reverse complement strand
TAAAAAATAATAAAGGACTAATCTTTTATTTTTCTGTTTGTCTGAAACAAAATCAGCAATTGTTTTTATTAATCGAAAACCTGGAGTGTGTTTATTAAAATTTCAAACAATTATCTATTTGAATTGGCTTATTGCAAACATTTTAAAATTTCAAGTTATAATTCGATCTATATTTTAAAAAATATAATTTTACTCCTATTAATTTACCATTCTTCTCAGAGAATTGGTTTAGAGAAAACTTATGAAAGGTATGTGTAAGTCGAGTTAACTAGAAACGCGTGTTTAATCGACATAATTTTGCGATCAAAGAAATTTTAAGAAATCAAAGGAAGATCACGTAATGCTGTCATTTAACAAAGTTTTAAATGTTTATTAAGAAACCTAAATATTAATAATTTTCTTCTCTGTGAACTCAACATCATCGTATCACTTATGTATAGTAATTTATCTAATAACTTCCTTTGAATAAACCACTATTTCTGAATCGTTATTTTTTCATATTAATTTCTTATGATTAAAAAAAAAGATAATACCACCGAATGTAAATAGTGGTATTAAAAAGTAAAAAAAATACGCACTGACATCTGAATATGAGAATAAAAGTCGGTTTTCAGTATTTGGCCGAATAGTTACTGCTGGATATTCGGTTAGCCGAATATTCGGAATTCTGCCAAAACTGCTTACATCCCAAATGATCAGCGCAACTCAAAAACATAAGCTAAGTCCGAATTCGGTATTATAAGTCTGTGTTACGTCTACATGGTGATATTGTTCGAAACTTATTACAGAGATTGTTTGTGAACAGGGACATACAATAGAATCAAATACATTATAGTTGAAATTTCTCGTTCGTACATATTTAACATCTTTAGGATATGCGCTACTCATAATAAAATTAACATATATTTTTGATATAATTAAGTCTGATAAAATGCATTCATCATTCGTTTTCAGAGTCACTTAAAAATTCGCATATTTTAAGGGCTGTAGTTGAAAATTCTCGAAGTGCCTTTAAATTGAGTTATACATTGGTTTTTGATAACTGTGCTAAATGTAAATACTATATAGTGCTTATAGAATTTATATTCAATATAGTCAGCAACCTAAAATAAGTCGAAAAATTTAAAAAGAAAAGAAAAGAAAAAAAAAAATTAGGCAAAAATTGTCTGAATAATTCAAAGTAGTATTATTTTAATAACCTTAAATGTTTTGCAATGTAGCTACAATATTCAAACGGGACGACAATTTTCTTTTCCTCACTCATAAATGAATGTGAAATAAATCCTTATAAAAAATTATTTTCAGTTGATATTTTGGTAAAATACAATGAAAAACTGTTGTTTGGACTTCTTACTAAGTCTGTTATTCATCAAGTGTTACTTTGGAAGAGTTTAAATATAGTACCTCCCAAAATACACCTTAAATTGCAGTAATCTGTTGTTATAGTAGTGTAGGGTGAGAGAAGGTATTCAGGGTGCCGCACTAAAATTATTTAAACACGAGAAATGGAAGTTATAATCTAATATGTGAAAATACTCTATATCTTAAACTAAATAAAATAAAATAAAGTTGAAAAGAATTAATACTTATATACTTTTGTTTTTTCATGTTCAATTTTTACTTTCTCTTACCCATAAGGTAGAGAAAGTATTGTTTTAGGGTCAAATTTTCGAACGTAAGTTTTTGTTATATTTACACGTTTTGAGGTCCTCTGAATCCGAAAATCATGTTTTTAGCGGTTATGGTCTGTCTGTGAGTCTGTGTGTGCCTGTTATCAGCATATCTCAAGAACAAATAGTAGCAGAAAGTCCAAACTTGGTAATCTAAATGTGTTTGATGTAGGGATGCTACACTAAGCTTTTTGTTGAGATGAAGCAAATGGTTCGTGTACAGGGACACCCAAGAGAATTCAAATACATTACGTCTATGATGGTCACTTAAAAATTCGCATATTTATTTACGTCTATGATGGTCATAAAATATAAATTGGTATAAATATGGTATAAATATTGGTATAAGATGGTATAAATTGAGTTATACATTGGTTTTTGATAACTGTGCTAAATGTAAATACTATGTAGTGCTTATAGAATTTATATTCAATATAGTCAGCAACCTAAAATAAGTCGAAAAATTTAAAAAGAAAAGAAAAGAAAAAAAAAAAAAATTAGGCAAAAATTGTCTGAATAATTCAAAGTAGTATTATTTTAATAACCTTAAATGTTTTGCAATGTAGCTACAATATTCAAACGGGACGACAATTTTCTTTTCCTCACTCATAAATGAATGTGAAATAAATCCTTATAAAAAATTATTTTCAGTTGATATTTTGGTAAAATACAATGAAAAACTGTTGTTTGGACTTCTTACTAAGTCTGTTATTCATCAAGTGTTACTTTGGAAGAGTTTAAATATAGTACCTCCCAAAATACACCTTAAATTGCAGTAATCTGTTGTTATAGTAGTGTAGGGTGAGAGAAGGTATTCAGGGTGCCGCACTAAAATTATTTAAACACGAGAAATGGAAGTTATAATCTAATATGTGAAAATACTCTATATCTTAAACTAAATAAAATAAAATAAAGTTGAAAAGAATTAATACTTATATACTTTTGTTTTTTCATGTTCAATTTTTACTTTCTCTTACCCATAAGGTAGAGAAAGTATTGTTTTAGGGTCAAATTTTCGAACGTAAGTTTTTGTTATATTTACACGTTTTGAGGTCCTCTGAATCCGAAAATCATGTTTTTAGCGGTTATGGTCGGTCTGTGAGTCTGTGTGTGCCTGTTATCAGCATATCTCAAGAACAAATAGTAGCAGAAAGTCCAAACTTGGTAATCTAAATGTGTTTGATGTAGGGATGCTACACTAAGCTTTTTGTTGAGATGAAGCAAATGGTTCGTGTACAGGGACACCCAAGAGAATTCAAATACATTACGTCTATGATGGAAAGTGCAGGTAAGTTGAGTTTAACATCTATAGACTGCACTAAACCAAATGAAATGAATATGTATAATATATTATATGCCTAAAAGCATGTCTCATGTAGAATATGGTAGGCAAATCATCCACTGTTCATTTACAGGGCTACACAAAAGAACTAAATTATAATGCGGCAATAGTTTAAAATTAATAGAAGTGTATTTCAGATTATGCTGTGTATTATTACTATAGGATTATATTTAGGTGCACCATGGGGTCTGTATATAGTCGTCAAAAGATATACAGGGCTTCAAATATTTAAATAACATTCTTTTTTGTTGTTAATGTATGTGCTTTACTATAATATTTTACCATTTCCAGGAAAGCTGTTCAGGAATTGAAATGAATTCTTCATGGAGATACGGTAAATAATTATGTATGTTTTTAAGCTAAATATTCATCGCTTCCCTTTTGTATATTTACAAGTTTTGAGGCTTCGTGATTACCGAAGTCAAGTTTTTTAACGTTTGATCTTTGTCTGTGTCTCTTTGAGTAACTTAAAAACGAATAATTTTTAGGAGATCCAAATGTTGCATTTTGAAGTTGATATATGTTTGTTGCTGGGAAAGTTTGATCAAGATTGAGACGTTTCAAGGAATGTTGTGTGTAAAAATTATCTGAATAATTTTAAGTGAACTTTTAATTTTAATAACAGATTTAAATTCTACATAAATGTAGGTGTAGTAATGAAACGGGGGGGGGGGTTTGAGGGGGACGGTAGCCCCTCTCGCACAGAACTAATTATTATATAAAACTCTTCCGAAGCCTAATTTGTATTGTTTTAACAAAGGTTTACATAACAGAACTCGTTATGTTACCCCTTAATCTCCAACCTGTATTTATAGTATTAAATTTTAGGGTAAGAGAAAGTCGTGTGAATGACACACCAGATTTTTTTTTTCTGTTTCTCGTGTAGGCAGACATCTAAATTTAAAGAAACAGAATACCAGACTAAAGCAAAAGGCTTAAGCACTTATAATTTTTTATTTATAAAATTAAAAATGCTCTTTAAAATTAGGTCAAAGTGGTGGCATATTCACTATTTCGATGTAATTATCCTCTCATGCCGAAGACAGTTATTAGCTAGTATGCTGTAGCCATCACAAAAACATTCTTTTATACTTTTCGATACAAATTAAGGAAGTACAAATTGTTCATTAAAATGATTTTCCACGATGAAATAAGATTATTTTCATTTCAGAGAAGTATTATATAATATTAGATGTCGAAAGAAAATTAATATTGTATTTTACTGACGATATCAAAGAAAAAATGGGACCTTTTTGGCGTATTTTTTACTATTTTTTATTTTTTATTTTTAATGAACAAAATCGATAACTTAAGTTTTAAATTGTCGCAGATCTATAGTTGAACCATATGTTTTAAAAGTATTAATGAGTTCCTATGAAAAATACTCATATAAAAAAAATTACAAGGGATATTGTCCCGGGGGGGGGGGGGTAAGAAATGCTGATACATAAAAAAAAAAAAAAAAAAAAAAAAAAAAATCATAATTGATTATTATATATATATTTTTTTTTTTCACAATGATCAATTAAAAATAATTCATATTGTTAATTTATACAAAGTTCTGTCCAATATTGCCGCAATAAGAATTATGAAAATAATCTGGTGTGTCACTCGCACTACTTTCTCTTACCCTGAAATTTAATACTATAAATACAGGTTGGAGATTAAAAGGTAAGATAACGAGTACTGTTATGGAAACCTATGTTAAACAATTCAAATTAGGCTTAGGAAGAGTTTTATATGATAATTAGTTATGTGTGAAGAGGCTACTGCCCCACTCAACCCCCGTTTCATTAATGTACAAAAAACAATAAATGACTATTTAGCTTAAAACATACATTATTTACCATATCTCTATGAAGAATTTATTTCAATTCCCGATCAACTTTCCTGGAAATGATAAAATATTATTAGTGAAGCACATCCACTAACAACAAATAACTAGTGTGTTGTGGCCACCACACGACTTTCTTCTATATTTTTCTATACAAATTCACTCAGTAAAAATAATTTATTAAATTATTATTTAAAAAAAAAATAACCTTCCACGATAATGCACACGGTATCCATATTAGAGAAGTAGTATAACACTAAATATCCAAAAAAAAATTTTTTTGAATTTATTCTCAATATTACATTTAATTTTTTTTTTTTTTTTTTTTTTTTTTTTTTTTTTTAAATGAAAAAAATCGATAATTTTATTTTAAATTATTGCAGATCGATGGTTCAACCATTCGTTTGAAAGGAATTGGCGTGCTCTTTTGAACGATACCCATCATGAAAATTTACTTCCCTACCAGGGGGGGGGGGGGGGAGGCGAGGCTCCTACATACACAATTTTTTTTTCCAAGTTGACTATCTCTATTACACTATTTGGTTTGTGCAGTTAATAGATGTTAAACTCTACTTACGTACAATTTCCCCCATAGACGCAATGTATTTGAATACCTTCGAGTGTCCCTGTGCACGAACCATTGACTTCATCTTAACGAAAAGCTTAGTATAGCATCCCTATAGGATACACATTTAGAATACAGAGTTTGGAATTTCTGCTACTATTTGTTCTTCAGTTACGCAGATAACACACACACAGACCATTCGCTAAGAATGATTTTCGTATTCAGGGGATCTCAGAACATGTAAATATAACAAAAACTTACGTTCGAAAATTTGACCCTAAAACAATACTATTTCGGCCGTATGGGTAAGAGAAAGTAAAAAGGGGGGATGGCAACGGGAGCCGTTGACCAATTATCCCAAAAGCAGATCAGCATCAATTTAAGTCAAGGTCCAATTAAACGCGAACTCATTCAATTCCATCCACTAGTTCGTACGATGTAGTGGCTGCAAAATTTTGATAAAACACACTGGCGCAGATAGACAGAAATTGTCTAAAAATGGCCAAATCGTGTTCTGGACGCAGTTTGGCCTTACTGCCAATTATCTATATAATATTTCTCTAACGTGAACCAATTACGATTACATTTTGTTGCAACGATACGATAGAGATGTAATTAATAAAATACGCAAGGATAAAAAAATAATTTATAAATGAACAATGTTTAAGCACATTGTTTCAGCTTAATGATCTAATAAGAAAAAATGACATTTTCCTTATGAGACCATTTTATGAAAAAATGTATTTTTAAGAGCTGCCTCTTCAGAATCTTTGAAAAAACCTAGCAAAACTTTAAAGATACTATATACAGAATAGGAGTTATTATTATAAATTGACTAAAAAAAGGTAAATAAGAAAAGGTAAATAAGAAAAATTTTAAAGGTAAATAAGAAAAGAAGTAAAGTGCAAAAATTTCGCATGGGTTTGCTAGTTATTATTATTCTCAGTTATGCTGATAACACACTTACAGTACACGAACAGATGCACAGAGACCAACCGCTAAAATTCTGATTTTCGGATCCAGAAGACTTCAAAATGTGTAAATGAAAAGAAAAACTTTACTCATCAAATATTGGTCTAATGAGCCCTAATGTACAAAAAATGACCGTAAAGTAACATTCCAAAGCTAAATTCGATTCTGATATTTAGATTTTCAAGTACACCTTTAATTGCATACTTAAAAGTTTTGTTGATTTACTTTTCTTGAAATGCACGATTCGAGCATCTTCATAAAGAGCAATCTTCATATTTTTACCACTTTATTGCCCGTGGTTTCTTTCTTCGTGTATTTATGGTTGAGTGACGCCGAGAGTGAAGGCATGCAAGAATAAATCCTTCGACTTCTAGAGTTTTGTTCTTAAAAAAAAAAAAAAAATAAAAAAAATTCTGTTATAACTTTGTTCTCGCCTTGCATTTTTATGGTCACTCGTATGTCTTCCCTAGCTCTTCCATTCCTTTTCAAATGTTTCTGTTTGAGGGAAGAGGTGAAACCTAGCTATGCCTCTTGACACTTTTTTAATTTGCACGATGTTGGATAGATTTGATATTGAGTTGGGGGAAATGATTGAGTAAAAATTCATTAATTTTGAAAATATCGATAGACGCATGGTGTGGTATTCACATATTTTTATTTATTTACTTATTTGGAAGGAAAATTATACAATAACTACTGGTGGCCTTTCATTTGTGTCAGTACATTAAGTCATACAATTCACAATACAACTGAGCTCCAATGACAAAGGTTTATTAATAAGGACGAGTCTTAATAATTATATAACAGATCAACATGGCAGAAAAGTTGGTACTCAATCCTATAGGGATTCGTCTATAATTCTTGTCACTAGGAATAAATTTTATACTGCGGTACTGGCTACATAATTCTTTATTCTGGATAAACTAGTTGTTGTGTACCCTTCGCTATTAGTTTCTTTTAATTTTCCAAAAACGTTTTTTAATACGAGGGTTGATCCAGAATTAAGGTTCCCATCAGTTTTATAAATAGACAACATTTATTTTCATAGCAATGTACATTGTCGGAAAGAAGACACTTTGCTCTATTTTTCGACATAATCGCCATCTTTTTCTACACATTTTTGTAGACGGCGCTCTAATTTTTGTATCCCAATGCCGTAGAACTCCGCCGCCAACCCTTTGAGGAAGCGTTATACCCCAATTTTTCAGTCAAAGCTCTTTTTACTGTACCGTAAGAACTCCCAGGAATCCGAGCAACAAGTTCACGTACGGTGATCCTCCTGTTTTGAAGCAATTCGCGTTGGACCATCTCAACAATCGCCTCCGAAACTGACGCGAACTTTGATTGTCTCGTGTATGAGCTGCTTGTTCAACAAAAAATTCATAAAATCCTTCTTCATTCAGAAAGATCAGTTAACTTTCTTTGTATTTCTGTAAAAACACTGCTTTTCTACTGCGTCTCTGAAATTTTTGAATAATTGAATTTTCGCCTTTAAACTACCCTTTCGATGCTTGGACTCTCATTTTACTATTCTCAAATTTCACGTTATATTTCTACAGTAAAGTATTGTCTTTTATATCTAAACACAATTTTTTTTTATAGATTACATTCCTTTTAGTTACACCTGTTGTTTTTACTAGAGCTGTACCGAGTACTCGGTATATCCTCGGTACTCGTCCAAATATGGACTAAGTATTCGGCCAATACCGAGTAGTTGTAAGAATTTCATTATTTTTATGTATTATTGAAAGAAATGTATTAATAAGAGTTGCTTATTAATAACTAAACTAAAAAATTATAAAAATATAAACATAGTCATTAAACTTTTGCTGCAAACAGCTTTCTGCAGTTAAAATGGGCAAGTAGATTGCCACTAAACTCGGTATAGAGACGATTCATTATATGAACTTATCCATTTTAGTTACAAGAATTTAAGTATAACCATCTTGTATGTGTGTAATATGCAATTTTTTTTTTTATAAAAGCTTAGTACATAAAATTGTATCAAAAAACAGACAAAAATAAAATATTTTGGAAAAAAGAACCCTTATATAATACTAATATAGTAGATAAAACGAGAGAAACATATTTGTGCAAATAAAAGTAAGACACTTTTAAAACTGTAAATAAGATTGATTTTTAATTTACCTTTTTCATAATTATTATTTTTTAAATACACTAAAATGTTATTAAAAATATATTATCAAATTTGTTGTTCTGAAAATTATGGCCCGAAACCACCTGTCTTTTTTACTCTTCTCGAATTTGAAGATTAATGAAGTCTATCATGTTTGAAGTGATAAAATATTTATTTTAATGTTCTCATTTTATATGCAACTTTCATGCATCTTAAATTAAGCCTGAGTGTATAGGAACTTTTATATTCTCTAAGAATTATCTGAGAATAATTCGCATCTGAGAAAGACTATTTAATAAAGAATGAAGTTATCAGTTATTATGGTTTTAATAATCCACTAAGCTGGAAGTATCAAATGTAACAATAAACCTAATTGTGTATATACTCTACAAAAGTTCTGAAACGTTTCATGAAAACATGCTGTTTGCCATTTAACTGAATTTTGTGATCAAAAGGCCTTTTTTAAATTTCAAGATGTGCAAAATTCTTCATGTGCACGTCAATTATTCTTTCTTACAACTACTCGGTATTCGGTACTCGGCCGAGTAAAAGGCCGAGTACTCGTTACTTGGTTACTCGGCCAAAGTGCTACTGGGTGCAGCACTAGTTTTTACATCGATACTTAAATGCACGGGAAAAAAAATACATATTTTATTTTTTATATATTTTAAAAATTTAACAAGTTCTCACTTAGTATTAAAATAAAATTTCTTGCTTTTTCTCTGTCAACGATGTATTTTGTTTTATGTGCGTTTTTTAATGCTAAAATATTTCATCAGTACAATTAAAACAATAATAGTAGGAAAATTTAAAAAAAAACTCTCGTAAGAGATATTCGTTTTTTGAGTTACCATACGCTATCCTCAATAAAATGCTATAATGTGTACGGCTATTTGACATCAGCTAATGAATGTGTTAAGGAAAAGGAAGTTCGCATATATAAAGAATCTTTTTCAAACTTTCTTCAATTTCATTAAAATTAAAGTTTCGCAATGTAAACTTAAAGGGAAAAAAAAATGTATGTCTATTGCTCAAAAATAAATTTAAAGCCTTCAGTAAATGGCGTATTCGAATATTCATAAATGAGTCTTAATTTTCAAATGTTTCATTCATAAATCAAAAATATTTCATTATACTCTAATATAGGGGTGCACAACCTTTTTGGCTGGAGGGCCAATCTCGCTGTTCAGTGGGATATGAAGGGCCACAGACGAGATAATATAAAAGAATTGAACTATGCAGATATATTCGCTGTGTAATACACACACACGCGCGTATATAAAGGGGCACATTGTCATGTGCCTGTGTGCAGAACTTCAGTTTCCATCATATGTTACTTAAAAAAAAAACTTTTATAATTTTTTCTTTAATCCGAGAGTAAAGTGAATCTCGAAGCATGATAATCATGAAGTTATTGAATAGTAAGCGAAGGAATTAAACAAATGCATCATATAAAATACAAAAACGATAAATAAAATAATCAAATAAAAAGTATATTTTGCAGAGAGAGAAAAATTATATTAGGAGTCACAAAAACGATAAGCACAAATATAAAGGCTGATAGAGGATACCAAAATAAGCAGTTTTGCATAAAGCGGTTTATTTAATTTTGAAATACATTTAAAAAATAAAAGGAAACAGTTGTAAAATAAATATATAATGGGTGAGTTATTTCTTATGTGCAATATAATAAGGTGTTTATTTAGATATTTACCATTACCTCCACAAAATATCTGAACTGAGAGTATTTATTATGAGTTTGATATGGCGAAGCTTATACAAAGTTTTTAGTATGCAGCTATATTGCTGAGAATTGACTTTGTGAAAGTGCCTCTGTGCTGAAAGTCAGTTTTGTAAAGGTGCCTAAATGCGGCACTAAATTTGTTCTGGATTAACCTCTGCGATAAACAGCATGGTCTGGAAAAGTCTCGATGAGTGTTTTGAAGATCTGGTTGCTAAATTATACATGTAGCACACAAGGGCATAGCCAAGGAAAGGAAAGGGATATTGGAGCTAAGATATTTCTGAATCAAATTATTTTTTTGTAGAAGTTTTAAGAAATAAATTAGGTTTAAGAATTGCAACAAATAAATAACAAACGAAGATTTAAGAAATTTTTAGAGAAGTTTTAAATTTTTAAGAAGTTTTTGTAAGTGCCTGTTTTGAGAATGCAGCCAACAAATACTTTTTCTTTCTCTCTTTCATTTTTTCCCTCCTGTTGATGATTAATCCAATCTGAAATGTCAGTCCGGCGGGCCGCAAATTGACGGCTACTGGGCCGCATGTCGCCCCCTGGCCGCAGGTTGTGCACCTCTACTCTAATACATATATATTATGTATATATTTAGTGATACTAGATTCATCCAATTTATTTCATCAAAAATAATATCAGAAGGGGAAAAAAAAAAAAAAAAAAAAAAAAAAAGCTATCTAGATCGTATTTGATTTTTGTCTTCAAAATTAGATTTCAAAATGATAATTATCTCTACCTGAACAATATTTTAAATTTCATCGCGATCTTAAATTTTAATATTTTTCAAAAAGATAAAAAGTGTTTTGGTTGTTCGTCCTTTCCTTATCCGTCTTCTTGTCCGTGCTGTCATTTCTGTAAATAATTTTAGATTTTTTTGTAATTGATGTAGTATGTTATTCTGGTTTCCCATGACGTATTCCCTATCGAATATAGTATAAATAAGAGCTTCGCTAGTTGCTGGTTTACGTACAGAGATTCGCAAAATAATTCGAATACATTGCGATCTATGATAGGCATTTCTTTATAATAGATTCTAATATCTTTATACTCATTAGAACATAATGAAGTTAACATACATTATTCAGATGTAAATATACATAATTTAGCATTCAAGAGAATCGTATTATCAGTGCCAATTTCATTCAAAAATTTATATAAAGCAAGCCACGAATGGTGGATTAAAGATGAATTTTACTGTAATACCCACGGTATAAGGAGTGATGAAACCTACTCTCGCCAATAATGAAATATAAATAAAATTTGGCATATAAGATAAACATATTTTCAATGTCAATTTCATCAAAAATAATTATATAAATAAAGCCATGAATAAATAGACGTATGTAATATAATCAACAACATCAATTCAATAATCAGAAACTTTAAATAAATAAGATGAACATAACAAATGTAATATGAAATGGAAAAATGCTCAAAACATTTAATCTATATATTAATAGGCAAGCATAAAATTTGTTGTCCCTTTTTAACATATTAATTATGGGAGTAGAGGGTTGAAAATGGTATCATTCGAAAGGTATGGTTAGCCGGAAGGTGCGAATACAAATATTATTTTTTTACGATGTCAAGAAGGTATTTAAAAATACATTTATTTTTTATGCATTTTCCCCCATTTTTCTCTTTTATACACGTATTCCTTCACATTAAAAAATACCTAAAAGTAGAAAGTTGTTAAATCTGGCAATTTCATAAAGCTCAAATAAAACCATAGACACAGTAATTTGTATAATGTAGCATCACTATACGCAAGCGAAGTGATGACGTCACTGCCTGTCCATGGAGCCATGTAAAAGATTTTCTATGTTAATTGTCCATTGCATTTTTTGTAAAAAATTATTAAAAAATAACGGAAATTATCTGCCGATTTTAATTCCGATATTTGGGTATAGTTATATATAAGTTACTGTCTACATGTGTTTGATTGAGTTATTTTTTCTGTAAAATTGATAAATTTTTAATTTAAAATCACAAGCAGAAAAAAAAATGGCAAACTTCCAGTTTCGAATGTAAACATAAACATTTCATTTCAAAGGGTGATATTTAAACAATAAATATTCAACTAATATACTCAGGGATCGATCCAGGCAAAATTTGGGTCCCTTTTGCGGACCCTTCACAAAATTCAAATTCGTAAAAAGGGACCCTTCACAAAATTCAAATCCATAAAAAGGGACCCTTCACAAAATTCAAATCCGTAAAAAGGGACCCTTCACAAAATTCAAATCCATAAAAAGGGACCCTTTACAAGATTTTGTTTTATAAAAATAATCCTTTTATTAAATGTTTTCAGTATTATTTTTAATTACTGCCTTAATTTGGCTCAACAAAACTCTATTAACTTGATATTAAGCATTACATAAAGTGATTGTAAAAACGGAAAATTTTACACAATATTTTACTTTTTCACAAAAATATTTTATATTTCACAAAAATAAATAAAAAACTCACAAAAATATTTTGTTTTTCACAAAAAAAGGGACCCAAAATATAAAACCTGGATCGACCCCTGATACTAAATAAAAGGAAAATGGATTTCTTACTAACTGCTGCATATATAAGTAGACGATACGGAAAAAATTCCGATTTCCGTTTTCTGCTGAATTTACATGTTTTGAGCTTTCTTTACGTTTCAATTAACTGAAATTGGCTACTTATTTTTTAAAAAAGTGTCTTTATTGCTAGCTTTTGTGGGTAGAAGAAGCAAGTAGAAGATACATAAAAACTTTTGATTTCCGGTTTTCGATGAATTTACACGTTTTGAGATTTCCTTGCATTTTAATTAAGTGAAATTAGTGAAATTGACTACTTATTTTTATTTTTTAAAAAGTGGATTTATTATTCTTTTCTCTGCATATATAAGTAGAAAATATAAGATTCAGAAATATTTTAGATTTTCGGTCTTCGATAAAGTTACACGTTTTGAAATTTCCCGAACTCAATTCGACCATTTTTGAAAAATATCTTTTTTTTTTTTTTTTTTGTTCAAACACTGTATTTTGTGAACCAATCGAATTAATTTAACAGAATTTGATACTTGGTTGGACCTTGGTCTGACATGGTACCTATTAGCTTCTGGGCTGTATCGCACAACAAGGGGCGTTTTCGCGTTGCGATTTTCTCTCATTTCAGGAAAGGCTAACATCTACAGAGAGAAATAGTTATATTAAGTAAAACTCTGCTGATTCAGTTAGAGTGAATATTGGCAAACAATTGCCGCAGCTGTGTTGCAATTGCATTCCGTTTAGGACAAGGCAATAACTTTGCTTTGCCTCGCTTTGCAAAAAAAATGGTCGAGTTTCGACCACTGGGCGATACTAGTATTATATAATTAGCATTAATGATTGCTGCATTGCGTTACAGTGATTTCAATGTAAAAATATTTCAATGTATTATAGGTTAAAAGAAGTAAGTGACAATTGCTTGAAATTTTATTCCAGTTGTGTTATTATTTTTTTAAACACTTTCAAGCAAAGTTAAAAATAATTGTTCTTTGGTTCTTCTATGTCTGTATGTTTGTAGGTCCACATTTATGTAACTATTTTTAGAATTCCTAGAAATTGCTGAAAAACTATTTTCATTTGTGTAATGGTAAACATAAGACCTTTTTTTTTTTTTTTTTTTTTTAACTACTGTCTTAGAGTTATTAAAAAATTGTATACATATGCATTGAAATATAACAATAGCAGGTGCGTTAAAATTGATCGGGAACTATTTAAATCTACTAAAGTTTAGAAGTTTAAATTTTTTTAATTGTTCCCTGCTAATTTAAAATTTTTTCATCTCGATTTTACATTTATTATATTTTAACTAATTCCAAGCATATATGGGTGTTACTTTGTGCATTCATTCATGTGTCATTAAAAAAAAAGGGGGGGGGGGAAAGAAAAGAACAAATGATTAAAAAAAAACAAAGAAAAAATCCATTTACTTTGACATATATTAGAAATAAATGAAGACTCCGCAAATACTTGATTATTCCCCGATTATCGCGCTCTTAAGTTTCAGTTGTTCTTTGGCCTGAAAATGGAGGTAATAATGACTAGAAATCGGAATTCTGTCATACCAAGTTTGACTTTATATCCTATTGATTGATATTGCAAGTTCTGTCTTCTCACTTCAACCGTGGAATCGAAATTCAATGTGCTCATCTAATAATATTCGATAATGGTGTAATATGAAATCTCTTAAAACCAGTCACGTTTGTGTTAGAGTACTAATAGTGCTTAAGCCACTCCCAAGCTAAATACTATCCATATTATATTTCGAACTATTTATATTATTCCCGTGACATATCATTTCATTATACTGCCTCCGTCATAACAAATATTACACCGATTTTTCTTTAAACTGCATGGGAAATTAGTATGTTGTGACCATCACAAAACCTTCTTATGTATTTCCTATACAAATTCATGCAGTACAAATTATTTATTAAAGTTTTTTTTTTTTTTTTTTTTTCATAATTAATGTAGTCGATTTTCATCTCAGAAAAGTCTAACCTTAAATGACCAAAAAAAAAAAAAAAAAAAAAAAGTAAATTTTATGGTTTACAAAGGCAATCTTAGAAAATGCGTTTTTTTCTTTCTCCAAAATCCATTTTTTGATGAAAAAAAAAATTGTTTTAAATTATCGTAGATCTATGGTTCAGATATTCGATTTAAAGATATTGACGAGTTCCTTTGTAAATACTCATACAGAAAATGATCGTCTCCCAGGAAAAAAGGAATACTTACCTGTTGGGGGGGGGGGTGGGGGGGGCTAAGCTCCTAAATATCCGTTTTGGATGTTTAGGAGTATCGTTCTGGAACTTTCCATTGAAATTTTATTAAATCCATATTCAGATATAATTTAAATGTGTAGATTTGTATTCTTTATTCAAATTAAAGTCTTCTTACTGAAAATGTTAAAACTTTTCGTCTTTTTCCGGTATGAAGATGACTGCTCGAATATAACTGTTGCGAAATTTCTTTCTCTATTAATTAAGAACAATCTATTTTAAGGTGTCTTTAGGCGAGAAAACACATTAAAGGTTAAACGATGTAACGGATAAGTACAGTCCCACACAGCCACTTACATCCATGAGACATCTATAAACATCTGTAAAAGTTAAAAAATTATCCATTAAACTTTCTATAAATATCCTACAGATATCTATTAGCACGACAAATGTCAGTCACTCTTTATAACATCCATTAGATTAAATGTCTGTTACATATCCAGTAAGAGTAAATCTCCAAATATCTAGTAATTGGACTTGTTAGATCTAATAGATATTGAAAATGTTTTGATCCACCATGTTACATCTATATTAGACATCGAAAAAGGCACGTCTAAATTTCATCTATATTTAAACATCTAATAGATAGCTATAATTAGTACTGGATATCCAGGACTTTAAATGGATATTCTTTAGATACTTTGTACATTTAATGGCATTGGACGTAATTTAGATGTCTAATGGATATCAGTGGCTGTATGGGGTAGGAAAGTGGAGTGGCGTAGATATGCCGCCCCCCCTCCCCCGAAAATTTTCGAATTTTTTTTTCTAGCTTCATAGCACCACAATATATATTTCTTTAAACATTTAAAAGGAGTATTTTTTTCCTACTTCAGACAATAAAATAAAAAATGAATAGTCTATTGAGATAATTCTGAAGCATCTCCAATTTTTACAGTTCTTCAGAGTCATTGACAAAAGCATACAGAATTTTTAGTGCTGAAACAGCTCCAATTTTTACAATTCTTCAGAGTCATTGAAGGTGGCATACAGGATTTTTAGTGTTGAAACAGATATGTAAACAAAAACCAAATAACTGTGCGTGGTGAGGTTTAGTCCCGCTTACAAAAATGTATTTTCTGTAGACCAAAAATAGCGAAATTAAAACAACGAAAACACTCTCGTTTGATCTTCAGTAAGTGACATGGTCATTAGTAAGGTGTGTGTGTGTGGGGGGGGGGTTCAATTTGTATTTCCTTAGTTTGAATTTCGAGGTTGGTAATATAACTACCGATTGAAAGGTAAAATAAAACTCTTTGAAACGACTTTTTAGTTGAATGACATTAAATTCTGTTGTTAATTTTCATTAAAAATTTTCTTGCAAAGAAAACGATGGATCGATGGTTAGTAAAAAAAAATTAAAACTGCCCTCAATTATAAAGGAGAGTGACTCTTGCAATGTCGGAAGCAACAATCTTCAACCTATTTTGGTTACTTACGAATAAGTGTACATTTTTTTTTATTTTTGCTTTTTTCCTGAAAAACTTTTTTCTGTAGGTGTAAGAAAAAAGTATTGGTTTCGGGAAAGATTTTGAACTGCAGTTTTCGACAGATTTATGATGTCCTGAACACGATTTTACTATTTTTAGAAATGCCTGTCTGTGTGTATATAAAAAATATTTTGAAACGAGGTACCTCATGAACCAGTGAACGAATTTAATTAAACTTGGTATGTAGTAGCACCTCGACCTAATCTGGTTCTGATTACATTTGAGAGTCGATTGCTTAACAGGTGGCACTATGATTTCATTTTTTTTTTTTTTTTTTTTTTTTTTTTTACCTTCTCTTACCCATAAGGTAGAGAAAGTATTGTTTTTGGGTCAAATTTTCGAACGCGAGATTTTGTTATATTTACACGTTTTGAGGTCCCCTGAATACGAAAATCATGTTTTTAGCAAATGGTCTGTGTGTATGTCTGTGTGTGTCTGTCTGTGTGTCTGCCTGTTATCAGCATATCTCAAAAACAAACTTTTAACGAAAATAAACTTTGAAAAAAAAAAATCGTACTTTTTTTTTTTTTTTTAAATTTTGAGAATAAAATGGATTTTTTTTTTGGATATTTGGTGTTATACTACTTCTCTAATATGGAAATCGTCTGCCTTATCATAAAAGATAATTTTTTTAAATAATAATTTTAATAAATTATTTTTTAAAATGAGAAAAAATTTTTAATAACCGAATTAAATTCTATATAAATGTAGGTGCATTAATGAAACGGGGGGTTGAGGGGGGCGGTAGCCCCCCTCACACAGAACTAATTATCATATAAAACTCTTCAGAAGCCTAATATGAATTGTTTAACATAGGTTTACATAACAGTACTCGTTATCTTACCTATTAATCTGCAACCTGTATTTATAGTATTAAATTTCAGGGTAAGAGAAAGTCGTGTGAGTGACCCACCAGATTATTTAAATAATTTTTAAGATGACAGTATAGGACAAAATTTTCTATAAATGTAATATAATGAGAGTTATTTTTAATGAATGATTGTAAAATTAATTATTGATAATAGTAGTAAACTAGATAAAAGTTTGTGTGCGTGTAGGAACATGGCTTTGCCTCTCGAGGGAATCCCCCCCCTCCCCTAGGGGTTGTAAATTTTTAATATGGGTAACATTCAAAAGAAATCGGCAACATTTTAAAAACAAATAGTTGAATAGATATCTGTGATAATTTGAAACAAAAATGTCATATTTTTCATTTGTAATGGAGGGAAAAAAAAAAAAAAAACTAAGTCTGCACAAGTTGATTTTCATTCGGAATTTAGTGTTATACTTCATTGATATAAAAATTGTCGGCATTTCATCATGGAAAATAATTTTAATAAATATAATAATTTAATAAACATTTTGGTGCTGCTTGAATTTTTAAAAGATAATATATAGAAGAAAATCTTATGCGGCCACAACCTACTGATTGTTTTATTTCATATGCATGCATACAGTAAAACTTCTATAATACGGAACGTGTATAAAACGGAAACGTAATGAATACAAACTTTGTAAGCGATGCTATAAATCGCAAAAATTCACAACAATTGTTTCAAATCAAAACAGTTGAACATAGCTGTTCATCAGGAGAGGTAAAGTAGGTGTATGAATGCAATATGAAAGTGTAAAAATTTCAACAAAAAACTGTGTAATATATTATCTTAAGTCTTAAGTAAAATTACAGAGAAAAATAAACGGAGATGTTAAAAAACTTTTTTTATACGTTCATTTTAATAACTAATATTAATTTAATTAATTATTGGTAAGAATACATTTCGGACTTAGAATATTTTTTCTAAAGTAGAAACAGCCATTTTTAATTTTAATTAAAATATTAAATAATAAAATTAGGCAAAAATACAGAATAAAGATTGAGAATCTCGATTATTTACTTTTAACTGAGAATTACTGTAAATTTACAGAGACTCTGGATAAATATTTACATTAAATTTACAGAAATTTTTAACAGTGTGGCAATCTACACCAGTTTTTGAAAATTATAATGTTTAATATTTATACCTATATCAAATTCGATTCTTCATATTGATTTTTTTTAAATTATTATTATTCATTAGATGATTTAGGGTAGGTGCTCTAGTGATTGACATGCACCAGTAATTGATATCTATCCCGAAATAATTAATGAATAAGAAAAATAATAATATCATATATTTTACATATGAGAATTTTAATATTTTAGGTCAAACACTGGAGCATAGGGTGCTAATAACTGGTAAAATGAATAACTAGCAGTGTCAATTACTGGAACATTGAGTGAGTGTCAAATAAAAATTCTTAAAAAAAAAATAATGGTAATAATTATCAAATGTATATATTTTTACATATATGTGGTTCTGAATGTTTTTCATACCATGTGTACTAACTTGAGATTTCTAAAAATAGTTTCTGATGACTAGAACATTAAAAACATCAGAGATTGCTCTAAAAGTGTCAATCACTGGTGCACTTGCCTTTTTTTTTTTTTTTTTAGGACTGAGGGCCTATTAGTCTCAATCTGGGATTTTGCGTTGTCGATTTCGATAGTTGGACATTTGTCGAAATCTAAAATTTTATCGAAAATATAATTGAATAATTTGAAAGCGATGTTATAATTTGAAAAAAGAAAAAAAAAAAAAAAAAAAAAAAAAAACTAATAGTCCTCCGTCCTAAACTAAATTCTGCTTTTGCCAGAATTTTATCAAAATCTTTTTTTTTTTTTTTTTTAATTATTATTAAAAGAAAAGAAAATTAATAATAATCAGTATCGTTACAAGCGATATCGAAAAAGTTTTTTTTTAAATAATTTTGAATAAGGAAATAAAAAGTGCGCGTGAAATAATATGAAATAAAAATAAGTAAAAAAATGAATTTAATGATTTAATGTTTTTGTTTTTCGGGGGCTGCTCATGCATATAAAAAATGCGTATTAAAACGAGTCGAAGAAGGAAGCGAAGTAAGTATTGAGTTATATTACGATAAATACGATATATAATATGATACGATATATTAGACCTATCGTCCAGGGTTAGTAGGCATTTTCGTTGAAAGAAATAGTTTGTTTGTTCGGTGCAACTTGCACATTAGTCCCGTGAGGTACAACTTTCACATTAGTCCCCTTTAAATATTTTTTTTATTACTACTATTATTATTATTATTATTATTATTATTATTGTCCATTACTATTTAAGATTCTTAAAATGTTGAACAAATTTCTGGTATCAAGAAATTGCCAATGCTAATTATTCTTTTCTTAATTAAGGCAACATCTTCTATCCTTAAGCTTTAAATCTAAATAATAAAACCCAAATTATCTCTCTCAAACGGTATTTCTTTAAAATATAGTATACTTTAGTCATCTCAAAACTTTCTTCTATATGTTTTTGTATAAGAGCGCCACTTAATAATTTTTTTTACCACTTTGACTGCATAAAAGTTTAACCATAGCTTTTCACAATAACTATTGTAAGTTTACAGGTTTACGCATTTTTAATCAACAGATGCTGAGATGTAGTCATGGGGAAAATCATAAGTCAGTAATAGCACTGCCACCTATCGGCTAATAGGCACCCAAATTAAGTGAGGATCGTTTTCATAATGGTTATCACGTATATCGTTTGGTGTATTTATATGCAATAGAAGTTATAATTTAGCCTTCCTGTTCAAGAGCGTAATTTGCAGCACATCAGCGCCATCTGCCGTCCGATATGCACCCGAATACAACCAGCAAACTGTTTCATAATGGGTATGGGTTTCTTATATTCCAAGTTTTGTGCAATTATATGCAATAAAATCCGAGATATAGCTTTCCCGTTAAAGGGGAAAACTGCAGCATACAGCGCCATCTATCTACCGATTTGCACCCAAATTCATTTAGTATAATGTGTCATAAAAACCCTCTCATATTCTGTGTTTTGTTCGGTTATATACACAATAAAACTTGAGGTATAGCATTCCCTTAAATAGAACAAAGCGCAATCTAGCAGCGCCACCTCTTGAGTGATATGCACCAAAAGTTGATAGGCATTAATTTATGTCAAGTATGTAAACTACATATGAATTTAAATGGCATTCTGTGCACGAGTTCGTGAAATACTGTTGCCGTAAAATTTTTATCCCATTCACGGATACACATTTTCTAAAAATGGTTAAATTGAGTTCTAGACCTGACAAAACGTGTAAATCCGTTGAAAACCGCAATCGAAAATTTTTACGAATCCTATACCGTCTTTCATTGAATCTATATAAATAAAGAGAAGTGGCTGTGTGTGTATCTGTGCTCTGGCGCTCACACTATATTGATCGCAGAGCTTCCAGATTTGGCTGCCGTCAACGTTAGGTGAATTGTCCCTTTTTAGAGTCCCCAAGGCAGATACCTTCCTTTCTCCTTCCCCATGTAATCCAATGGGATTTTTGTTGCTTTGTATTTTCCGGATATCTCTCTCAAAAATAAAGTTTTTCGAATTGTGTTTTTTGAATTCCATTCTTTGAACATGCCACTTTTTTTTTAAGGGAGCCGTTTTTTTTTTAAAAAATAAATATTTTATTTCATTAAGCAAACTTAAGGGTATAATTTTCAATCTCTAAAAGAAATATTTAAATTGTATTAAAAAAAAGAAATTCCCTAAGAAAAAAAGTGGCATATTCAAAGAATGAAATTCAAAAAAGAGAATTCGAAAAACTTTATTTTTGAGCGAGATATCCGGAAAATACAAAGCAACAAAAATCCCATTAGATTGCATGGGGAAGGAGAAAGGAAGGTAACTGACTACTATAGATTCGTGGCTAACAGCGTACAGAACTGATTGTATATGGTTTGTCCACTGGGTGTAAAAAAGTTTAAATTAATGTTTTATCGATTTCAATATTGGCTTTAATGCTTCATTTTTCATGAATTTATTCTTCGAAAGTAATCGTCTGCGTATCTTAGCAACGGCTATTATGCAATTCATTTTTTATTTAATACATTCATTTGAAGGAGATTTTCTTTATTATTATTACTAGCAGGCTACGCCCGCTTCGCTGGTCACTATATTTAAATGAATTTTCGAAAGAATTGAATTAATATTTATTTTTTTACACCACATTAACTAAAAAAAAAAAAAAAAAAAAAAAAGAAAAACTAAAAGAAAAGAAAATATACTGAAATTGTTCCAAACCTCGCTTCGGGTACCCGCTGTCTACGGCAGCTCTTTTCCCGCCCGCACTGTATCAGGTCTAGGTTTCCCATGCCTGCAGAAAGATTTTTCCGGGCACTTCAATCTGGATATTTATCGACGACAGGGGGGACCTGCTACGATTTAAGAACTACGATTTTAAAGATGACTGTATCTCAGCATCTATTAAATATTTTAGTTTTGAACCATGTATTTTATAGCCCATGCTATTTACACTTTATTACGATTTGATTCCGACCAATGTAACAATAATTAAAAAATAAATAAATAAATAAATAATTAAAATGTGATTAAAAAATAAATATAATATAAAGGAATTAATTACAAAATGAAAAATAAGAAGTTGTTCTACTATAAAAAATTAAACATAACTGTTATAAATACGTTTTTAAATTTAAAACTAATTATACTGAATTTTTTCTGCTGCATTACGATTTTATTTTCAATAAATATAACAAAAAAAAAAAAAAAAAAAAAAAAAAAATCGCCTTTAAATGAATGTATTAAATAAAATAAGTTGCGTAATAGCCGTTGCTAAGATACGCAGGCGATTGAAGCAAAACAATAAATCCGTGAAAAATGAAGCATTAAAACCAATATTTAAAATCGAAAAAAAGTTAATTTAAAAAATTCAAATTCGAAATTCGAAAAAATCTCGATGAGGTGCACACCTTCAGGGTCCCAGGTACCTATATGCCAAATTTGGAAGCTCTGCGATCAGTAGTGTGATCACCAGAGCGCAGATACACACACAGACACACAGATACACAGACACACACACACACATACACTTCTCTTTATTTATATAGATTATTATTATTATTATATTTATTGAAAATCAAATGGTAATGCAATAGAAATAAATTGTTACGTTTATGTATAAATTTTATACTATAGCAACTTTTTATTTTTCATTTTTTTAATTAATTCCTTTAAAAGAAAAATCTATTATTATTATTATTTATAATATTTATTCGGTGAAAAAAATGGTAGTTTATAGTAGAAAGGATAAACTGATTAAAATTCGTTTTTCATGTATTTAGTTCCTTTTAAAAGAAAATCCACTTTTTATTTTATTTTATTGCACTAGTCGGAATCAAATCGTAATATAGTGTAAATAACGGGGGCTATAAAACACATGGTTCAAAAACTAAAATATATAATAGATGCTGAGATACAGTCATCTTTAAAATCGCAGTTCTTAAATAACAGAAAATCCAGAAGTCTTCGATAAATACCCAGATTGAAGTGCCCGGGAAAGACCTTTCTGTAGACAGTGGGAAACTGGACCCGATGCAGCACGGGTAGAAAAAAGAGCTGCCTTAGGCAACGGGTACCCGAAGAAGCGAGATGTAAAGCGATTTCAGTGTTTTTTTTTTTTTTTTTTTTTTTTTTTTTTTTTTGGGGGGGGGGGGGGGGTAATGTGATGTAAAAAATATATACTGATCCAAATCTTCTGAAAATTCATTTAAATATAGTGACCAGCGAAGCGGGCGTAGCCTGCTAGTATATAATAAAATAGAAATAATTGTATATCGTATATATCAAACAGTTTCACAAAAGGGAGATTTAAAAAGAAAGAAAAAAGTTAACATCCCCCCCCCCTCCATCCTCCGAAACTGGGGTCTAGCTACGCCAGTGGGAAAGTGTTTTATAATCTATGCGAATCATTTTATTTCTTGATTCTATGTGGTTTCATTTAGTTATTCTAACAAATGAGAGTAGTTCCTCTGCGGGGTCATGAATTTGTTTTTTGTGGTATGATGTTTAGTGATATAATCCACGTTATTAACAGTGTCAGAGCTGGGTGGAGTGCATTATTATGTTTACAAACTTTCTTCTTTTTCCGTCACATTTGTGCTTTGAGGTCACTTGCTGCTACTGTATTATATCATCATTCATTTATGGTACACAACCTGTCACAAGGTAATTTTTTTTTTTTTTTTTTTTTTGTCCTGCGAAATCTCCTGAGTAAAGTGGGTAACATTGTTTTTGTGTATGTTGTTCTTGTCTATTTGCAAAAACATTTCGCATAAAAATTATATTTGTCTCATTTCTAAAATGCAAAATACAGAATAAAATATTTTTTAAACTTCAATTACAGTATACGAAGTTATAAAAGTGCTGTCAATACGTTCTTGTTAAAGTTTATACTCATGGGGGGGGGGGGGGGAGACTGTTCTACTTCATTTGATTAGTTACCGGGAGTTTAAAGAAATTTCAATTAATAATTCAGTCAATAAATACAGAATGAAAATCGTAATAGGGTATTTGAATATTCCCCACCAATTTCTTTTTTACAGTAGACCGTAATAAATCCCCCCCCCCCTCCTTTTTCTCCCGCATGTGTGGAGAAGGGTAATTCTTAGCCCTATTCTCGCGAATTTAAAAGAAAACTGTAAAAAAAAAAAGTCCGAACGGCTCACCTAGGTTCGCACCGAACACCTTCCGTTTTTCAGCCTAGAGAGCAGAAACTCTCGGTTACTTGTGGTCCACCAGTAAAGGATAAATACGACAATTATAAGTTGGAACTATGGTGAAACAAAGTTCATAAATATACACCAGTTTCATTGATTTTTTTTTCTTCCTTTTTTTTAAAAATAATTTAATGAATTTCGGACACTTAGCCTTCATAAAATGCAAAAGGTGTAAAAATTCTTTCATGCTTCCCTGTAAAATAAATAAATAAATAAATAAAACGCTCATTATTTTTCATAATAATCCTATATTAGCAAAGCAATATAACATACATCAGTTATTTTTCTGTTTGAAGAATTTAACATTAGTGAAACGGACTTCGAATTATTTGAGTACTTAAACATTAATGTATAGAATATGTACGTTGCATATGCCTGTAGCCTGTGTAAAATAACTTCAAGCAATGCAGAAAGAAAATTTTGTCACAGTTCGTGCGACGATGACTTCTAAAATTTTTACCCAGTTTGAGCTCACACGAATGTGCGTGCTGAATACATGACCGTAGAACTAGTCGAAATGAATTTTAGCTTCTTAGACATATAGTGTAATTAACTATGTAAATAGTAAAGTGGGCCGTCCGATATTATTATTTTTAATTTGTTTACAAAAATTTAAAGTATAAAACGTTTTACTGCTGCGATATTGGGTAGGAAATGTTACGTTTAATGTATTGGACTTCAAGGGATACTTCACCTAAAGTGGATGACACTGACAGCCTTGTCTCATGTTGTTATTGGAGAAATTTGTTTTCAAAATTACTCATTACCTAATGTATTTATTTTTCTTTCTTAAAAAAAAAAAAAATAATAATAATAATAATAATAAAAAATAAAAAAAAGTTTTCACATTCAGAAAATTCACAATCATTTAATTGATTACCTTTTTGCAAAAAAAAAAAAAAAAAAAAAAAAAAATTCATTTTAAAATTCGAAAGTTCGAAAAATTGACTAAGCGCATTTTTCCCACTTTATAACCTTAAAATGAAATATAATATAATATATATATATATATATATATATAAAACGGAAATAAATCTATTGATTGTAAATTTTCTAAGTGTGAAAACAAAATTTAAAAAAATACTGAAGATGTTCACACATTTTTTGTAAAGATTTTGCAAAGAAATATATATAACCAATTATAAGAATTTTATTTTCTAATATGTTCAGTCTGATAGCCCTTTTGTTAAACTATCATATTAAATCTTGATTTCATAGATAACAGAGCAATTATAAAAAAAACAAGATTGATTTTGTTCCACTTATCTTCCACAACCTTCTATAATCCATCCAATGTTTTGGGAGGCCACTTTTAAAGAGCTTGTTTAAGTCCAAATGCCCAATAATTCATAACAGACACGTCAGGGGACTTTGGTGGAATGCATATAAAAGGAATAGCTTCAATTCCGGTTTCATTTTTCATAAAAAAAAAATAGAGGAGTAAATTACAATCCATCAGGCTTGTAACTTTATCCTGATGGAACTCAACTCAGTGAAGATTGTTTCGGTTAGGGGATGGAATTTCTTTTTTGAAAATAAGTGTTAAAACATGTTTCTGAGATTAATCCGAGTTAATTTTGACATTTTTAAACATCTTTCTTACTTTGAGTTTTCCGTTCTAAGTGAATTCAGTAATAACCACAAAAACGTCAGCAAAACTTCCTTGTTTTCTCTGAGAACCAACATTTTAAGTCTTTTTCTTTTCATTTTCACCAATAAATCGATCTTTTTTTGTTGAAAACAGATAATAATATCCAAACCTTATCAATATGAACTATATACTATATATCATCAATATATAAACTGTTTCATTTTTCACTTATCAAATAATTTCCATACAACAATCTGCACATTGTCTTACGCTGAAAAACATGTGTCGGTATTAGGCTATGGAAATCATTTTTTTATGTTATGATCACCTTTAAATCAGATTTTATAATATTGTTCACAGTTCCTATGGAGATATTTAAAGACTTTTACGATAGCTTTTAGGATGTTCGATTTTCTTTTAAAACATGCAGTGCGACTTTAGATTTAATAGGAGGTTCACATATCTTTCTTGCGTATGAATTTTTTGCCTTTTCCCCAGTCAAATGCGAACTTGAAGTTTATTTACTTTTTTATTAATTATATCCTTTATTTTAAGTGTAGAAATATTAAAACCATACTTTTCACATCCTTAGTTTATAACCGTATTTCTCTTCGGAAAGCGCAAAAATATAGCCTTCGATCCGTTGTTTATTTTCCAGCGATATTTTATAGCAAAAAATATTTTTAATGCTTAAAATAATAATTAAAACCTATTACAATTTGATGTCAGTCACGTTTTTATTTAAAATTTAAATTCAAGGAGACAGTGACAAAAATGTGTGAACACCCTCTGTATATTAGGTAATGAGTAATTTCGAAAGCAAATTTCTCCATAGAATAACACGGTATAAGGCTGCCGTCAACGTTAGGTGAATTGTCCCTTTTTAGAGTCTCCAAGTCAGATACCTTCCTTTCTCCTTCCCCATGTAATCCAATGGGATTTTAGTTGCTTTGTATTTTCCGGATATCTCTCTCAAAAATAAAGTTTTTCGAATTGTGTTTTTTGAATTCCATTCTTTGAACATGCCACTTTTTTTTAAGGGAGCCATTTTTTTTTTTTTTTTTTTTTTTAAATAAATATTTTATTTCATTAAGCAAACTTAAGGGTATAATTTTCAATCTCTAAAAGAAATATTTAAATTGTATTAAAAAAAAGAAATTCCCTAAGAAAATAAGTGGCATATTCAAAGAATGAAATTCAAAAAAGAGAATTCGAAAAACTTTATTTTTGAGCGAGATATCCGGAAAATACAAAGCAACAAAAATCCCATTAGATTGCATGGGGAAGGAGAAAGGAAGGTAACTGACTACTGTAGACTCGTGGCTAACAGCGTACAGAACTGATTGTATATGGTTTGTCCACTGGGTGTAAAAAAGTTCAAAAGTTATTTCGGTATTCGCACCCCGGCAAGAAAAGTGACACAAGTCAAAAAATGAGAGTTTTTAGTGTATATTATTCAGAAAAATGTATGAAGGCACCTAATGTGCACGAAAAGCGTCACACCTTATTCTGAAAATTATCCACTGAGAGGCTGTTAATGTCGTTTTTATTATAGGCTAGTCAATGCTTTATCATTAAGTTGAATTTTCTCAAATACTGTATTTTTGAGTTGTCATTTTTCTTGCTGGTTGGCGATATGGTATGCACAAAAAATTCTCATAGTTCAGTTTTTTCATGATTAGCAGGTCGCCTGAAAATATTTCAGGAGGAGACAAACTTAAAATTTTATGTTTCAATATATTTTAGAAATTGAATTAGGCCCGCATGATTGGTTAGTTATATGGTTGAGATGATTAAGCAAGCGTGTGTATAAGCATCTGCTGCAACAAATTTTTATGCATGGAATTTAAACGAAGAAATTTTATTTACAAAATGGCTCTAATTAGCTCTGTGATATAAATTTTATTTGGAAATTTAGATAATATTACAACTCTAATGACAACCTTTTAAAGCTTTAAATAACATTTTTTCAAATATTAATTTCTTACGGATTAAAATTTTCCAGGAAGGAGCAAGAGCCTCGCGTTAAGGGGACGCCCTTCTTACTGTCTCTGAAAGCCGAAGCCGGTGTTAATATATGGGGAATTTTGCCCCTTTTATTACTCGTTAACTAATGCTTATTTTTAAATTCTGTTTTCACATATAGAAACTTTCCAACTGTTAAACTTTCTAAAAATTGATTTTCTTAATTTTTAATATTTCACTTTTAAGTTTAAATATACAGAATTTCACATTGTGAAAATTCACATTTTACAACTTCACAATAAAATGTTAAAAATTCAAAAAATCAATTTTTAGAAAGCGATAATCTATTTAACAGATGAAAATTTTCTGAATGTGAAAACGGAACTTAAATATATGTATTAGTTAATGAGTTATAAAGGGCAAAATTCTCCATAGAATAACAGACTTTGGCTTCCGGTGACGATTAGTAGAAAGTCCTCTTAACCATTTGTACCGACGCCAGTGCTCATTATAATAATAATTTAATTTTCCTGTTACAATATGTTTTCGGAAAGTAAAAGATGTCGAGCTATGGATATAAAAACTGTTTTACTTGAAAAACGAAAAGCAGTACCAGAGTGCGAGATATATGTCCGTTCGGGTATTTACACTATTCCTCGACAGTATTAAACGATTTTCGAACTGATTGGATTTCTCCTCCAAGTTAGTCGAAATGAATGAAACATATTTTGGCAGGCAACGTAAATCTCAGAACTGCACAATTGATTTCGAATATAAACCTACCTGCTCATCCGAATCCCCTCCCCTCCTTCGATTTTGAATCATTTCGGTCGAATGCAAGACTACTGTTTGCCCTCCGTGTTTTGATCCCTTTAGGATTCTCGTTTCTGCCTGGAATTCGGAATGTTACGTATTGCGGAATGAATTATTCTATTTTACTTGCTCATAAATTTTGCATGGCTTATCCGCACGTTTAAGATTCTATTTTGGTTAAAAAAGTAAATCTTCATAAATGTATACGGATATAACAAGTGTATGATTCATAAAGTAACATAGTTTGTGTCTATTACTTGTGTAATAGACAAATAGACAGTGTGTTCGAAAAATCTTGACTTCGGAGATTTTTTTTTTTTTCCCTAATAGTAAGCTTCGCTCGGCAAAAACCAATGATGCAATTCACATATTCTTTCTTATTGTTTATTATTTCTCTGTCCTGAAAAATGCAATTTTTCACTCGTAGTTTGAATGGTAATTGTTCTTTAGCTACTGAATTTTTAGAATAGTGCAGAAAGATTGTATAATATTTATCTTGTTCTCATTTTAAGTTATTTCTTTTCTTTTTTCAGAGTTTTATTGCTTCGTCACTGGCATCAACATTTGGCCAAAGGGGCGATTATGTGCTTTGTCATATCATTGGGTATGTCTTCAGAATGATTTTATTTTTGAAACATCTGTCTTATTTGTTATGCTTTGGTAAATTAAATAATTATGCAAGAGACTCTCGATTAACCGTGAAAAGCCTCGTCAAGGAAAAACAAAAATCTATATAATTTAATCTAGTCAAATTTTGAGAAATACTCATAACAATAATTAGCAGGCAAAACTTAAAATTAGTTAATTAGACCTTCCCTCAAGGAGATTAACCTGAGCGGTTTTGCCGAGAACATAGGTTTCGCTAAGAACGTTTAACAAGTGAAGAAAATTAAATGCTACCGTTAATTTAATTAACGATACAAATTCAAATATCAAAAAGAGAAAAACAGTAATATTAGCATTACGAAATATTATTAGGTCTTTGCATAAATTCGTGCGGTTTTTTATTGCTTCATTTCATAAAAATACATCAAATCAAATGACAATTTTTAATCAAAATACTCTCCATTACTTTCTACAACCTTTGACCATTTTTCGGGTAACAAATGTATACCACGGCGATAGAAGCTCTCGTCTTTGCAATAAAATAATCCGCGTCCGCACGAACTTTTGCAACTACCTAATATATACGTTACTTATAAATTTATATACTGAAATATATTATGTCCCGTTTTTCGACTTCATAAGGTAACGAAATAGATTTTATTGTGTTAAACTCTAAGAACATGTACACAATGTTGGTTCCATGCTCTCTCATTCTGTTGTTAACTGAACACTTGAATTGGTTAAAGTGGTCTGAAATTGTTGTCACCCTGGTACAAACTTCTTGTGAAATTTTTAACGAAATCCGATAAATACTTGTCGAGTTTATAAAGGCGAAAGGATTTAATACTCGTCGTAGTTATACACACGCCCAAGTGTATTAGTCTTTTCGAATTTACAAAGAGAAAAATTCAGATTTCGAAGTTTTAAACCAGTGGATCTTCAACCGTGGTCCGTAGACTACTAGCAACAAAATTTTGGTTATCCACAGAAAAAAAATCTAGACATTTTTTAGTGTTTTCTATTGGGAAAAAACACTAATGGAATTTTAAAGATTTTCTGAATCACTCATGCTTGCAACATTAGACGTTTTCTTTATACATGACCAGATAAATGAAATAACACTTAGGAGGCTCTACCCCTGCTCTCTCCGCTAACGAACCCCCTGACTTCCTTCACTTATTAACCCCTGCGGGGCTCTGCCCGCCTATTCGCCGTTCACTGAATAAAAGTTGTATTAATGCATTTCATAATACAAGACAAAAGCAGAAATACGTTATAGAAATCTCCGTATTCAATGTCAAATTGGAATACATAATATTTAATACCACTTTTTTTTTTTTTTTTTTTTTTTTTTTTAATCAAATATTATGCTAAAAGTTTTTTGTCGTGTTTTAATTCTTTGCACAAAGGCATACCTTTTTCATGCTTTTAAGCTCTGTGACGGTACGTAAAATTTTTAATAAGGCTTTAACAACTTTTACTTAACATAAATATATTAAAAAACGAACTTTTAGCTTTTTTGCATTAAGAATTAAAACACTTGTACACAATCATAAATACTCCAAAAATATCGATAAATTTTGTAATTTATTTATTTATCTATTTTCTAAAAGAATGGGATTGTCCAGAAAAAATATTTTTACGCATTTTAATGCAGGGGAAAAAAAAATCTTTGAAATTATTACAGATTTAGGGATTAACCATTCGTTTTAAAAGTATTGACTAGTTCTTTTAAAGGATATTAATATAAAAAAAAAAAAAAAAAAACCCTGGGGAGAGTACTTCCTCCCAGGGAGAGAAGAGAAGCGATACCTGTACACATAGGGAAAACAAAATTCCTGGTTGAATAATTACTAGCATGCATTTTTTTTTTTTTTTTTTTTTTTTTTTTTCACATTGAAAAGTTTAAAAATAATCCTCATTATGTACATTTGTATGGAATTTTGTACTCTTTTGAAACATTAAAAATTGAGGAAAAAAATGGGATGACAGTGCTACCTGTTGGAACGATTGACCCCCCAAATGTCATCTTCACAAATTTAAGCCAAGGTCCAACTAAATATCCAGTTCGGTTAAATTTCGTTAACAGTTCGTTAGATACAGTATCCACAAAATCTTTTATATATACACAGAGAGAGACAAACAGAAATTTCAGAAAAATATGGTAAAATTGTGTTCAAAACATCTGGAAACGTGTAAATTTTCTAAAAACGTGTAAAAAAGTACTTTTTTTTTTTTTTTTTCGAAAATAAGTAAAATAAAAATGTTTAATTATTCTTATAGCTATAATAGATATCGTAACATTTGTTAATATTTACAAGTTAGTTTTATAAATAAGTATTTTTCCAGATGCTGGTAAATAAAATTGTCGCTTCCGCCCCCCCCCCCCCCCTCCTTATATTTTTACCGTTCGGAGATACCTTTTAAACAAAACTATTCCATTAAACAGAGATTCGATTCATGTCTCCGAAAAATGGTTCAGTAACCTTGTTTGACAGGCGTAAAGATGACCGGTTGAGGAATGAAAATGATAGGGAAACCTTTTCCTCAATGAGGAAAGTTACGTACATAGGGGGAAAAAAGAGACGCCTCTGGAAGTTTTTCTCCTCCTTTCAGTGCTATAGGCTTATTTATTTGATTCAATTTTGCGTCGTGTTCCATTTTATAGACTTTTATTGAATAATTTTCCCCTCTGGCGTCTAAATAAAATTAATCATTTCAAAAAGAAAAATATAGATACAATGCATTAAATTTTACTTTAATATTAGTTGGTCTTTGCGGTCGATATTTCAAAATGAACCTACATTTTTAAATTTCTCACATTCTCCAAATCAAGACAGTGGTCAAACGTCGGGATAACCAATAATAAAAATATAAAACGATTATTAAAGAACTCACTGTGTTTTTTTTATCAAATTAATGGATTTCTACTAATGAAATGCAATTTAAATTTAATTATTTATGAAAATTAACTTCAGCAAAAATCATCAAAATCGTCCCTAGTTTATTAATCAAAGTGATGATACATAAATACCTTAATACTATTACTTTTCAAAAATTTATCTGAATTCAATGGCGATAACAGAAAATTACCATATTTTTTTTCGGTTTGAATCTATTATATTATTTTTACTATTACTATTATTTATTTTTTATTATGTAATCATTTTAACTATATTTTTACGTTTACCTCTAATTTAGCTAAATGATTTTATCATAATTTGACGGTCCTTACATAGAATTACATTGTTCATTTTTCTGTCTTCTATTCTTATTTTGTTTCAAATCATGGGCAATATTTATTTTTTCTCAATACATTTTTGCAATTGTGGCATAATTTCCCCCCATGTAAATCACCCTTCTTCCATTGCTGTATTCATTCTTCCACACTAAGAATAAAAAAAAAAATATTTTATTTATTTCAATATATTTTTGTAGCTGTGACGTTAGATTCAGCGTTAATTTTTGGAAAACGTGGACTTTTATTATTAGGTTTTTTTTTTTTTTTTTTCCTGCACGAGAAGATAGTAACAATTAGTAAATGGAAAATCATTTTGACACAAAGAAATTTATCCAATTTTCCAGTTTGTAGTCATACTATGCAATCCATGTAGATGTTTAGGATTGGATTTTGATAGCTAATATGAGATTTTATGGTTGATAAAGTTTTCAAGAAATTATTGAATATAATCATTTGGCACGCAAATGAAATCGGTCAGAGACTAAAAAAACATTGTTTTAAGATTAAATTTTCACAACCCACATTTGCTAGAATTTCGGAATTTTAGCGACGAATCTGTTATCAGCATAATCCAAAAACAAATACATATCAGCATAGTGAAAACTTTTACTAAATCTCTATTATACGGAGATATTACTTATATATATTTTCTTTATTGAGATGAGATAAATGGGTCATGTACGTAAAAATATAAAATAATTCAAATACACGTTGCGTTTTCACGCATACGATGATATCGGTTTAGTTTAAACCTGGATCACCACTTTCTTTTCGACTGTAAAAGATCGACCAATTTACAGTTTAAAATCCCACTGACCATTAAATTTACAGTTTGAAATTCCGAAGGCCATTAATATTATTTACTAGCAGGCTTTGCCCGCTTCGCTGGTCATTATATTGAAATGAATCCCCAAAACAGCATATCATTAATAATAATAAAATATCTTAAAAAAAAAAAAAAAAAATCACTGAAATCCGTCAAAATCTAATTTTAAGTTGCCCAATGCCTTCGGCAGTCCCTTACCTGCTTCTTACTCCCCCTCCCTCGCGGTTACAGTTGAAAGTTTTACAAAATCTCATCAAAGTGCATATTTCGCACACTTAATTAACACCCACACACCAAAATTCGCCATTCTTAGGTAATTTGGACGGATTTAAGCTTCAAAATGTGGTTTTTGCCCCGCCCGCCCCAAGAGGAAGGGGGGGGGGGGGTAAATTTCCAAAATTACTTCATATTGCATGTTGCATACACATACCTAACCGACACATAAAAAAATTGAGATCATGAAATTATTTAAAGCTGAGTTATGCTTTAAAACTTTTTTTTTTTTAATCTCTCCCCCCGTTCATAAAGGAGGGAATTTCGCAAAATCTCTTCATACTATGAGTTAGATACATATAATCGTCCCTTACATAAAAAATGTCCAACCTTATATAATTTAGTGCAGTGTTACGCATGAATACATGTTTTTGCCCCCCATTCTCCAAAGGGCGGTAGGGTGGAATTTCATAAAATCCCTTTGTAGTGTGTGTTCAGTTCGATTTCCCCATGTGTTGAGTACCCTTTTTCCAAAACCTTTTCCCTTCCCCCCCCCCTCCCCCTTAAAAATCCAAAATCACAGAAAGTAATTTTTTTGTACTCAAGTCTGGTCTTTCCATCTGCAATTTCTTCACCGTTAAGTAATTTGGAGCCGAGATAAGCCTTCTGCCCCCCAAGGGAGACGGGGGGGGGGGGTATTTTGCAAAATTCCGTCTTAGTTGGGGGTCAGGCTCCGAAAACCAACCTGGTCACTAAAATTTGTGACCCTCTTTCCCACAGAATCGTCATGGCAGTGTTGAGTCAGTGAATTATTGAGTTTACTCTTTTATATGTACAGATTTGTTTATATTTTTTATGGACTACTTGGCTTAAGGTTGCTGTCACAAAAATATAGTCCTTGGCGAAAAATGTCCTATCTACTTCAGTATTAAAATTAAAAATATACCCAGGATTATCAACTAATAAAGCTCTTTAATAGAGATCTGAATTAGCTTTCATTTTCTTATTATTTAATTTTGATAATGACGTTATGTTGTCATGTGCCTAAGCAAATTTAATATTTATTATTATTTTTATTATTATTCGCGTGAAATATTCTTTGGCAACAATTAAAAATTAAAATAAATTATTTTAAAATTTTATTACAGAAGAAATATTTATATTATATACAGGGATGGAACACGGGCGCAGAATTCATACCGGAATCTGTTTAAGGAATTTCTCTACTTATGATATCGTTGATTTAAGAAGTAGAAAGTTTTCGTACATTGATAGTTGTATGAATTCTGCGCCCGTGTTCCATCCTTGTATATAGAAGATTAATTAAAAGTTTACATTTTTTCCGGTATAAATAGAAGCCTATGTCTTATTCCAGACTATTATCTATCTCTGTACAAAATTTCATCCAGATCCGTTTAGCCGTTGTGGCGTGATTGAGTAACAAACATCCATCCAAACTTTCGCATTTATAATATTAGTATAGATTAGTTATCATATGCATGTGTTAGATTGAGTTATTTTGCTGTCAAATTGACAAAATTTTAATTTTAAATTTCAAAACTCTGTCGTTCTTGGCGCTTATTGTATTTAGTGATCAAAAACGTAATACGAAAATATGCATGCCAGATGTATATTTTCGTAATATGCATTGTACGAAATATTGTTTCATATTATTCATTACTCTCTTAATATAAGTTGTTAAAATAACCATGATTTTTGAAAGGAATTAAATTATGTTCGCCAAATAATTCGTCAATATTTTTTTTTTCTGCTAAGGATGACCGATATCAAATCTATTCCGCTGCAACATATTAGTATCTTATATCAGATACTTTATTTAGACATTTGAAAACAAATTTTACTTCAAACTATGATAGAATATTTATCATTTTCCTTTTAATTAGTATATTAGTTGGATATTTATTGTGTAAATATCATCTTTTGAAATGAAATGTTTGTGTTTTCAATCGAATATGGAAATTTGCCATTTTTTTTTTTTTATTCCTAGAGTTTTGAAATTAAAAATTCAAATTTTGTCAATTTTACAACAAAAATAACTTAATCTAACGCATGGACATAATAATTAATACATACCTATACCTAAATATGGGGATTAAAATCGGGAAATAATTTTCCTCGATTTTTAATAATTTTTTACAAAAAAATCCAATGGACGTTTAACATAGGAAATATTTTTCTTGCATCCATGAACGGCCAGTGACGTCATCACTTCGCTTGCGTATTAGCACTTTATCAATGTGTAAAAGAAATTTTTAATTAAAAATGACGTCAGTTTTTGTGAGATGCATAATTTTTTTTTATAATTTTTTATCGTTCACGTTTAGATAAATGTATTTATTTTCCTGTTGAAAAAAATAAATAAATTCGTTTTTTTTTTTTTTTTTTTTTTTTTTTTTGGCAACAATTAAATTATGGATAAATTTAAATGGCTAATTTTTTGCTATTATTAGCTTACAAAATTGCTTTTTTATGCATAAAAATCGCAAAAACATTTTTTTTTTTTCGGAATAAAAGGTAGCCAACTTTTTAAGTTAGGGTATAAGCTATCTCCATAACAAATTTTATCGAAATCCATCGAGCAGTTTTAGCGTGAAACTCGGTCAAATAAACGGACATTCACATTTATAATATATATAAGATTGAAAAGGACATTTGCAGAGTAATGTTTACACCCAGAGAAAAAATTAAGTAAAAATTTTTCTTGTTAAAGTAAAACATTTTGATCTTTGACATCTCAAAAAGTACATTTTTACGTTTATTATCTAAAATTATTGAAAATTTCAACATGGGACGGCCATGGGTTGCTGAGTTATAAATTAAAATAAAACCTTCCATTAGTATTTTATAATATCATAACGTAAGGTTTGCGCATATTTTGTTCCTTAATTAACTTAGAGATATAAAATTGGTATCATTAGAAAGCTTATAATACAGGCTTTTAAATGATATATCACATGTATATATTTAAAAAAATTTCATTTTAAGGTCAAACATTTTGACCTTTGACATCTCAAAAAGTACAGATGTAATTTTCTATTAAAAATTATAGGTTATTCTTACGTTTATTATCTATAATTACTCTAAGTTTCAACATAGTACGGCCATGGAATACTGAGTTATGAATTAAAATGCAACTCTACCAGTATTTCTGTATTAACATAACGTACGTTTTATTTTAGAAATTCAGCCCCCAGGTGGGGCAGCAAAGGGGGGGGAGCTATGGAGTAAAAACAAATACAAATACAGTTAGGCCGTTCAAAATTGGTAGATAGGTTTTAGAGGCCTGCAAGTCGAATGGGGATATATTCGAAAGCGTAAAGTTATTAGAAGGGCCGGGAAGGGGGGCGGAGGGGCAAAAAAATAAAATAAAATAGAGTTAGATCATTCAAAATTGGTACGTCGAGGTTTTCGATACCTACAAATCGATTGCGGATATTTTTGAATTTTTAAAACTATTGGGAGGGGCAAAAAAATAAAATAGAGATAGATCGTTTAAAACTGGTACATAGAGGTTTTTGATACTTACAAATCGATTGCGAATATTTTCGAATTTGTAAAATTATTAGTATAGACAGGAGGGGGAGGCGAAGGGGGAAAATAATAGAAATAAAAGTTAGAGCATTTTGGGAATTTTTTTCCGAAGACAGTGACAACCCGGTGCGTCATTTTTCCTAATCAAATTTTGTTTCTCTTTTTTTTTTTTTTTTCACGTGTTAAAAATTAACGCAATTCTGAGATTTCAGTAATTATAGTGATTCATTTAAAAATAGGGATCAGCGAAGCGGGCGTCGCCTGCTAGTAACATAATTTTTAAATGAAAATTAAAAGTATACTTTTTGAGATATTAAAGTTTAAAGGTCAAAATGTCTGTCCTTAAAATGAAAAATTTTTAAAATATGTACATGTGATATATCATTTAAAAGCCTGTATTATAAGCTTTTTAATTATACCAATCTTTTATCTCTAAGTTAATTAGGAAAGAAAATATGGGTACATTTGTAGTAGAAAAATTTCGGAAATTTCCATTTTTTACCCATTTTTGCAGCTTTTTATATAAAGAACTAAAAGTGATAGGGACTTATTAATTGGTATACATTCATTTCTCAGTAGAACAAATAAATGAGCCCAATTTCATAAAAAATTGAGGGGTCAGCTTTTTAGCTGTGTTGATTTGACATGGAATGAGTCATATACTAAATTCAGTTATGTGTGTTGATACATTATTAAAACCTTCTAAAGAGAAATTATATTTTTTTACGTACATTTGAAATATGGACTCTTGAAAGTCTATTTTCCTCTCATGTTTGCAGATTTGAAATTCGAATAGAAATATTTAGCTGATATTGTTAAGTAGCTTTTACCGGAGAAAATACTCTCTCCAGTAAAGCATCAAAATTTATCAAGTGGTTTGGGAGAAACGAAGTTTCAAAGTTGTGTCGCAAGGAGCTTTTGCCCGTGAGGACAGAAAATGGGAATAAGAAGAAATTTTCGATAAACTTTCACGATTTTTAAAAAAAGAATGTATGCATGTACAACATTTTTTTTTTTTTTTTTTTTTTTTTTTTGTGTGTGTGTAAGTAGTATGATATTGCTCTGTTGATTAAAAATATTTTTTTTTTGGTTTACTTTAAAATAGAAATTTTTTTAAATATTATTATATTACAGATTATTGTCAAGAATGCTTTCTCACTGTGCGCATATTTCAAAAACTCTTTGACATATGGAAAGAAAAAAAAAATCTCAACCGTACGTTTTGGCCTATTGAATAAAATGAACTAAAAATAAGAAGTTATGTTCAATAGAAAAGAAAACTAGTTGGCACAGGTGGACTCTGCTCAGTTCCCCATGATATATATATATCAATAAATTTCTGGAACAGGGCATTCTCTTAACATAGTTATGTTAAGAGAAATGAATTTGAAAAAACGCTTGACGCAGTGACAGAATGAAATCCCCGCCTAATAGGCTATCCGCCGTTCACTTCGATATATTTATCTTATTCTAAACTATTAATTTATTTTATTAGGGTCAAAGGAAACAAAATGGCGAAGCAACTTGTCCAGCGAAATCATGCAAGATATTTGTATGATAAGTTCAAAGTCCAATTTTAGTTCAAATTAAACCAGTATTTCAAAAATTATCGTGATAAGAAATTTTCAAGTTGCACCGTGATTTCAAGTGGCCACCACTTGGAAAAAAAACTAGTCGGCATAGGTAGACTCTGCTCAGTTCTCCATCATATTTCTGTTCTCATAAATTTCAAGTGCGAGACATATTATAAACATGTTAAAAGAAATGAATTTGACCAAAGCTTGATACAGTGACAGAATGAAATCCCCGCCTAATAGGCTATCCACCGTTCATTTCGATATATTTATCTTATTCTAATCCATTAATTTATTTTATCGGGGTCAATTCCGTTGTTTAGTTTTCATGCTACTATTTCCAATGCAATAATCCTGAAAATTCATATTTATATGAAAAATTTTGCAATTTCGCTATGTTGATAAAATCGTAAATTACGAAATTTTCCTATTAGAATATTTGTATTCAATCAAGTTCAAACAAATATCATAAATGTAATTTTGAAGTTGTCTAATGTATTTACGATCCTCAAAATGGAAGTTCATGCTCAATTTTGCCTTATTCTGATATGTTAAGTAAATCGTAAATTCCAAATAACTTATGAATTTTTTAAATTGGAAAAATCATAGTCAATGATATTCATGCCAGTATCCTAAATAATATTTTGAAAGTGGTTTGACATCTTTACGATGAAAATATCTCTCAAAATTGACGTTTATGTGAAATTTTGCTCTATCCTGCCATGTTAAGAAATTCGTAAATTTCCAATAACTTGCGAAATTTTCAAAGTAGCATATTTATAGTTACTGATGTTCATTCCGGCATCAATACCGATATTTTAAAACTGGTTTGACATTTTCACAGTAAAGAGTTTCCATTTAATGCACGTTTAAGTGAATTTTTGTCCTATTTTCCCATGTTAAGAAAATCGTAAATTTCTCATAACTTACGAAGTTTTTTAGTTCGAATGTTGCAAATGAATAGGGTTCTTGCCACTATCGAAAGTAATATTTTAAAACTGATCTGACCTCTCTGCGATCATTTGTTCGTGAGATATCGTGTAAAGACTAACAAATTGACGGACTAACACACTAACGGACTAACATACTAACAGACACCCTACAGACAGACACCATAAAATTTTGTCATTTTCGGATTCCTCACACCTGAAAACGTATAAAAAAGGCAAAAAACCGAGGTCGAAATTTTTCACGATTACCGAAGTTCCCCATACCTATAGTATGATGGTGAACTAAAAGCGGAGTGAGATGACCAGCGAACTTATCTGAGATATTTGAATGGTAAATCAACTACCCAAATTCGATGCGAATTGATTTAGTATTACAAAAGTTATCATAATGACAAATTTTCATGTGGCTGCCACTTGGAAATAAAATTGCAGATCAAGTTACCATGCGAACGTATCCAAGATATTTGAACCATAAATTTACTATCCAACTTTTGTTTGAATCAATTTAGTATTTTAAAAGTTATCTTCATAGCACATTTTCAAGTGGCAACGTGATTTCAAGTGGCCGCAACTTGGAAACAAGATATTGGAACAAGTTGCCCAGTGAACCAACTCATGCAAGATAAATTATATACGATCATTGTCCAACTTTGGTTCGAATTGAAACAGAATTAAAAAAGTTATTATGTTCATAAATTTTGAAGTGGTAGCCTAATTTCAAGTTGTCTCGCTTAGTTTATAACACCCGCACTTTGTTAAAAATGGCGGATACAGTTCATTAATAAAGTTAATTGAGACACTTACATGGCCTATGTAAACATCAAAATTCAAATAAACTCGAAATACGCTTTTTACAATTTGAATTTGAAATTTTCAAGTGTTCTCCACTTAAAAAAAAAAAAAAAAAAAAAAAGTCTAGCAATTTGGTTAAGAAACTCATCTAAGATAGTCATAAGTTAAGACACTGTCCAAATTTGGTTCGATTTGGAGTATTATTTCGAAAGTTATTGTAATTTTAAATTTTCATGTGGTAGCCTGATTTCAAATGGCTCCATTTAACTTAAGATATCCGCCACTTTATTAAAAATGTCTTGTAAAGTTCATTAATAAAGTTCATTGAGACTCTTATGTAGTCTATATTTACATCAAAATTAAAGCAAATCTTGCTTTAATTACGCTTTTTACAAATGTGGGTTAGAAATATTCAAGTGGCTACCACTTGAAAACAAAAAGTCGAAGCAACTTGGTGAACAAACTCATCCAAGATATTTATAAGATCAATTCACTGACCAGATTTGGTTCGATTTGGAGTATTATTTCGGGAGTTATCGTGAGGACAAAATTTCCATTATAGATAGATTGATAGACGAAGCGATTGCAGGTCGATTTGTAAAGAAATCAACCTAAAAGGATAAAGGAAATTGTAGTGGAGATATTTTGCGCGCAGTGAGAAGGTACTCTTGAAAATAATCTGCATTAAAATAATAATTTAAAATTTTTCCATTTTAAAGTAAACCAAAATAATATTTATAATCAATAGAGTAATGTCATTCTAGTTAACCCCCCCCCCCCATCCCCGCCCCTACCAAAAAAAAAAAAAATATATATATATATATATATATACATGCATTCATTTTACCATGTTTTTATTAACTTCGATTCTTGTTTGTTTGTCCAGTACAAATCTTGCAATCGATTTTTAACTAACTTCCCATCTAGCTAGACATTTGAAACTTTCAGGACAGCTCAGAACACGGTTACAATACATTTTTTTATACTTTTAGTCAACTGTTTCAGGTCCCTACTGCTTTCGGCAGCGTTTATATGATTCAACAGAAAATTTATTTAACTAACTTCCCCATTAGCTAGACATTTGAAACTTTCAGAATAGTTCATAACACGGTGAAAATGCATTTTTTAAATACTTTTAGCCAACTGTTTTGGGTTCCTGCTGCCTTCGGCATCGTTACCAGTACAAAGCTTGCAATCGATTTTTCCGTAACTTCCCGTCTAGCTAGACATTTGAAACATTCAGACTAGCTCAGAACACGGTGACAATACTTTTTTTTTAATACTTTTAGTCAACTGTTTCAGGTCCCTACTGCCTTCGGCAGTGTTTATATGATACAACAGGAAATTTATTTAACTAACTTCCCGTTCCATTTGAAACTTTCAGAATAGTTCAAAACACGGTGAAAATGCATTTTTCAAATATTTTTAATCAACTGTTTCAGTTTCGTGCTGCATTCGGCAGCGTTAAATTTACAAAACTTGCAATCTATTTTTCACTAACTTCCCTACTAGTTAGACATTTGAAACTTTCAGGATAGTTCAGAACACGGTGTCAATACATTTTTTTAATACTTTTAGTCAACTGTTTCAGGTCCCTACTGCCTTTAACAGCATTTATATGATTCAACAGAAAATTTAACTAACTTCCCGATTAGCTAGACATTTGAAACTTGCAGAATAGTTCAGAACACCATGAAAATGCATTTTTTGAACATTTTTAACCAAATGCTTCTGGACCCTGCTGCCTTCTGCTGCGTTACCAGTACAAAGCTTGCAATTGATTTTTAACTAACTTCCAGACTAGCTAGCCATTTGAAACTTTTATAATAGATATGAAAACACGATAGCGATGAATTTTTCTAATACTTTTAGCCAATTGTTCCGGGTTCCCTCTGCGTTCGGTGGCGTTTATATAATTCAACAGAAAATTTAAAAACATGGTATATAAAAAGTTCTTTTTATCTTGTCATTATCTATATATTAATAGGCAAGCATAAAATTTGTAGTCCCTTTTTAACATATTAATTATGGGAGTAGAGGGTTGAAAATGGTATCATTCGAAAGGTATGGTTAGCCGGAAGGTGCGAATACAAATATTATTTTCTTACGATGTCAAGAAGGTATTTAAAAATACATTTATTTTTTATGCATTTCCCCCCATTTTTCCCTTTTATACACGTATTCCTTCACATTAAAAAATACCTAAAAGTAGAAAGTTGTTAAATCTGGCAATTTCATAAAGCTCAGATAAAACCATAGACACAGTAATTTGTATAATGTAGCATCACTATACGCAAGCGAAGTGATGACGTCACTGTCTGTCCATGGAGCCATGTAAAAGATTTTCTATGTTAATTGTCCATTGAGTTTTTTGTAAAAAATTATTAAAAAATAACGGAAATTATCTGCCGATTTTAATTCCGATATTTGGGTATAGTTATATATAAGTTACTGTCTACATGTGTTTCATTGAGTTATTTTTTCTGTAAAATTGATAAAACTTTAATTTAAAATCACAAAACTCCAGAAAAAAAAAAATGGCAAACTTCCAGTTTCGAATGTAAACATAAACATTTCATTTCAAAGGGTGATATTTAAACAATAAATATTGAACTAACATCTATATATATAAAAGAACACTTCCTGAGTGAGTGAGTGAGGGGGTGATCTATCATCGCCCAGACCAAACCACTGGACCTAGAAGCATGAAATTTCGTGACAATGTTCTTTCTATGACGTAGGCATCCACTAAGAAGCGATTTTACAAAATTCGCCCCCCAAGGGGGGGAGGGGGGGCAAAACGTGATTTCACAAAATCCTTCATATCTCAAACAAAAAAACAGATATCCGTAAAATTTTTGCTTTAAAATATAGCTAATACAAATGTCAAAAAACCAATTTCTGGAATTTTCCAAATTCGGTCCCCAAGGGGGGCGGGGGGGCAAAACGTGATTTCACATGCGTAAAACGTGATTTCGCATAATCCTATATATCTCAAACAAAAAAATAGATATGCGTGAAATTTTTGCCCTAAAATACAGCTAATGCAAATATCTAAAAACCAATTTCTGGAATTTTAGAAATTCAGCCCCCAGGTGGGGCAGCAGGGGGGGGAGGGGGCTAAGGGGCAAAAACAAATAGAAATACAGTTAGGGCGTTCAAAATTGATACAGATAGGTTTTAGAGGCCTGCAAGTCGAATGAGGATATTTTCGATTGTGTAAAGTTATTAGGAGGGGCATGAAGAGGGGTAGGGGAGAGGGGGGGGGCAAAAAATAAAAATAGAGTTAGATCGTTCAAAATTGGTATATTGAGGTTTTCGATACCTACAAATCGATTGCGGATATTTTCGAAGTTGTAAAATTATTAGGTGGGGCGGGAAGGGGAGTGGAGCGGTAAGGGGGGGGCTATGGGCAAAAACAAATAGAAATACAGTTAGGCCGTTCAAAATTGGTACAGATAGGTTTTAGAGGTCTGCAAGTCGAATGGGGATATTTTCGAAAGTGTAAAGTTATTAGGAGGGCCGGGAAGGTGGGGGGGGGCGGAGGGGCAAAAAAAGTAAAATAGAGTTAGATCATTCAAAATTGGTACATAGATGTTTCCGATACCTACAAATCGATTGCGGATATTTTCGAATTTTTTAAATTATTGGGTGGGGCGGGAAGGAGGGAACGGAGGGGGCCAAAAAAATAAAAATAGAGATATAGTTCAAAACTGGTGCATAGTGGTTTTTGATACCTACAAATCGATTGCGGATATTTTCGAATTTGTAAAATTATTAGGATAGACGGGAGGGGGCGGGCGAAGGGGGAAAATAATAGAAATAAGAGTTAGAGCATTTTTGAGAATTTTTTCTGAAAGCAGTGAGAACCCGGTGCGACATTTTTCCTAATCAGATTTTGTTTCTCTTTTCTTTTCATGTGATAAAAATTAATGCAATTTTGAGAATTCAGTAATTAGAGTGATTCATTTAAAAATAGGGACCAGCGAAGCGGGCATTGCCTGCTAGTACTAAATAAAAGGAAAATGGATTTGTTACTAACTGCTGCATGTATAAGTAGACGATACGGAAAAAATTCCGATTTCCGTTTTTTGCTGAATTTACATGTTTTGAGCTTTCTTTACGTTTCAATTAACTGACATTGGCTACTTATTTTTTAAAAAAGTGTCTTTATTGCTAGCTTTTGTGGGTAGAAGAAGCAAGTAGAAGATTCATAAAAACTTTTGATTTCCTGTTTTCGATGAATTTACACGTTTTGAGATTTCCTTGCATTTTAATGAAGTGAAATTAGTGAAATTGACTACTTATTTTTATTTTTTAAAAAGTGGATTTATTATTCTTTCTTCTGCATATATAAGTAGAAAATATAAGATTCAGAAATGTTTTAGATTTTCGGTTTTCGATAAAGTTACACGTTTTGAAATTTCCCGAACTCAATTCGACCATTTTTGAAAAATATCTTTTTTTTTTTTTTTTTTTTTTTGTTTAAACACTGTACTTTATGAACCAATCGAATTAATTTAACAGAATTTGATACTTGGTTGGACCTTGGTCTGGCATGGTACCTATTAGCGTCTGGGCTGTATCACACAACAAGGGGCGTTTTCACGTTGCGATTTTCTCTCATTTCAGGAAAGGCTAACATCTACAGAGAGAAATAGTTATATTAAGTAAAACTCTGCTGATTCAGTTAGAGTGAATATTGGCAAACAATTGCCGCAGCTGTGTTGCAATTGCATTCCGTTTAGGACAAGGCAATAACTTTGCTTTGCCTCGCTTTGCAAAAAAAATGGTCGAGTTTCGACCACTGGGCGATACTAGTTATTATTATTATTTTAAATTCTGAAAATTGATCGAAAATTTCCCCCTTAAAACTGTTAGCCGTAGAAGGTTAAAATTTAATATTTACGATGCGTTATAAAATCAGCTTCGTTTATAACGTTAGCTTGTACATATCCTTTTTTTTCCCCACTCTATGACGTCCATTTTTAAAATTATGAATTATTTTATGTTTAAGTTGTCTATAATAGAAAAAAAAAAAAAAATATGCGTGTGCTCAAGATTGCACGACCGAAGTGTACAATTCTATAATGATGCGTATGATATAATTAAAAAAATAATTCTAATCTAATTACATCAAGCAGCTCTATACATTGCATATACATTATACAATGCATTAAAAAACATAATAATATTGACGCAACACAACTGAAGCATTTTCAAGCGTTTCCATTGATAGTTTGTAATGTATTTGAATTCTTTTGTGTAACATTGCACACAGTTTTTTTTTCTTTCTTTAAATCTTGATTTGGGAGAGCTTTTCAAACCTCAGTTAAAAATTTGTTCTTTTGGAAAAGAGCTAGTTGATGAATTTTTTTGCATAAATATGCATAAATGCAAGTATGACACTATTAAAGCGTGTACAATTATTTTAACAAAGGATCAGATGTAATCATGTTGATGGAGTCTAGTTAAGAAGTCGTGTCCATATCAGCTTTTTATAAATACAAAATTGAAAGTAAATGGGTATTCTTTCTAAATCATGTCATAGTATGAGTTTTCCCTCCTCCATTTTTTAATTCTTAACTATCATTTTTACATTGCAGTTTTGTGTATTTTATTAAATAAAATTGGATATTAGATTTTTTTTTTTTTTTTTTTTTTTTTTTAAATCCCAGCATATTTTATGAGATGAAGATGAAACCATAGAATTTTCATAAACTCGAAAGTTTTCTTTTATATTTCAGAATATTTTGAAAGAAAGTAATTTATCGTTGCTTAATTCAATAATTTCTGACTTCTTCCCATTTCAAAAAAACTTTTTTATGAAATATTTCGTTTATTTCAGAAATTGGAGAACTCTGTGCGTCACAAATTAAAAAATATAAAGTTAGAATACCGGTGAAATTTTCCAACGAAGAGATTTTTTTCCTCCTGCTTTTAATTTCTTAAAATATCTTAAAATAATCGTAGTATAGTTTATTTGTGAAGCTTTCTCTTTATTGATATTTTTCAGGAAAATAAATATTTTTTTTTATTTCGATCAAAAATTTTTCAAATAAAGTTCGAATTTTTTGAAATTAGTTTCATATAACATGATGTTTTTAAGTTAATTGATATAAATTCGTTTAAAAAAATTGCTGTCCGTAAGAAAAGTTGCTATATGTCAATCGACTGCAATCTACGCCTTCCGCTGAGAAATTAAAAACATGTCGAATAAATCGAACCACAGAAATAATCTATTTAAAAAAAACTTTAAAAACCCAAAATTCTTAATGTATCATATCACATAAATCTTTTCGAAGTTATGATTTTGCAAATTTTTTTGTATTAAGGTGAAATGATAAATTTCAGCGGAAAAGAATTTGTACTCTTTTATAAACCACGAAAGTCTAGGCGGTAAGGCAGTCTAAGATTCGATACATGCCTGACCGAGTTTCAAAAAAATTTTCTGAGGCATTTGATCCATTGACCGATGCATTGCTATGATTGGCCATTAGTTATTGCTCTGGTTGTGCCATCTATCGGTCATTACAAACGTAAATATGCATTTTTTTTTTTTTTTTTTTGTAAATAACTGCATAATTGATTTAGAATTATAAAAATATGCATACGATGTTGCTCCCTGCAAACAATTTTTTAATTTTCAGTTCTAAAAAATATTTTAAATATTTTGTGTACTACTTTGTGAATTTATCGATGAGTTAATTTTATAAAACATTTTTATGTTTGAATACTAAATTTTTGCCTTAAATTTCAGCATTCGAACATAAAAAAAAAAGCTTCTTAAAAAAACTCTTCAAAAATTCTTAGGATACTGTGTAGTCAACGAAAAATTTTCTTTTATCAATTGACATCTTTTCTACTAATTATCTGCAAAGATTATCACTCCGGACCTTCGGGGTATCGAACGCTCGACCCCCGCGTTACTAACATGGCGCTCTAACTACCTCAGCCACGGAGAGACAAATGAAAAAGCTTATATTTACCTTAAAATGGAGGCGCGTTTCTTATTAGCTTGAGATTCACAAACATACCGTAGTGAATGACAGTAAGTACATAAGAATTTGAGGAAAACAAACTGGTAGGCAGGCTGCGGCCGTGAAAAAATTTTCTTCTGTGTCATCTATATATATAAAAGAACACTTCCTGAGTGAGTTAGTGAGTGAGGGGGTGATCTATCAACGCCCAGACCAAACCCCTGGACCTAGAAGCATGAAATTTTGTGACAATGTTCTTTCTATGACGTAGGCATCCACTAAGAAGCGATTTTACAAAATTCGCCCCCCAAGGGGGGGAGGGGGGGGCAAAACGTGATTTCACAAAATCCTTCATATCTCAAACAAAAAAACAGATATCCGTAAAATTTTTGCTTTAAAATATAGCTAATACAAATGTCAAAAAAACCAATTTCTGGAATTTTCAAAATTCGGTCCCCAAGGGGGGCGGGGGGGGGGGGGCAAAACGTGATTTCACATGCGTAAAAACGAGATTTCGTATAATCCTATATATCTCAAACAAAAAAATAGATATGCGTGAAGTTTTTGCTCTAAAATATAGCTAATGCAAATATCTAAAAACCAATTTCTGGAATTTTAGAAATTCAGCCCCCAGGTGGGGCAGCAGGGGGGGGGGGAGAGGGGGGGGCAAAAAATAAAAAGAGAGTTAGATCGTTCAAAATTGGTATATAGAGGTTTTCGATACCTACAAATCGATTTCGGATATTTTCGAATTTGTAAAATTATTAGGAGGGGCGGGAAGGGGGAGGCGGCAAGGGGGGGCTATGGGGCAAAAACAAATAGAAATACAGTTAGGCCGTTCAAAATTGGTACAGTTAGGTTTTAGATGCCTGCAAGTCGAATGGGGATATTTTCAAAAGTGTAAAGTTATTAGGAGGGCCGGGAAAGGGGGAGGGGAGAGGGGGGGGAGGCAAAAAAATAAAAATAGAGTTAGATCGTTCAAAATTGGTAGATGTTTTCGATACTTACAAATCGACTGCGGATACTTTCGAATTTTTAAAATTATTAGGTGGGGCGGGAAGGGGGGGGGCTATGGTCAAAAACAAATAGAAATACAGTTAGGCCGTTCAAAATCGGTACAGATAGATTTTAGAGGCCTGCAAGTCGAATGGGGATTTTTTCGAAAGTGTAAAGTTATTAGGAGGGCCGGGAAGGGGGGGCAGAGGGGCAAAAAAAAAAAAGAAAATAGAGTTAGATCATTCAAAATTGGTACATAGAGGTTTCCAATACCTACAAATCGATTGCGGATATTTTCGAATTTTTAAAATTATTGGGAGGGCGGGAAGGGGGGGGGGAGTAGAGCGGTAAAAAAATAAAAATAGAGATATATCGTTCAAAACTGGTGCATAGAGGTTTTTGATACTTACAAATCGATTGCGGATATTTTCAAATTTGTAAAATTATTAGGATAGACAGGAGGGGGGGGGGGCAAAGTGGGAAAATAATAGAAATAAGAGTTAGAGCATTTTGGGAATTTTTTCCGAAGGCAGTGAGAACCCGGTGCGACATTTTTCCTACTCAGATTTTGTTTCTCTTTTTTTTCATGTGATAAAAATTAATGCAATTTTGAGAATTCATTATAGTGATTCATTTAAAAATAGGGACCAGCGAAGCGGGCGTTGCCTGCTAGTCTATATATATAAAAGAGTAAACTGACTGATTCACTGATTCACTGACTCAACACGGTTGTGGCGATCCTATTGGAGATAGAGTCGCAATTTTTGGTGAGCAGGTTGATTTTAGGACCCTGACGCTCACTAAGACGGGATTTTGCGAAATACCCCCCCCCGTTCCCCCCCCCCCCGTTCCCCCCCCCCGGGGGGCAGAAGGCAAAAAATCACCTTTATAAGCATATCTCGGCTCCAAATTGCTTCACGGTAAAGAAATTGCAGATGGGGAGACTAGACTTGAATACAAAAAAATCATTTTCTGCGATTTTGGAATTTTGGATTTTTAAGGGGGGTAGGGGGTAAAAATGAGATTTTCGGGGGTGCATAAGGCAAAAACACATTTATAAGTACATCTCGGCCCCAAATTACTTCACAGGGAAGAAATTGCAGATGGGGAGACTAGGCTTGAATACGAAAAAATCATTTTCTGCGATTTTGGAATTTCTGATTTTTAAGGGGGGAAGGGGGTGAAAATGATTTTCGGAGTTGCTGAAGACAAAAACACCTTTATAAGCATAACTCGGCTCCAAATTGCTTCACGAGGAAGATATTGCAGATGGGGAGACTAGACTTGAATACAAAAAAATCGTTTTCTGCGATTTTGGATTTTTGGATTTTTAAGGGAGAAAAGGGGTGAAAATGATTTTCGGAGGCGCAGGAGGCAAAAACACCTTTATAAGCATAATTCGGCCCCAAATTACTTCACGATGAAAAAATTGCAGATGGGGAGACTAGACTTAAGTACAAAAAAATCATTTTTCTGCGATTTTGGAATTTTGGATTTTTAAGGGGGGAGAGGGGCTGAAAATGATTTTCGAAGGTGCAGAAGACGAAAACCACCTTTATAAGCACAACTCGGCTGCAAATTGCTTCACGGTGAAGAAATTGCAGAGGGAGAGACTAGACTTAAAAACAAAAAAAATCATTTTCTTCGATTTTGGAATTTTGGATTTTTAAGGGGGGAAGGGGGTAT
>OZ005654.1:334947596-335262317 GCA_963930645.1 Salticus scenicus | reverse complement strand
TCTAAGTTTTTTTTTTTTTGTTAAAAGTAAAAAAATAATCGATAACTATGTTTTAAATTATCACAGATTTCTTGTTCGATCATTCGTTTTAAAGGTATTGACGAGACCTTTCGAAAGATACCCATCTCGAAAATTCCCCCGGGGAACCGATGCCCCCACATGCACAAAACATTTTTCCTGGTTAACTACTACTATTATCAATAATTCATATTAATTTTACAATAACAAGTTTTAAATAACTCTCAGTATGACATTTATACTAAATTTTGTCATATACTGCCATGTTAAAAGTTTACAAAAAATGCGATCACAGCGTCACCTGTTGAGCGATTGATCCAGGTGGATAAATTGATGAATTGTGAGATAGTCTGACACTTTTCGTACATATTTCAGCAATTCATACACATTTTTTGATGATATAAACTTAAAATTGCCATTTTTTTGGCTTGTGTATTTTTTTTTTTTTTTTTGTCTTGATGCGATATGTGAGCCTGCTAAAAGGGTAAAAAATTTTTATCATAAATGGACATTTTTAACATAGCACGAATTCTACTTTCCCTCGTAGCATTTGACTTGGCAAGACACAGGATGGGGCTTCCTTGATCTAAGATCTGAGCAGCTTCTATATTCCAAACTTCTCTAATAATGATAAAGCTCAAACGTCTTGGATATTCTTTTTTCTCCTTGTTCCTAAATTTTATTTAAGCGACATCTTTTTCTTTTGCGCTCGAGTAGATTTTTTGTCTTTTATCTGTAGGAGCCGCTTCTTCCAGTTTCTGGAAAATCCCCCAAGATTAATTTTTCTCCCGAGACGAGGCAGGATTTCTTTTTTACCCCCTTTCAGTATGTCAGCAATGAATCGTTTTCGACGTCCAGGTGGTTAGTCAGGAATGAAGGGAAAGGTGGTAATTTGTTTTTAGAATTTCCCGATAATGTCGAAAAGAAATTGTAAAATCTTGAAAGGAAAACTATTTTCTGCTCAATGTAGAATTTTTTTTGGGGAAAAAAAAAAAAAAAAGACCCTTCAATTTATACTCGGAGGAAAAAAAAAAAATCGATGCATTGTGGTTTGTGAGAGGCATTTGTTGAAAGCATACTTTAAAAATCTTTTTGCCGCGCCAAACATAACTAAATTGAATACATTGTTGTTATTCACGTTTCCTGTAAAATAGGATAAGATGAGCATTAATAATTGTTGCACGGGATCCCACAAAAATGTTGAAATACATTGTGATAAAGAAAAATCACATCCAAAAATTTTCTGTAATGATTGGAATACTTTTGTGTAGTTTTGTAAACGAATCATTAATATTGATGTAATTTTCTATAGGAACAAGCTTTTGTAAAACTTAATTATGTTTAGAACTGTAGAAAATTATTATTAAAATACGTTTTTAGAAATGCCTCTCATTAATTGTAATATTACAGAAATATTTTGAAATTCTATGTTCGAAAAAGAGTAATCCTCTTCATACTATATTCAGTAGAACTCTTGCTTTAGTAAAAATGAATGTTTATCTATGGAAATGATAGTGTAAGCAGGTAATAAACAAACCGAAGTCATAAACACTTTTTTCTATATACACCATAAAGTATTGTATTCGTGCATACATCATAAATAATCTGGTGTTTCACTCACACGGCTTTCTCTTACCTTAAATTTAATACTATAAATACAGGTTGGGTTGCACATTAAAAAGTAAGATAACGAGTACTATTATGTAAACCTGTGTTAAACAATTCATATTAGGCTTCTGAAGAGTTTTATATGATAATCAGTTCTGTGTGAGGGGGGCTGCCGCCCCCCTCAATCCCCGTTTCATTAATGCACCTACATTTATATAGAATTTAATTCGGTTATTAAAAGATAATTCTATTTTTAAAAAATAATTTATTAAAATTATTATTTAAAAAAATTATCTTTTATGATAATGCAGACGATTTCCATATTAGAGAAGTAGTATAACACCAAATATCCAAAAAAAGTCCATTTTATCCTCAATATTAAAAAAAATAAAAAAAATACGATTTTTTTTTCTAAGTTTTTTTTCGTTAAAAGTAAAAAAAAAAAAATCGATAACTTTGTTTTAAATTATCGCAGATCGATGGTTCAACCATTCGTTTTAAAGGTATTGGCGAGCTCTTTTGAAAGATACCCATCATGAAAATTTACTCCCCTCGAGGGGGGACTTCCCCCCCCAGGGGGGGGGGGGGAGGCGAGGCTCCTACGTACACAAAATTTTTTTCCACGTTAACTGTCTCTATTACAAAAAATATATATTAGTTTCATTTTGTTTAGTGCAGTCTATAGACGTTAAACTCTACTTACCTGCAATTTCCCCCATAGACGTAATATATTAGAATTCTCTTGATTGTCCCTGTACACAAACCATTTGCTTGATCTTAACGAAAAGCTTACTGTAGCATCCCTATATGATACACATTTAGAATACCAAGTTTGAACTTTCTGCCATAATTTGTTTTTGAGATATGATAAGACTGACACACAGGCTCACAGACAGACATACACACACACAGACCATTTGCTAAAAACATGATTTTCGTATTCAGGGACCTCAAAACGTGTAAATATAACAAAATCTCACGTTCGATAATTTGACCCAAAAACAATAATTTCTCTACCTCATGGGTAAGAGAAAGTAAAAAGTAATAGTTTCTTGAAAAATTTTGACCTGTGGTTTTCGATACAACTACACATTTTCAGATGTTCTGAACACGATTTGTCGTTTTAGAAACTGTCAGTCTGTGCGTTTCTGTGTATAAAAATTTTTGTGCACGCTGTATTTCACGAACCAGTGAATGAAATTCAACCAAATGGCACTTAGTTAAACTTAGACCTAAATTGGTAATTGATTAGATTTTTGGATCAATCGCTCTTAGTGACGCTGTCATCACATTATTATTTTTTCACTTCCATTACTCGACTAGGTAGGAAGGTAACTTCGTAGGTAATAGAAATATTGTATTCAGTCCAAAAATTTGATATAGAGATTTCACCTGATTTACATGTTTTAAGGTGTCCTGAGTCCAAAAAAGTGGTTTTTGGCAATTGGTCAGTGTGTGTTGGGGGGGGGGGGGGGTATCTTCTGGCTATTATATCTCGGAAACTAATAAAAATAGAACTACGAAACTGTAGAATTCAAACAGATCTGATGTACAGATGAATTTTCCAAATTTTTGTGAAAATTGGAAAACCGGAAGTGGAGCCGTAAGTTCACGATTTTCTTCAAATTTGCTGTATAAACACTCTATTAGATATCCTTTCGAATGATATAGTTGATTAGTTCGGGAAAATTGATAGGCGTCCTGTATAAATAGAAAATTCAATTACATTATGTCTGTGGAGAATTTTCTGTTAAGTATAGTATAACATCAGCTTAAACAGAATGGAATGAACAACATTTTTTATATGCATAAGTATGTTTTGTGTAGATTGTGGTATGAAAATCATTCATCGTTCGTTTACAGGGCTACCCAAAGTATTTGGATATATAGGGGTTACATTAAGAAATTGCTGAAATTGTAATTCATTTTGTATTAGATGTTTTTCAAATAAGATTAAATTTAAATACTCAATATTGTCTATAGTGCGTATTGATGATAGACAATAGGGCTACCCAAATTTTAGCTAAACTTTCTTTTCTATTGAATATAAATGATGGAAGTGCTTTGCTACATTTTACAATGCCCACGAACACTGGCTCAGGAAGGAAAATTAATTTTTTATACCCATAATCTTAAACAAAGTATTTTTTGAAGTTCTATTTTCAACTCTGTTTATATATATATATATATAATATTTTCTGAGGTGCCCCGATTAAGAAAGTCCAATTTTTAACGGTTGGTCTGTATTTGTATCCGTTATCCGGATAACTTAAATAACTGCAGGAAATTCAAATTCTGTATTTTGAAGTTCCTATTAGTTTGCCGGAAAAAGTTTGATCAACATTGACTAATTTGATTTTTTTTTTTTTTTTTTTTTTTTGTAGGCAGAGGCACTATATTCGATCGGGGGAGGGGTTGAGAGAGAATAATGTATCAAATAAAATTGTTTCTAAACCTATTTTAGATTATTTTTAAAGTACGTTGAACTTTATTGTCTTACGTTATTGATCTCAAGACTTAATATGCATTCTGCCTTTATAGTATTGATATGCAGTGTAAAAGAAAGTCATGGGAGTGACACACCAGATTATTTATTCCTATTTTGGTAAACATTTGTTTTGTTCTACTTATGACGTTACATACATACTGGATGGTTCTGTTACATATATAGCGAATGCGAAAATTCTTCGTAGAAAAGTTGTATTTCTTTGTTTTAGCTGTTACTTTATTTGTTGAAATCATGGAGTAAAAGAAGTTGGGTTCTTGTTTTAATGCACTTTTCATGTCGGCCCTTTGTGTGCAGCTGGTTTGTTTCTTTAAGCTCACTTTCATCTGCAGCACTTTTTTTTTTTTTTTTTTTTTTTTTTACCGTGAAGTGGGTCATTTCCTGGATATATTCATTACCCCTTGCGATCGATAAAGGGATGGGATGAAGTTTTTGAGAGAACGCACAAGGATATCTACTTCATAAAATATTGGCATGTAAACAAAACAAATTTAAAAAAAAAGAGGCAGAGGAGTCGTATTTGGCTTTTTAACCGACTTCAAAAAAAGAAGGAAGGTTCTCAATTCAAACCGTATGTTTTTTTTATGTTTGTTAGCTCATAACTTCTGAACGGATGCTCCGATTTTGATAATTTTTGTTTTGTTGAAAAGGTCTTGGTCTGCAATAGGTCCCATTGTAATATCTTAACGATCGAAAGAAAATACAGGGTGCCCAAAAAAATCAGTCCCACTCCTTTAACTGCTAAACGGCTGCAGCTATAGTGATAAAAATGGTATGTAAGTATAGCAAAGTGGTCCATGCAGCACAAGGTTTAACCGCTGTGCCACCTGATGTAAAACAGCGGAGTTAGTTTTCCTATCTCGAAAACGGTTCTAAAGGAAAAAGTGAATTATAAAGTTGAAAAGTAGCATCGATTTAGTACAAAAAGATTGTTTAGACATTCATGCTAGCTTTCCTATTTCGGAAACGGTTCAAGACAGGGGGAAAAAGTGAATTATAAAATTGCAGAGCATCATCGATTCAGTAGGAAAAGATAGTTTAGACATTGATGCTAAAAATATAATGCTAAAAACGTGCATTTGTTTGTTCGCAATTTCTTACAATATGCACACTTGAGCTACATCGCACACGTTGTAGCGTAGCTGGTGAGACATACGCTATATAGTTCAAAATACGGTTACTTGATACTTTTTGTTTTGTTGTAAAGATCTTGGTCTGATGTAGATCCCATTGTAATATTTTTGCAATCTAAAGAAAGTAACACGCCATCTGGTGAAAAACAGCGGAATTAGCGCTCATATCTCAAAAACGGTTCAAGATGGGCTAAAAGTTAATTACAAAGTTGTAGAGAATCATCGATTTACTACAAAAAGACAGAATTTAGACATTATTGCTAAAAATAGAACACTTAAAACATGCAGTTGTCTGTTCGCAATTTCCTACGTTGTGCACACTTGAACTACGTTGCACACTTTGCAGCGTAGCGGATGGCACGTATACTCTGTGGTTCAAAGTACTGTTACTGTAAGCGGTCACATGCTGGTGGAAAACAGTGGAGTTAGCGTTCCTATCTCGGAAACGGTTCAAGACAAGGGAAAAAAGTGAATTATAAAATTGCAGACCATCATCGATTTATTACGAAAAGATAGTTCAGACATTTATGCTAAAAACAGAACGCTTAAAACGTGCATTTGTTTGTTCACAATTTCCTATTTTGTGCACACTTAAACGACATTTGTTGTAGCGTATGGGTATATGTTGTACCGTAGCGGGTGACATTTATGCTATGTAAAATTCAAAGTATGGTTATTTATTGTAAGCGGTCACATCGATTAACGCATAGACGTTTTAAACCGACTTCATAAAGGAAGAGGTTCACAAAACAAACCATGTTTCTGATTGTTGTTGTTGTTGAAATTTGTTAGCTTTTAACTTCGTAAGAGATGATTTAATTTTAATACTTTTTTGTTGTATTGATCTTAGCTTAAAATAGGTTTCATTATGATTAAATTAAGATATAAACAAATTACAGGATACTCACAAAAGTCTGTTCTCACTCTAGCTGCTGAACGCATGCAGCTACACTTGTAAAAGTAGTATGTAAGTATCGATGTTGAAACTTTTGTCCGTCAGCTGCAATGCATATTTTGCTCTTTGTTTGAACTTTAGGCTGCGCAATTTCCAGCACAGCGGGTGACACGTATTCAGTGTAAAGTTCAATATATATGCCTAACAGAATTTTTGGTCACTAATACAGCGTAACCGTCCTTTACATTTCTAAAGACTTTTTAACTTAACGTATGTTCATTGAACAGATAGTTTTTTGCTCATATCCGATAAAGGCAAGAAAAGTGACACAACTTAAAAATGCAGCATTTGAGAAAAATCAACTTAAAAATAACTTGACTAGAATAAAACTGGCACAACTGTCTCTCGAGTGGATAACTTTCTAGATGGAGATGTAACTTTTTTGTTCACATTGGGTGCATTTCATGTATTTTTCAGTGGCATAAACCATTTTTTGAGTTATGTCACTTTTCTTGGAAGTTGTGATTTGTGAAGCTGCCGTCGAACGTCTTCTGATGTTCTGCTATATGAATAAATTTTCACTGAAAAGAGAAAAATAAAATCTTTTTGTAAAAAAAATAGAACCGACTCCAAGAAATGGGAATGAAATGAAATAGTAAATTGCGCCTAAAAGTATAAAATAATTTCCTTCGCCAAACAACCTATAACACTACAATTAATCATAACTTTTGAAGTCGGCGCAAAATTAAATAAAAATTGATAACTTTTATCAATACAAAAATCAAATCCTATTCAATATACACATCTCACATTGTCACCCGCAAAACGCAGCCGAAAACAACTTTGATTCAAGAAAACAAATAAGATTTCGTAAGCAGCAAAAGTTGGCGAAGATCCTGGTATCCGACGTCCTTGGTGAAAGAAAAATCGCAAAATTTTCTGGCAAACATATTTAAATTCTTTAGGATATCATGATTAGTTTGATAAGGTATATTAAGAGAGTAATCAAGAATATGAAACAATACATCGTACAGTATATACTATGAAAATATACATCTTGCGTGCATGTTTTGTTCGCCAAATCCAAAAGCCACCAAGTATGATAGTTATCAAAGTTATACCAAATTTGCAAAGGAAACTCTAACTTCGTAGAAACATAAATACCGCCTTGTAAGGAATGTTCGCTGTTCTATGTAGATGCTACTAATAAACCAATTGTATATAGTGATAAAATAATAAAGGAAACATGAAAATGGATCATTCGAGACAACAGCATTTGTTGCTACCGATCTAAAAACAAACCTTTAAAAACTAATTAAATTTTATTTAATTTTGCGCCGACTTCAAAAGTTATGATTAATTGTAGTGTTATAGGTTGTTTGGCGAAGGAAATTATTTTATACTTTTAGGCGCAATTTACTATTTCATTTCATTCCCATTTCTTGGAGTCGGTTCTATTTTTTTTACAAAAAGATTTTATTAAAATCCGAATCATGTGCAGTCTTACTCGTTTGAAATACTTCCGTTGCATTTATGTATAGTTTCAATTTCAAATTTAAAAACGTATTTGTAATTATTTCAAAAATGAAGAAACATCTACCTCCCCCTTAAAAAATAAGTGTCTTAGAAAGGAACAAAATTCTAAAAGAAGTTTTACCTTATTTTTACTTTAAATCAAATTACTGCAATGTAGTGTACGTTGATTCAAAATAAAAATATGCGTAAACCCCTTATAATTTTGTACCTCTTTTAGAGTACCTGAAATTCAACTTATTCTGTTGACAATATCTTTCATAATTTTCACTGTATACTTTTTTTTTTTTTTTTTTTTTTTTACAGAGTAACTATGTATGTCTGGGTAATAAAATGTACAAGGCAAATTTTGTTCATGCTTGCGCATATGTAGTTAAAATATATTTAGGAAAAATGCTCATTCATCATATATTAAAAGGAAAAAAAAGAAAAAGAAGGAAAACCGACCAATTTTCAATTTCATTAAAGAAATCTGCTATATCTCTATTAAAGTACGTGCTATTCACGTACAAATAAATGCCGATTATTAAACGAAGTATCATAATCACTACAGTTATTATCTTCAAAGTGCCCCTCCCCCCTTTTTTTTCTGAAGAAATCTCCATTTTGCCTTCGGAACAAATTCTTTGATCATGTGTATATATGATATGACTTATTTTTGACACTTTCAAAGTTCCAAGAGAATCACGAAATATTTCTCTAGATATTCGACAAAACGTCTAAATTCGAAAATGCCACGTGACATTATTCCCATCTGTCGAATACTTAATTATGAATACATAATATCAAATGACTGCCCGTAGCGTTTTTAACTTGGCGTTAAACATAAAATAGAGTGATTTCTCAAGTGAAAAGTCTTTTATTATATCGAGCTGCTCGTTATCGTTGTAATTTAGTTTTTGTGGACCATATAGTTTTCATTCTGTTTTCACCCAAGCATAGCATACATGCTTCTACGCATGTACATTTTTTTCCTTTTAAATTATTATTCGGAACTTTCTTGTGTAGTTTTCATTCATATAATGCAGGATTCTTCCCAGAACCTTTGAGAAGGTGCTGCACCCTGCCTGCCTTTCGTAATTCAATGAACATTCTAAATGCTCTTTAAAGAACAAAAATGCATCCATTCGTCCTGAAAAACATGTTCTTCTTGCGCTTCAAATTATGTCTCACTTGCCTCCAAAACGTATCTTCCTTACCATTTCTACGTGCTATCAAATAATTTAAATGAAAATTGTTCATATTAATTATAAAATTTCTAGCTCGAGCAGCTTCGGAATTACACGGAAGACACACACACACACATATAAATATTACACCTATATATTTCACCCAGCGTTAAAAGGGTTAAGCTTTTTTTTTTTTTTTTTTTTTTTTTTTTTTTTGGGGGGGGGGGGGGGCTAGTATAGTTAATATAAATTTGAATAAAAAAAATTGCAGAGGGGGAAACTTTTTAATGGCATAGTTTTTCCTTCCAAGTGCTAAGGGTCTATTTTCTTTCGAATCCATCAAAACGTGTGGATTTGTATAGCGAACGAAAAAAACCTTTCACATTTATATACAAATTAAAAGAATTATAATAAAAAAAAGATAAAAAAGACCTTTAATTTAATAAATTTTTATTTTTCTACATAATGTGAATTTTTCGGCTGGAATAATACTAGCTCAAAAATTAGAAAATGTCAACACAGGACTGACTTTGATTTCAACTGCGTATTATTTTTCAAAATCTCTAATTTTTAGCTAAATTTAGCGGTATTTGAACTCATAATCATTAATCCATAATACCACTTGACTTATCTAATGTGAGTATGACAATGGAAGATTTTAAAATATCAATTAAAAGTGGCCTGGGGGAAAAAGTCCTAATTTGATAAATAAATAATAATAAAAAAAAAACTTTAATTTTTCATGAGAATTTAAAAATTTTTGGATTGTGAACTTGTGATCGCTCTTATAACCAGTTTGTAATTTTTACCATGATCGATTTAAAATATATTTTTTAAAAAGACAGTTTTTATACTCCAGTTCAGAAAACCATGTGACTTACTTGATATCTGTAAAGATGAGTTGGAAGTTCAACTATATTTGTCTTAACTCATGACTTACCATTGTCCTTTTTTTTTTTTTTAGACGTTGCACTTTTTTTTGTTAAAAACAGTATTTTAGACAGTGTATTCCGCATTTGTACCAAAAATAGGATGATCTGTAACTCCTTAAATAATGCACTTAATTGCTTATTACTTTAATCCTTTGCTCAAACTTATAAATTTGAATAATTAACAGAAAAATAGTTTAAAATTTTTGGCAGATAATAGGTTATGTTCATTTGGTAACAGTAACGAGTATTTTCCAACAGTAACGAGTAACAATATAAAAATGTCAAAGCTTGATCTGAAAATTTACATTTCAATTAATTTTAACAAAGTCTATCAGTTTTTTGTCAAACATTTAGTAATATAAGAGATACTACCTTGATTAAATCAGCTTAAAATCGATATTAACAAAATCAAATTCGTCAAAAAAAAAAAAAAAAAAAAAAATTGCGATATCTTCAGGTTTCACACACCATGAAAGCCGAAAATGACTTCAAGAAAATTTTGTCTGTGTGTGTGTGTGTTTCATAGTGTCTGTATGTCTGTAACGTTATTTTTTGTCCGGGTATCACATGAGAATGGCTGGACGGAATTTAACGGCGCTTGGCAGGAATTTAGGTCTTTACCCAACTTAAAATTATATCTACCAACTTTTTCGAAATTCCCCCCCCCCCTGGGGGTCAAAAGTCAAAAACACGTTTGTAAGCATAACACGTCTCCAAATTACTTCACAGTAAAGAAATTGCACATGGGGAAACTAGACATAAGTACAAATGAAACACTATCTACGATATAGGAATTTTCGATTTTTAAGGGGAGGGAGTGGGGAAATCGATTTTTGGCGATAAATTTCGCAAATTCCGGATTTTTGAGTAGATCTCTACCTAAAATGTAACAAAGATGTTGTAAACAGCCATGCATCGTCTTTTGGATATTTTCAAAGCACATTTTTGATTTTTTGTGATCTGCCTTTTTTTTTTTTTTTTTTTTTTTTGGGGGGGGGGGGGGGTATGTGTAACAAAGGGCAAATTCGAGACACCCCTTTCTGCGCTAAATTTGTCCTGGAAAACTTATGAGAGCTGCGGTCACAAAGTTTGGTGCTTAGATTGTTTATGTGTATCCGACCCCTAAAGTAGGGGCAGGAAACGAAAAAAAAAAGTTTGTAAGCACAACTCGGCCCCAAATTACTTCACGGTGAAGAAATTGCATATGAGGAGACTTAACTTGAGTATAAATAAAACATTATGTACGATTTTGGAATTCTTGATTCTTACAGGAGGGAGGGGAAAAATCGTTTTTTTTTGGGGGAAATTTCAGAAATTTCGGATTCTTTAGTACAGCTCTACTAAAAATCGTACAAAAGTATTGAAAACAGCCATGTGTATTCTTTAGGATATTTAAATAAACACATTTTCGTTTTGTGATTTTCGACTTTTTTGGGGGAAGGGGCGTTACGAAGGAGCAAATTCGAGACCCCCCTTTTAGCGCTAAATTTGTTTTGGGAAATCTATGGGATTAGCGGCCACGAAATTTGGTGCGTAAATTATTTATATGTATCTGATACTTACTGTAACGGGATTTTACGAAATTCCTTCCTTCTAACCCCCACCCCTGGGGTCGGAGGACAATAAACACGTGTAAAATCACGTTTTCTTATTTGAATTCGCTTTAAATTATCTTAGAAAGGTGAATTTTGGTGTGTGGATGTTGATTAAGTGTACGAATTATGTACTTTGGAGTGATTTTGAAAAACTTCGAACTTACCCGCTGGGAAAGGGGAAGTAAGAAGCGAATAAGTTGCTGTCGAAGGCGGACCCAGATTCCTCACGTTGCGAGCGGTAAAACTCCTACCGTACACATCGGGAACTTTAACTTAGGTTATTAATTACGATATGAGATTTTGACATCACACTTATGTATAGTGCCCAGCGAAGCGAGCAAAGCTTGCTAGTTATAATAATAAAATAAAACTGTATTGAAATCTGTTTATTTGTTCGGAAGCTACAGTGCCACAAGTAAAGATTGAAGTCTTATTAACTGAAGATAATCCAGTGAATCCAAATTGGCAATGCCACAGTTACTGTGTGCCGTTTCTTGTGCCTGCGCAAAAGACGTTATCATTTGCGAACAAAAATTGAAATTTTTTGGCGAAACATTTTGAACAGTGTATACATGTATACAAATTTAAAGTAATTATCTACGTTGTAAATTTCAATAAATGTTTTTCCCCCCTGTGAATTTATAGGGGAGGGGGGGGACTTAAGAATGAAGTGTGATTTGGTGGGCTTCATTATTAGAAGAATAGAAAAGGGGGGGGGGGAAAGAAAATTCTGAAGAGTAGTCACGCAATATCCTTTCGAGTGGATCTCATTGATGTATCGATTCAATCCATTATGATGATCCGACTATTTTTCGTAATACGATTATTTTGGTACTTGAAATACAAATAATTAAAGAAGAGAGAGAGGGAAAAAAAAAAAGCTTTTGAAAGATATGGACTTCGCCACTGAGCAATGAATTTTACGGTGCAAAACTTAGTAAAGTTGTCCTAGGTTTAAAATTCAGGCAGAATGCAATTTTAACTGTACAATCTTTGCCTCACTCTGTTTTTTCTTTCACATAGATTGGAATAAATTAAATTTGATTTTGAAATGAAAAATTATTTTTTGGTTCATTATACTTAGAAAGCGAGAAAAACAAGAAAGGCTATGCTATATACAGTGTACTATATATTGTTCAGACTGTGGGTTTTTTGTGATTTTAGTCTAATAATACAAACGTTGACAGGTATTTATTTTAGGAAAAATATAAAACTAGTTGGCATAGGTGGACTCTGCTCAGTTCCCCATCATATTTATGTTCTCAGAAATTTCTAGTGCGAGACATATTATAATCATGTTAAAAGAAATGAATTTGACCAAAGCTTGATACAGTGACAGAAATTTATCCCCGCCTAATAGGCTATCCACCGTTCACTTCGATATATTTATCTTATTCTAATCTATTAATTTATTTTATCGGCGTCAATTCCGTTGTTTAGTTTTCATGCTACTATTTCCAATGCAATAATCCTCAAAATTCATATTTATATGAAAAACTAGCTGACCCGTCCGGCTTCGCACTGATGAACAAATTTTAGTTAAAGATGGATTGATATGTAAAAAATCAAGAAATATACCATCAGTCAGTATATATATATAAATTACGTGTCACGATGTTTGTCCGGGGTAAGCTCCTAAACTAAGGAACCGATTTTAATGAAATTTTGCACACTGTGTGCAGTTTGGTCCAACTTGAGAGATAGGATAGTTTTTATCTCAATTTATTGTCACAATATTGTTTTATTGCAATTATTTGTTAATTATAGACCTTTATTAAAGTTGCTCCAAAATATCTGTGAGTTCCATTAATTTAATTGTTGCCAAAAAAAAAAAAAATACGAGTTCATTTTCTTTCGACATAAAAATAAATACATTTAATCAAACGTGAACGTTAAAAAATTATAAAAAAGTTAAATTATGCATCTCACGAAAATTGACGATTTTATACACATTGATAAAGTGCTAATGTAGTTCTATCATAGATATAGTAATATATATAGATCTCTCATCCCCATGTTATCGTCCAAAGATTTTTGATGCCGAAAAAAAAAATAAAAATAAAAGCTTTGGAAACAGCCATTAAGTGGTATTGAAAAAAAAAAAAAGGAAGAAAGAAATATGAATTTGAAACTGTATCTGGAGTCTTCCATTCCCCTTTAGCAAATAAATTATTCATAAATTTTATTTGCTAAAATATTAGTATGTATTCCCGTGTGTATCCCTCGGGGAAAGACGGCCATATTTTGGTAAAAACGTCGTCTTTTCCCAAATGAAAAGGAATAACTTTTTTCTCCCCAATGATCACTCTATTCTATATATGCTATACTATATCTATGAGTTCTATACGCAAGCGAAGTGTGACACACTGACCGTCTGTGCAGCCAAGAAAAAGATTTCCTATGTTAATTGCCCACTGGATTTTTTGTAAGAAATTAAAAATCGAGGAAATTTATTTCCCGATTTTAATCCTTACATTTGGGTATAGATATGTATTAGTTATCGCGGGTGTTAGATTGAATTATTTTGCTGTCAAATTGACAAAATTTTAATTTTAAATTTCAAAACTCTGTCGCCCTTGGCTTTTATTATTATTATTATTATTATTATTTGGCGATCAAAAGCGTAACACGAAAATATACATGCCAGATGTATGCATTGTACGAAATGTAATATGTATTATTCATTGTACGTATGTATGACATGTATTGTACGAATATGTATTGTACGAAATATTGTTTCATATTATTCATTACTCTTTTAATATAAGTTGTTAAAATAACCATGATTTTTGAAAGGAATTAAATATTTTCGCCAGATAATTTGGCGATATTCTTTTTTTTTTCGCCAAGGATGACAGAAATGAAATCTATTCTGCTGCAAAATATTAGTATCTTACATCAGATATTTTATTTAGACATTTGAAAACAAATTTGACTTCAAACTATGATAGAATATTTATCATTTTCCTTTTAATTAGTATATTATTAGTATATTAAAATTTAAAAGCATGGTATATAAAAAGTTTTTTTTTTTTTTTTTTTTTTAATCTTATAATTATTCTTATCTTAATCCTCAATGTTTCCCATCTTTATTAACTTGAATTTACTATTAAAATTTTAACATACTCAAAAACTTCTCATCACTTCGTTAAAATACACTAAACTTTTCCAAAATCTTTTTCTATTCAAAATGATACATGTATTTACTTTAAATGTCCAATATTTCATAATATTTCCAATTTTAAAGTTTTAAAATATTTATCAAATTTACTTATTTTTCTGGTTTAGCCTTATTGTTTTCCTTTTTATAACTACAGCTGTTGCCCTCTTTAAAATATTTAAAATGATGAGGTCACTTTATAGTAAAATTATCCATTATAGCATATATTATATTTCACTCCTCCATAAAAATTGATTTTAAAATCGTCTGTTTCTTTTATACTTTTATTTTAATAGAATTTAATTTATATATTAGTCATTTTAGCAATTTTATCCAAAGTAGCATTAGAAATAATATATATCACTTCTCCATTAAAATTTATAGGACCCTATACAATAAAATTAATTTGTGCTTAATATCAACACTACGAAAAGTTTTATCAATCGCTTCCAAATTTTGACCTAAGTTTCAAATCTGAACCCTGTGGGTTTTTACATCGGCTACAACGTTTTCGTCTTTGTTCGTAAATAATAATTTGACTGTACTAAATAGTTTACAGCCGTATAATTCAACCTATAACTTAGTCACAGCAACGCGTGGCCGGGTCTGCTAGTCAGTTTATATGTTATAGTCAGGCAATATTATTAACTGGAAAGTCAAAATATAATTTTACAATTATTTTTTTTTAATTAGTTGTTAAATGTTGGCAATTTTTACTTAATGCTATTTATTTATTTATTTATTTATTTCATAAAAAGAAACATTTCTTTACTCATGAATAAAAAATATTGAAAAATAAACCTATGACATGAAAATGTTTTTGATAAAATTGACGTCATAATAGCTTTAATTATTATTTATTTGTTCATTTCGCAAATATATTTAATTTTTTCCATAATTGATTATTATTTTAATAATTTATATTAAAGGAGAAATCAATAATATGAAACAATATTCGTACAATATATACTATTACAGAATCTGGTGTGAAACAACCACACGACTTCCATTACCCACTATTACACGTAATATATACAATTTTTTGGAGATATTACTTGCATTTTTTGAGATTTTCGAGTAAGAGAAACTTGATACACGTATAAAGACACATACAACAGAGTTTGCATAGCGAGTTAAAAAATAAGGGGAAAAAAATAGATAGTTATTTTTTTAAACACGAATTTCCGAGATCTAAAACTGAACTACCTAATCAGGATGACCGTTAATATTCCTGTAATAAGCACGTAATACTTGAGAAAGGTTATCTAAATTGGATTAAAGAAAAAATTTTCAAGAATACGTTAGAGCCGTTTTTGAGATACCAACTTTTACCAAAACTTAACATACTCAATTATTGACCTAAAAACAATAATTACATACAAAAGGATATTTAATAGGAAGTTAACATGGCGAGTTTGAAAAAAATCCGTACAGGCGTTTTTAAAGGAACGCACTTGCGAAGTCTGAAATTGAGCTGTTTATAGAGGACGCCTATCAATTTTCCTGAACTAAGCAACTTTTCAATCGAAAGGGCATCTAATATATTATTTATATAGCAACTTTGAAGAAAATCATTAGAGGTGTTTTTTAATATGGGCTTAGGGTCCCATTTCTGGTTTTCGATGACCCAATTCCGGTTTTTCAATTTTCACGAAAATTTGGAAAATTTATTTGTACACCAGACCTGAATCACTTGTGAAGTTTAGTAGTTCTATTTTTATTAGTTTTGGAGATACGACAGCCAGAAGATTACACACACACGTGCACATATACACACACACTGACCAATTGCCAAAACCTATACAATACTTCCACTACCTACGGTAGTAGGGTAATTGAAGTAAACACATACATCTCGTATTTACTACGATAATATACAGATTTTCGTATTACGTTTTCGATCGCCAAATACAAAAATCGCCAATGACGATAGATATCAAATCTATGCTTTGTTTTCAATTAAAATATTGAAAATTTTAATTAAAAATTTATTTTACCAAAATTTATTATAGCTTCTAGCACTTAGAGAGAGACAGTGTAACTTTTAATTATTGAAAGAAAAAAAAAAAAAAAAAAGCAATCGGCTTTTTAGTTCTTGCGATCGTTCTCTACATATGCATATAAACCTTTCTTCTTTTTATATTAGTATAGCTATAGAGCATAGGTATATTAAACAGGTTTCCAGTCAACGTAATGTAACTCAAATAATTAAATGCTAAAATGCTATTTACATTTCAGTAATGGCTGTATGCGCTATGTATATTGAGCTACTTGCCATAACTGTTAGTTGCTAAAAATAGTCGCCAAATAAATTTAAACATCTCAATACGCAAGCGAAGTATGACATCACTGACCGCTCGTGGATGCAAGAAAAAGATTTTCCATGTTAATCGCTCATTGGATTTTTTTTATTTTTTTTTTATTAAAATTCTAGAAGAATTATTTCCCGATTTTAATCCTCATATTTGGGTATAGATATGTATTAGTTATTGTATGCATGCTTTAGATTGAGTTATTTTGCTGTCAAATTGACAAAATTTTAATTTTAAATTTCAAAACTGTCACCCTTGGCATTTTTTGTATTTGGCGATCAAAAACGTAATACGAAAATATACATGCCAGATGTATATTTTCGTAATATGTATTGTACGAAATATTGTTTCATATTATTCGTTACACTCTTAATGTAAGTTTTTAAAATAACCATGATTTTTGAAAGGAATTAAATTATATTCGCCAGATAATTTGGCGATATTTTTTTTTTCTGCCAAGGATGACGGATATCAAATCCATTCCGCTGCAACATATTAGTATATTATATCAGATACTTTATTTAGACATTTGAAAACAAATTTGACTTCAAATTATGATAGAATATTTATCCTTTCCCTTTTAATTAGTTTATTACTTGGATGTTTATTGTGTAAATATCATCCTTTGAAATGAAATGTTTATGTTTTCAATCGAATATGGAAATTTGCCATTTTTTTTTCTAGAGTTTTGAAATTTAAAATTCCAATTTTATCAATTTTACAACAAAAACAATTTAATCTAACGGATGCACATGATAACTAATACATATCTATATCCAAATATGGGGATTAAAATGGGGAAATAATTTTCCTCGATCTTTATTATTTTTTTACAAAAAATCCAGTTCACTTTTTATATTATTGTTCGCGTGAAAATATATTTTATTGTATGTCTAAAAATAAATTAATTCGTAAATCTTTTTGGCAACAATTATAAATTAAAATAAATAATCAACGAGATATATAAAGTAGAGTGATAAATGGTAACCCTTGAGAAGGTCCAAGATGAGTCATGTGACATGCTCTTCTTGCACCTGCGTATTCGGCGGTTCCCTTGGTAACAGCTTATTTTCAGTAAATTTCTATGGCAATGGTTTGGAGATTGTTCATTATTTTTGTTTACTTACGTAGTTTAATATTCTTTTGTTCTAAATCATCTTGATTTTGATTTTACTTCTTTTTTATTTCGTGTAGTTGAACTTTAACTGACAAAATGCTTAAAAATAGTTGAAAAATTATTATTAGTTGTCAAATTTAGCTCTTTAAAAGTTTAAATTTTCTTTTATAAACATTTTTAAACTTTGTTGGGAAACGATGAAAAAAAAAGGTATTTATTATTTATTAAAATGTGAAATATGTGTAAAATTATTTTAAAAACTATCTATTTCGGTCATAGGACTGTCATGCGACCGAATAATAATGATAATTTGTCGAACTAATATTTTAAATGCCAAAATAGCGATAAAGGGCCAAACACAGCAACCTATTGGAGCATATCACATGATTCATCTTGAACCACGGAAAGCTAATCCTTCATCCATTGAATCAGCACTCTAATATATATATCTCGTTGTAAATAATATTATAAAATAGAATTTCTTATTTTATTTTATTTTATTTATTTATTTATTTTTAAATTCCAATTTCGTTTACACACATCAGTTTAAACCACAGAGTAATAAAGACTCCGTGGTTTAAACATTGATGCTTAGATATTATATCATATCATATCAAATTAAATTATTAGAAAAATAAACACTTTTAATTCTATAATGACGTCAGATTTAACGTGTAAGTTTAACAATTAAAAAGCTTTATATGAATTTCAATTTAATGTACGTGCAAATATATTTCTTTTCTTTTCACGTCAAGATATTTTAAAAACGAAATGAATATGTAAATGTTTCTTTTATGTTGGCAGCAGCTAATTTTTTTAATATTTCATTATTTCCATTTCTATTACGGCTTCTATGGGGATTTTAATTAAAATGCTCAGATTTTAAACTAAAATTTATTTTATCAAAATTAAATATAGCCTATAACAATACGGCATACTGTAGCTTTCGGTCAGTGAAAGAAGATTTTAAATCGGTTCAGTAGTTTCAGAGATTACCCTCCACAAACAAACAATTTTTTGCGCTTTATATAATGACTAGCTGACCCGTCCGGCTTCGCACTGATGAACAAATTTTAGTTAAAGATGGATTGATATGTAAAAAATCAAGAAATATATCAGTTTATATGTTATAGTCAGGCAATATTATTAACTGGAAAGTCAAAATATAATTTTACAATTACTTTTTTTAATTAGTTGTTAAATGTTGGCCATTTTTACTTAATGCTATTTATTTATTTATTTATTTATTTCATAAAAAGAAACATTTCTTTACTCATGAATAAAAAATATTGAAAAATAAACCTGTGACATGAAAATGTTTTTGATAAAATTGACGTCATAATAGCTTTAATTATTATTTATTTTTTCATTTCGCAAATATATTTAATTTTTTCCATAATTGATTATTATTTTAATAATGCATATTAAAGGAGAAATCAATAATATGAAACAATATTCGTACAATATATACTATTACAGAATCTGGTGTGAAACAACCACACGACTTCCATTACCCACTATTACACGTAATATATACAATTTTTTGGAGATATTACTTGCATTTTTTGAGATTTTCGAGTAAGAGAAACTTGATACACGTATAAAGACACATACAACAGAGTTTGCATAGCGAGTTAAAAAATAAGGGGAAAAAAATAGATAGTTATTTTTTTAAACACGAATTTCCGAGATCTAATACGGGACTACCTAATTAGGATGACCGTTAATATTCCTGTAATAAGCACGTAATACTTGAGAAAGGTTATCTAAATTGGATTAAAGAAAAAATTTTCAAGAATACGTTAGAGCCGTTTTTGAGATACCAACTTTTACCAAAACTTAACATACTCAATTATTGACCTAAAAACAATAATTACATACAAAAGGATATTTAATAGGAAGTTAACATGGCGAGTTTGAAAAAAATCCGTACAGGCGTTTTTAAAGGAACGCACTTGCGAAGTCTGAAATTGAGCTGTTTATAGAGGACGCCTATCAATTTTCCTGAACTAAGCAACTTTTCAATCGAAAGGGCATCTAATATATTATTTATATAGCAACTTTGAAGAAAATCATTAGAGGTGTTTTTGAATATGGGCTTAGGGTCCCATTTCTGGTTTTCGATGACCCAATTCCGGTTTTTCAATTTTCACGAAAATTTGGAAAATTTATCTGTACACCAGACCTGAATCACTTGTGAAGTTTAGTAGTTCTATTTTTATTAGTTTTGGAGATATGACAGCCAGAAGATTACACACACACGTGCACATATACACACACACTGACCAATTGCCAAAACCTATACAATACTTCCACTACCTACGGTAGTAGGGTAATTGAAGTAAACACATACATCTCGTATTTACTACGATAATATACAGATTTTCGTATTACGTTTTCGATCGCCAAATACAAAAATCGCCAATGACGATAGATATCAAATCTATGCTTTGTTTTCAATTAAAATATTGAAAATTTTAATTAAAAATTTATTTTACCAAAATTTATTATAGCTTCTAGCACTTAGAGAGAGACAGTGTAACTTTTGATTATTGAAAGAAAAAAGAAAAAAAAAGCAATCGGCTTTTTAGTTCTAGCGATCGTTCTCTACATATGCATATAAACCTTTCTTTTTTTATATATTAGTATAGCTATAGAGCATAGGTATATTAAATAGGTTTTCAGTCAACATAATGTAACTCAAATAATTAAATGCTATTTACATTTCAGTAATGGCTGTATGCGCTATGTATATTGAGCTACTTGCCATAACTGTTAGTTGCTAAAAATAGTCGCCAAATAAATTTAAACATCTCAATACGCAAGCGAAGTATGACATCACTGACCGCCCGTGGATGCAAGAAAAAGATTTTCCATGTTAATCGCTCATTGGATTTTTTTTTTTTTTTTTTTTTTTTATTAAAATTCTAGAAGAATTATTTCCCGATTTTAATCCTCATATTTGGGTATAGATATGTATTAGTTATTGTATGCATGCGTTAGATTGAGTTATTTTGCTGTCAAATTGACAAAATTTTAATTTTAAATTTCAAAACTGTCACCCTTGGCGTTTTTTGTATTTGGCGATCAAAAACGTAATACGAAAATATACATGCCAGATGTATATTTTCGTAATATGTATTGTACGAAATATTGTTTCATATTATTCGTTACACTCTTAATGTAAGTTTTTAAAATAACCATGATTTTTGAAAGGAATTAAATTATATTCGGCAGATAATTTGGCGATATTTTTTTTTTTCTGCCAAGGATGACGGATATCAAATCTATTCCGCTGCAACATTTTAGTATATTATATCAGATACTTTATTTAGACATTTGAAAACAAATTTGACTTCAAATTATCATAGAATATTTATCCTTTCCCTTTTCATTAGTTTATTAGTTGGATGTTTATTGTGTAAATATCATCCTTTGAAATGAAATGTTTATGTTTTCAATCGAATATGGAAATTTGCCATTTTTTTTTTTCTAGAGTTTTGAAATTTAAAATTCCAATTTTATCAATTTTACAACAAAAACAATTTAATCTAACGGATGCACATGATAACTAATACATATCTATATCCAAATATGGGGATTAAAATGGGAAAATAATTTTCCTCGATCTTTATTATTTTTTTACAAAAAATCCAGTTCACTTTTTATATTATTGTTCGCGTGAAAATATATTTTATTATATGTCTAAAAATAAATTAATTCGTAAATCTTTTTGGCAACAATTATAAATTAAAATAAATAATATTATAAAATAGAATTTCTTATTTTATTTTATTTTATTTATTTATTTATTTTTAAATTCCAATTTCGTTTACACACATCAGTTTAAACCACGGAGTAATAAAGACTCCGTGGTTTAAACATTGATGCTTAGATATTATATCATATCATATCAAATTAAATTATTAGAAAAATAAACACTTTTAATTCTATAATGACGTCAGATTTAACGTGTAAGTTTAACAATTAAAAAAGCTTTATATGAATTTCAATTTAATGCACGTGCAAATATATTTCTTTTCTTTTCACGTCAAGATATTTTAAAAACGAAATGAATATGTAAATGTTTCTTTTATGTTGGCAGCAGCTAATTTTTTTAATATTTCATTATTTCCATTTCTATTACGGCTTCTATGGGGATTTTAATTAAAATGCTCAGATTTTAAACTAAAATTTATTTTATCAAAATTAAATATAGCCTATAACAATATGGCATACTGTAGCTTTCGGTCAGTATAAGAAGTTTTTAAATCGGTTCAGTAGTTTCAGAGATTACCCTCCACAAACAAACAATTTTTTGCGCTTTATATAATGATATATAGATTTACAATTTCGCTATGTTGATAAAATCGTAAATTACGAATAATTTACGAAATTTTCCTAGTAGAATATTTGTATTCAATCATGTTCAAACAAATATCATAAACGTAATTTTGAAGTTGTTTAATGTATTTAGGATCCTCAAAATGGAAGTTTATGCTCAATTTTGCCTTATTCTGACATGTTAAGTAAATCGTAAATTCCAAATAACTTACGAATTTTTTAAATTGGAAAAATCATAGTCTATGATATTCATGCCAGTATCCTAAATAATATTTCGAAAGTGATCTGACATCTTTACGATGAAAATATCCCTCAAGATTGACGTTTATGTGAAATTTTCTCTATTCTGTCATGTTAAGAAATTCGTAAATTTCCAATAACTTACGAAATCTTTATATTGGAAAATTCATAGTCATTAAGTGTCCTAAATAATATTTCAAAAGAAGTGTGACATATTTACGATGAAAATATCTCTCAAAATTGACGTTTATGTGAAATTTTGCCCTATACTGCCATGTTAAGAAATTCGAAAATTTCTAATAACTTGCGAAATTTTCAAAGTAGCATATTTATAGTTACTTATGTTCATTCCGGCATCAAAACGGATATTTTAAAACTGGTCTGACATTTTTACAGTAAAAAGTTTCCATTTAATACACGTTTAAGTGAATTTTTGTCCTATTCTCCCATGTTAAGAAAATCGTAAATTTCTAATAACTTACGAAGTTTTTAAATTCGAATGTTGCAAATGAATAGGGTTCTTGCCAGTGTCGAAAGTAATATTTTAAAACTGATCTGACCTCTCTGCGACAATTTGTTCTTGAGATATCGTGTACACAGACTAACAAACTAACGGACTAACCCACTAACCCACTAACAGACTGACAGACACCCTACAGACAGACACCATAGAAATTTTGTCATTTTCGGATTCCTCAGACCTGAAAACGTGTAGAAAAGTTAAAAAACCGAAGTCGAAAATTTTCACGATTACCTAAGTTCCCCATACCTATAGTATGATGGGGAACTAAAATACGGGAACATACGAAAGTCATTATTCACAGCAATATATTACAATGTAATATAATAGAAATACGCAGAAGCCATTTTCTTAAAACATGCTCAAAAACGTCTCGAACAATTGAGCTCAAAATTTAGTATAAAAGTTGGCAGATCTACTCTCATTGTCTTCAGGTATTATAGACATCTTTTACATTGCTCTTTATATATATCGCTTACATTTCTGGTATTTTCAGACTAATTCCTTAAATATTAGTTATGAAATTTCGAAACTGTAATTTTATGGGAATAGTAATTTCTCGCTTGTTCACCGAAAAAAAAGTCGCCAAGAGTAGAGCTATGCTTATAGCCATCATTTTTCCAGTGGTATGATACCAACACAGCTCTCAAGGAAGATAAGTCTGCCTGTAAATGTCGTTTTTTGGTAGTAGGATTATGGGTGCACGAAAACAACATATTTCTTCGTACTGTTTCCGATATCTTAGCCAGAATAAAAATTATATTGATACGAATTAAACAAATATATTTCAGTTCATACTCGCAATTTGTATATAACTGGATACCTGATACTTAGAATCCTTTTGTGTTGGAAAGGGCTCATTTTTCGGGAATTCTGTTTTGAAGTTTTGCAACATTTTAAAGCGCTAAGTTTATGTTTTTTCAAATATTAAATGGACGATTAAAATAGATCGAATTCCCCCAGAATTAAATATGCTGCTTATTTACGTAGGACTACTTTACCTAATAAATAGTCATTTAATTGTGAAGAAATTATTTCATAGGATTGCTTCAAAAATTTCCTCTCTTTGTCACCGGCTGCTTTTGCAAATCATCCATTATGTCACGAATGGCAGTATCCCATTTTATAGATATGTCACAAGAATCTATATCGAAACAAGCCCAAGTAACATACGCGATTTCTTTTTAACAATATATTTCCTAAACAGTAAGGAATAGTGATTCGAAGGAGTTATTTAGAATCAAGAGCTGGTATCATATCATGGCCGGTTTATCTCAAAATTTGAACCACCACGTTAGATGGCGGACGAAATATCTCAGCGCCACGAATTTTCGATAGGTTAATCATTTATTATGCTCAAAAAATTTGGTGTGACTCCACTCGACTTTTGAACATTTCATAATTAATGGTTTATTAAATAAATTTAAAAGAGAAAAATCGTGAAATAAACAAAAGGGAAAAAAAATGATAGGTGTTTGTCAAGGGATCGTAATGAATCTAAATTCTTTTGTGCGTTTTTCTAAAAGAACTATACATAATAAGCTCGCAATATCAAGTATTTTACTACATTTTTAACACTACTAAAGCAAATTTTAAATACTTTGAATCCATAAACCGCAGTGTATAAAAATTTTACAGAATAAACCGGCGGAAAACTGTCTTACATTCATGTACAACTATAATATGCCTATCAATTTATATTTTGATCGAATGTAGAGTTTATAGACACCAATGCATTTCGAATGGTTTGAATATTAATAATTTTCAATGTTGATAATATTTCACGTGCTCCTGTAATAAAATTATAAATCTTATCCTACATTCATAAAAATCTATACAAATCGTGCGACGGTGACTTATAACATACCTACCAATTTTTACCTCAATTGTATTAGATGAATAGACGCTATCGTACTTCAAATGTTTTGAGTCCATTGTCTATAATAAAAAAGAATTTTTCTAAGAGTCCATTAAAAAAAAAAAAAAAAAAAAAAAAAAAAAAAAAACACTCATTAAAATATCCTACGATTGGTGCGACGGGGACTTACAACATATTTACCAATATTCAGCTCAATCTAACAAAGCGTTTGGACGTTATATTCGCACCACTATAAAAATAGCAAACATGAAGTCGGAAACTTCAAGACGTATAGATACACCAAAATTTGATATAGTCGATTTTTTCATGATTACGATACTTTCCTTGCATAGTGTGTGTTCGGCAAGTAAAAACTGGCATGTTGCAAAAGCTATGTTTGCAATATGAACGCATAATTGTTTTTACTTTCTCGTACGAAATAAACAAATTATTGTGATTCCTATTTACGAAACATATGTCGTAGTTGCACAACTCAAAAATGTCTAGCCTTAGAATATTGAAATTTTGTATTTAGGACTTGTTTAACATGTATTTGTGCATGCCGCCATTATTTATTTATTTATTTATTTGTTTTTGTCTCTATATCACGCCTCATTTAAAGGAAATAAAATTTTATATATTTTTTAAAAGATATGTATCATGCTTATAGAAGCATAAATAAGTCATATATGAAGCTTCATATTTTTAAAAAATCTATAATTATTTAACTGTTCAAAAAACGAAATTTGAATCTTTTTAGTTTCCCATTATACTATAGGTATGGGGAACTTAGGTAATCGTGAAAATTTTCAACTTCAGTTTTTTGAATTTTTTACACGTTTTCAGGTGTGAGGAATCTAAAAATATCAAAATGGGTAGGGTGTATGTTAGTTTGTTAGTCTGTTAATGTATTAGTCTGAAACGGGGCGTTGAGGGGGCCGGTAGCCCCCCTCATACAGAATTAATTATCATATAAAACTCCTCCGAAGCCTAATTTGAATTGTTTTAACATAGGATTACATAACAGTACTCGTTATCTTACCTCTTAATCTCAAACCTGTATTTATAGTATTAAATTATAGGTAAAAGAAAGTTGTGTGAGTGACACACCAGATTATTTGTTTAATATCTACCACTAATTTTTCAATATGTTGCATTTGTCTGATCTCTTCGAAGATTAATCATCTATTATGTATATCAAATATTACTTCTCAGTATTTTTCTTGATTATTAAATAAATTGTCCCTAAATTTGGCAGCATTGAGAGAAATTTGCGCATTTTTTTTTCCGTTTTTTGTCCGAACATAGAAAAAACAAGGAAGTATTGTAATCACTAACAAAATCCGTCTAGGATATTTTAATGTATTTATAAGTTTGAGGCTCAATTATTTTTTCTTTGCTTGCTAGTTTTATTACTTTGATGTATAGCATCGAATATTGCCATCGAGGAAGCTCAAATTAGGTGGATATTTTCGTGGTTCCTCTCGCACAAATTGTATTTTTATGATGTAGTTCTACAGGACTACAAAGTGGAATTTTTACAACCTATGGCCTACGAGCTTAAATTATATAAAATGCATTTTTAATATATTGAATCATTTAAAGCAGAACAGAACTGCTATAAAATATATTGTTTTGGTAAGGCTGGGCTTGGCCGTTAGAAAAAGTGGTGTGTGTCTGTCACTAGCGGGAAAAGAGGAAATAATTTGTAAGTTTTACGTCCTGTAGGATCTGTGTGAAGAGCATTAAATCTTTAAAAGGGAATGAAACTGATACAAATTAGTATATTCATTGCGGTCCATCGTACAAATATACGCACCCGGAAAGAAATATTCAAAACACCGTGATATAATTTTTACTTTTGTTTCTTGAATAATTTATTGACTAACTAAAGTATGTTTTATCTCACGAAAACTGCTAAATATTTGCCAAGTTAAGTAGAGTTACCTCGGATTTTTACTTTAATTAAAATTAAAACAATTCGTATGGATCCAGTTTATTGTCAGATGAAAATGTAATGCTCCTATTTCCCATTTTTAGAGAGTAGGCTTTTAAAAATCGAAATTGTTCTACCATGAACATGATCTGATATTCGTGAGACATTCGAAAACTTCTAATCATTTCTGAAGTTTTAAGAAATGATCTTGTTGGTAAGGGAAAGGGAGATGGGGATATTTTAAAGTTTTCGTGTCCACTGGAGTGAGCATAACTTTCTCCCGAAAGTTTTCGAATGGTTGAGGCAGTAGGTTCCCGCTGATTGAATTCCGGAAAATGAGCGTTATTCATCCAGATTGCGTGTATTGCCTCTTTTACACCGAAGTTCGTACTTTTAATCGCCTGAAATTTCCTGTGATATTCCTTGCAGAGAAATGGAATGCTACAGGAAAGATTTTTGAAATTAAAAGCTATTTTAATTTGTAGTTTGGTATTTCTTGATGTATTTTACATTATTATTCATGGAAATAGATGCTTATTACCAGAATTCGACACAAGTAAAAATTGGACGGCTCCTTCATAAATAAAAAAGGGCTCCTGTCATAAGAATTCTATTTTATTAAAAAAGAAAATCCCTTTGTAAATAAATAAATAAGATAACTGCAGTCAAGGAAAAAAAAAAAAATCTGGAGTGACTCCACTCCTCTTTCCGAAAATTGAGTAATTAACAGTTTTGTAGATAAAGTAAAGAAAGAAGAGTTGTTAAACAAACAAAAGAGAGAAAACCATAATAGAGTGTTTGAGTATTTTTCTCTATATTACACGATGTTTTATTTAACGCTACTGAACTTTGAGTCCATAGATCATAATGATAAAGAATTTTTCGTTGTGTCCCTGTAAAAACCTATAAATGCTAGATTCACCAAAATGCTCATAGTTAGTGCAACAGTGATTTATAATATTCATATAAATTTTCAGCTCAATTGAATAAGGCGTTTAGATGTTATCGCACTTTTAAATATTTGGTCTCATAGGCCATAATGATAAAGAATTTTCTTTGTGTCCCTGTAAAAAAACTGTAAGTGCTAAATTAAAAAAAAATCTATACAGTTAGTGCAACTGTGACCTATAACATGTGTAAAAATTTTTTGCTCAGATTAATAAGGCGTTTAGACGCTATCACACTTTTAAAAATTTGGCCCCATAGGCCATAATGATAAATAATTTTTCTTTGTGCCCCTGTAAAAAAACTAAGTGCTAAATTCACCAAAATCTATACAGTTCGTGCAGGAATACAGGAATGAATGGGACAGTTTGAATGGGGATGAATGTGACATTCCCCACTATGTGCTAATTTAAAATTATAAACAAGAATTATATTAAAACAAATCGTAAATAGATTTTCAATATTAAGTGTTCCTATTTTTGTTTATAATAATTATGATTTAAAAAATTATAAGTTAGAATATTCAATGCAACTTAAATCAATAATATCAATAATTTAATTAAAATCACAATTTCAATCAAGCTAATTAAATAAATCTTGGTGATTATTAATGTAATACAGAACAGAATGCTTATTTTTCATGATCAGTCGGAAACAAAAATTTGTCTAAATAATTTGTACTCTATTATAATGATTTGTATCTTTCTAGTGTCTTATTTATTTATTTATAGATTAGATCTCATTAGATTAAATTGCCAAGACCTAGAGTACTAGGAACTGTGCAAACCAAAGGCCTTTTGCCTTTCGATGTTAATTTGAGTCAATATGTCAGTTTTTGTTAATTTCAGTAATTTCATAGTGTGTAATAAAATCACATAAACCTATTTAACTTAAAAAAATTATTTACTTTCCATTTTTTTTTTTTTTTTTTTTTTTTTGTTAACTTCTGTCCTGTCCCGTTCATCCCCACATGTGGGGATGAATGGGACAATGCACATGCATGTAAAATATATATATATATATATATATATATATATATATATACTGCATAAAAAAAAGTAGACTGACACTTACTTATAATACTTTAAAGCCGTTAATTCTTTTAATTTGAGATATGAGGTTCATTTCTCTAATATAATTATATTCTTGAGGCATCATATGTTATTATTTTTACTTTCTCTTACCCATAAGGTAGAGAAAGTATTGTTTTTGGCTCAAATTTTCGAATGCGAGATTTTGTTATATTTACACGTTTTGAAGGCCCTGAAAGGCCCTGAATGGGAAGGCCCTGAATTCGAAAATCATGTTTTTAGCAAATGGTCTGTGTGTCTGTGTGTGTGTGTGTCTGTGTGTGTGTCTGTCTGTTATCAGCATATCTCAAAAACAAATTATGGCAGAAAGTTCAAACTTGGTATTCTAAATGTGTATCATATAGGGATGCTACAGTAAGCTTTTCGTTAAGATCAAGCAAATGGTTCGTGTACAGGGACAATCAAGAGAATTCTAATACATTACGTCTATGGGGGAAATTGCAGGAAAATAGAGTTTAACGTCTATAGACTGCACTAAACCAAATGAAACAAATATATATTTTTTGAAATAGAGACAGTTAACTGGGAAAAATTTTTTGTGTATGTAGGAGCCTCGCCTCCCCCCCTGGGGGCGAAGTCCCACCTCGAGGGGAGTAAATTTTCACGAGGGGTATCTTTCAAAAGAGCTCGCTAATACCTTTAAAACGAAGGGTTGAACCATCGATCTGCGATAATTTAAAACAAAGTTATCGATTTTTTTACTTTTAACGAAAAAAAAATTTGAAAAAAAAAAAAATAAAAAATCGTCCTTTTTTTTTTTTTTTAATATTGAGAATAAAATGAACTTTTTTTGGATATTTGGTGTTAAACTACTTCTCTAATATGGAAATCGTCTGCCTTATCATAAAAGATAATTTTTTTAAATAATAATTTTAATAAATTATTTTTTAAAAAGAGAAGTATTTTTTAATAACCGAATTAAATTCTATATAAATGTAGGTGCATTAAGGAAACGGGGGGTTGAGGGGGGCGGTAGCCCCCCTCACACAGAACTAATTATCATATAAAACTCTTCAGAAGCCTAATATGAATTGTTTAACATAGGTTTACATAACAGTACTCGTTATCTTACCTATTAATCTGCAACCTGTATTTATAGTATTAAATTTCAGGGTAAGAGAAAGTCGTGTGAGTGACACACCAGATTATTTGGATATAGATTCAATCCTTTTGAATTATGTAGTGGAAAAATTCAGGATACAAAAATGGTGCATATTTGCACTGTAATTTTTCTTAAAAAAAGTAGACGGACACATCTTGTATCTCTAAAATAAAACGTTTTTAGTAAGGGATTCGTCTCCCATTTGCTTTAATAAGTTCGTATACTCTGTTAGGCATCGAATCAATGAGATTCTGAATTTTGTTTTGACAGAAAATTTCCCAAATGTTTGTAAGAGCTTCTTTGAGCTGGTGAATTGATTCATACTGGCGTCCACCCTCATAAATTTTATGAGCAAGTATAGCTCAAATGTTTTCTACAGGATTCGTATTCGGACTCTTTGCTGGCCAAGGTAAAACATTGTAGTTGTTCTCATGAAATCATTTTTTAACGTTGTAAGCGGTGTGTATTGGCGCTCCATCTTGTTGGAAAATCCAGTTTTCCCCTCCAAGATCACACGCAAATGGCAAAAGCTCACTGCTTAGTGTTTCAATATAATCTTTGTGAGTCTGCTTCTTACTTAGGAACACTAAATTTGTCCTTCCACCATAGCCAGCAGTTAGCCACACCATCCCGCCACCACCACCAACTTGCCAAATAGAGTACACTTCGTCTTCTTTCTCCAAACTGCGCCAATAATATTGATATCTATCTAGGCAATCTAAATTAAATTTTTTCTCATCTGAAAAAACTACAGATATCCATTCTGTAGTCCAAGACGTATGGTTTTGAGCCCACCGTAGGCGTTCTGTCACGAGGTGATCCTTCCAGCATGGATGATGTTTTCTCTTCTTATATTGAAAGAGCTCTGAGTGCTTAATGTTGTTATAAATTGTCTGAGAAGTTACATTAGTAATTCCTGTGCTTATTCGAACTCTGGGAATTGGTGCTCCAGTTTTTTTCAGCTCAGTAAAAAATTTTCTTTGGTCTCTAAGCGAAAGTTTCTTTGGCCGGCCACTCTTTTTCTTTATGCCATGGGCTTCAGGAGCACGTAGAAAATCGCTGATGCTACTTTTGCTTATTAGAAGTAGCCAACTAATTTCTCTGACTCCTTTATTAACATTTTTCAGTTCTATAATCTGTTCTTTCTGGTAATCAGTTAGAGGAATTCTTCGTGGCATGGCACATTCATCTCCAAGAAATTTAACTACGTAAAACCATCTTGTCAAGCACGCTAGCAATTGGCAAAATTCTAAATGTACATGTACATGCAAAACTGGCATTCCGCCACTTAGATTATTGTAGTTTTTGACAAGTGTCCGTCTACTTAAAAAAAAAAAAAAGTATTGTGCAAATGTATCATCTTTTCACTTTTCTGCATTTCCTTACATTAAAATTATAAATAATTGAATATTTTTTTTTGCCTGTCAAAAATATGAAGATTGACAAGTATAAACATCTTAAAGAATTTTAATTGACATTTCCTATTAAACAATGACGGAGTTTTAAAAAATTGTAAATAAGTGTCCGTCTACTTTTTTTATGCAGTGTATATATATATTATTAATTAATAAAATCTTTTTGTAAAAAAATAGAACCGACTCCAAAAAGGAACTACTATTCAAACAACTAAAAATGAAAGAAAATTGGCAGAAAATGGAACTGTAAATTGCGCCTAAAAGTATAAAATAATTTCCTTCGACAAACAACCTATAACACTACAATTAATCATAACTTTTGAAGTCGGCGCAAAATTAAATAAAATTTAATTAGTTTTTAAAAGTTTGTCTTTAGATCGGTAGCAACGAATGCTATTGTCTCGAATAATCCATTTTCATGTTTCCTTTATTATTTTATCACTGTATACAATTGGTCCATTAGTAGCATCTACATAGAACAGTGAACATTCTTCACAATGCGGTATTTATGTTTCTACGAAGTTAGAGTTTCCTTTGCAAATTTGGTATAACTTTGATAACTATCATCCTTTGTGGCCTTTGGATTTGGCGTTCAAAACGTATTGCAAAAATATACACGCAAGATGTATATTTTCATAATATATATTGTACGATGTGTCGTTTCATATTCTTGATTTCTCCCTTGATATACCTTATCAAAATAATCATGATATCCCAAAGAAATTAAATATGTTTGCCAGATAATTTTGCGATTTTTCTTTCACCAAGTACGTCAGATACCAGCATCTTCGCCAACTTTTGCTGCATAGGAAATCTTATTTGTTTCCTTGAATCAAATTAGTCCTCGGTTGAGTTTTGTAACAATGTGAGATGTGTATTTTGAATAGGACTTGATTTTTGTATTGAATAAAGGTATCAATTTTTATTTAATATTGCGCCGACTTCAAAAGTTATGATTAATTGTAGTGTTATAGGTTGTTTGGCGAAGGAAATTATTTTATACTTTTAGGCGCAATTTACAGTTCCATTTTCTGCCAATTTTCTTTCATTTTTAGTTGTTTGAATAGTAGTTCCTTTTTGGAGTCGGTTTTATTTTTTTACAAAAAGATTTTATTTTTCTCTTTTCAGTGAAAACTTATTTATATAGCAGAGCATCAGAAGGCGTTCGACGGAAATTTCAAAAATCATAAGTTCCAAGAAAAGTGGCATTACTGAAAAAATGGTTTATGTCACTGAAAAATACATGAAATGCAACCAATGTGAACAAAAAAGTTACATCTCCATCTAGAAAAATATCCACTCGAGAGACAGTTGTGCCAGTTTTATTCTAGTCAAGTTATTACTTCCATTACCCTACTACCGTAGGTAATGGAAGTATTGTATTCGGTCTGAAAATTCGATATCGGGTTTTCACCTGATTTACACGTTTTAAGGTCCCCTGAGTCCAAAAAAGTGGTTTTTGGCAATTGGTCAGTGTGTATGTATGTATGTATGTATGTATGTGGAGAATCTTCTGGCTATTATAGCTCAGAAACTAATAAAGATAGAGCTACGAAACTTTAGAATTGAAATACGTCTCCTGTACAGATGAAATTTCCAAATTTTGGTGAAAATTGAAAAATCGGAAGTGGGACATCGGAAACCGTAAGTGGGACCGTAAGTCCGTATCTCAAAAACGGCTCTAACGATTTTCTTCAAACTTGCTATATAAACACTCTATTAGATGTCCTTTCGAATGATATAGTTGGTTGGTTCAGGAAAATTGATAGGCGTCCCTTATAAATAGCTCAATTTCAGGCCTCGCAAAGGCGTTCCTTTAAAAACGGTTGTACGGATTTTTTTCAAACTCGCCATTTTAACTCACTTTTAAATATGCTTTTGTATGTAATTATTGTTTTCCTGTCAATAATTGAGTTTAACCGGAAGTGAGACATCGGAAACCGGAAGTAGGACCGTAAGTCCGTATCTCATAAACGGTTCTAACGATTTTCTTCAAATTTGCTATATAAACACTCTATTAGATGTCCTTTCGAATGATATAGTTGGTTGGTTCAGGAAAATTGATAGGCGTCCCTTATAAATAGCTCAATTTCAGGCCTCGCAAAGGCGTTCCTTTAAAAACGGTTGTACGGATTTTTTTTCAAACTCGCCATTTTAACTCACTTTTAAATATGCTTTTGTATGTAATTATTGTTTTCCTGTCAATAATTGAGTTTAACCGGAAGTGAGACATCGGAAACCGGAAGTAGGACCGTAAGTCCGTATCTCATAAACGGTTCTAACGATTTTCTTCAAATTTGCTATATAAACACTCTATTAGATGTCCTTTCGAATGATATAGTTGGTTGGTTCAGGAAAATTGATAGGCGTCCCTTATAAATAGCTCAATTTCAGGCCTCGCAAAGGCGTTCCTTTAAAAACGGTTGTACGGATTTTTTTTCAAACTCGCCATTTTAACTCACTTTTAAATATGCTTTTGTATGTAATTATTGTTTTCCTGTCAATAATTGAGTTTAACCGGAAGTGAGACATCGGAAACCGGAAGTGGGACCGTAAGTCCGTATCTCATAAACGGTTCTAACGATTTTCTTCAAATTTGCTATATAAACACTCTATTAGATGTCCTTTCGAATGATATAGTTGGTTAGTTCAGGAAAATTGATAGGCGTCCTGTATAAATAGCTCAATTTCAGGTCTCCCAAGGGCGTTCCTTTAAAAACAGCTGTACGGATTTTTTTCAAACTCGCCATATTAACTCACTTTTAAATATCCTTTTGTATGTAATTATTGTTTTCCGGTCAATAATTGATTTTTTTTTTTTAATTTGGTATCTCAAAAACGGCTCTAACGATTTTTTCTTTAGTTTACTTTTATGTTTTCTGATCGCATTATCTCTCAAAAATGCATATAATATGTGTAATAGTGGGTAATGGAAGTCGTGTGGTTCTTTCACACCAGATTTTTTTAAAGTTGATTTTTCTCAAATGCTGCATTTTTAAATTGTGCTACTTTTCTTGCCTTTATGGGATATTAGTAAAAAACTATCTATTGAACGAACATACGTTAAATTAAAAAGTCTTTAGAAATGTAAAGGACGGATACGTTGTATTCGTAACAGAAAATTCTGTTAGGTTTTTATATTGAACTTTACAGTGAATACGTGTTACCCGCTGCGCTGGAAATTGCGCAGCGTAAAGTTCAAACAAAGAGCAAAATATGCATTGCAGCTGACGGACAGAAGTTTCAACATCGATACTTACATACTGCTTTTACCAGTGCAGCTGCATACGTTCAACAGTTAGAGTGAGAACAGAGTTTTGTGAGTATCCTGTAATTTGTTTATATTTTAATGAAATCATAATGAAACCTATTTCAGGCCAAGGTCATTACGACAACAAAAAAAAGTATTAAAATTAAATCGTCTTTTACGAAGTTATAAACTGACAAATTTCAACAACAACAACGACAAACATGGTTTGCATTGAGAACCTCTTCCTTTATGAAGTCGGTTTAAAACGTCTATGCGTTAATCGATGTGACCGTTTAAAATAACCATACTTTGAATTTTACATAGCATAAATGTCACCCGCTACGCTACAACACATGCAATGTCGTTCAAGTGTGCACAAAATAAGAAATTGTGAACAAACAAATGCACGTTTTAAGCGTTCTGTTTTTAGGATTAATGTCTAAACTATCTTTGCGTAGTACATCGATGATGCTCTGCAATTTTATAATTCACATTTTTCCCCTGTCTTGAAACGTTTCCGGGATAGAATCGCTAACTCCACTCTTTTCCACCAGGTGGCGCTTTAGGCGGTTGAATCGCGTAGCACATGTCCACTTAACTATACCTACATACCACTTTTATAACTATAGCTGCAGCTGTTCAGCAGTTAAAAGAGTCGGGACTGACATTTTTGGGCACCCTGTATTTTCTTTTGATCGTAAAGATCTTACAATGGGATTTATTTCAGACAAAGACCTTTACAATAAAACAAAAAGTATCAAAATCGGATCATCTGTTCAGACGTTATAAGCTAACAAACAGAAACAAAAACAAAAAACATACGCTTTGAATTGAGAACCTGCTCCTTTTTGAAGTCGGTTAATTAAAGCATATCTTACGAAGTTATATGCTTATAAACACCAAAAACAACACATAGCTTGAATTAAGAACACCCTCCTTTCTGAAGTTGGTTGAAAACGACTTTGCGCTAATCAATGTGACCGCTTACAGTAACAGTACTTTGAACCACAGAGTATACGTGTCATCCGCTACGCTGCAAAGTGTGCAACGTAGTTCAAGTGTGCACAATGTAGGAAATTGCGAACAAACAACTGCACGTTTTAAGCGTTCTATTTTTAGCAATAATGTCTAAAAACTGTCTTTTCTTAGTAAATCGAAGATGCTCTACAACTTCGTAATTAACTTTTCTCCCATCTTGAACCGTTTTTGAGATAGGATCGCTAATTCCGCTGTTTTTCACCAGATGGCGCTTTATTTTCTTTAGATTGTAAAGAAGTTATAATGGGACCTACTTCAGATCAAGATCTCTACAACAAAACAAAACAAAAAGTATCAAGTAACCGTATTTTGAACTATATAGCGTATGTCACCAGCTACGCTACAACGTGAGCAATGTAGCTCAATTATGTATAGTGTAAAAAATTGCGAACAAAAAAATGCACGTTTTTAGCCTTGCATTTTTAGCATCAATGTCAAAACTATCTTTTCGTACTAAATCGATGATGCTCTGCAATTTTATAATTCCCCTTTTCCCCCTGTCTTGAACCGCTTCCGAGATAAGAACGTTAGCATGAATGTCTAAACTATCTTTTTGTACTAAATCGGTGATACTCTTCAGCTTTGTAATTTACTTTTTCTTTAGAACGGTTTTCGAGATAGGAACACTAACTCCGCTATTTTCCACCAGGTGGCGTTGTAAGCGGTTTAACTTTGTACAGCATGGCCACTTTACTATACTTACATACCATTTTTATCACTATAGCTGCAGCCGTTGAGCAGTTAAAGGAGTGGGACTGATTTTTTTGAGCACCCTGTATTTTCTTTAGATCGTAAAGATATTACAATGGGACCTATTGTAGACCAAGACCTTTTCAACAAAACAAAAAGTATCAAAATAGGAGCATCCGTTCAGAATTTATGAGCTAACAAACATAAAAAAAAACATACTGTTTGAATTGAGAACCTTCCTTCTTTTTTTGAAGTCGGTTAAAAAAATGATAACTCTTTGTTAAAGTTAGTATGTTTATTTGTAACTGATTACTGGAGTGTGCTTATGAGTAATGTTACAAAATTCTGAGTTACATATGGTGAACATTATTAATAAGAACATGAAAAATGTCCCATTCATCCCCACTCTCCCCTATGTATATATACACACGTTCACATACATGCACATATTTTATTTTTGGAACGTAAATAGATTTCGGATTATAATACATGGAAAAAGTGCAAGTTCAAAAGCTTCCTTTCTTTACTGTGGTCTGGTCGTTTTCTCTGGGAATGAGTCAGATGGGGAACCCTTCTCTGTCTTGCATGCCCTTTTGTTTGCAATTTCCAAAAGTGACTCACCGGAGAGAGAGACTGGAGTGAAGTAGTGATCGGAATGAATAATGGAGCGATCGGTTGCTTAGGTGATCATTCGATTGACAGGCCGGCGCAACATTTCATAGGTCTATCGTTCGGAGATATAGCGTGGACAATGCATGATTGATTCTCTTGCTACACTTATAAGTTTAGTGAAATCTCTATTTTATCAAAACAATTTAATCTAGGATACTTAGCTACCTATCAAGTGATGGGATCTTCACAGTGCAGTTCACTCTGGTAATTTTTTTTTTTCTAATTCAAATATTTTTAACTGTGGATTGATTATGAAATAGACATAGTTAATCGATTCTCTGATTATCACGCAAATTGAATTGAACAGAAAATTTTTACTGTTGACAGAGGCAGAGGTGGATGTAGTGCTTAGAGCTGTGGGTCCCCTTCTTGGGAAATTTCTATTTCTTTTTTGTATTAACAAAAAAAAAAAAAGTGAAGGTTTTGGTTATGATTTCATTATTTTTTTAAAAAAAGTTTTTTTAATGTGTGTAATTTTTTTTTAATGTGTTTATTTTTCTGGAAGGTATTCTGTTTTTATTTTTCTGAAAAATATTCTGTCATTTCATTTAAATCATTTCAGGGTTATTTTTTCTTGTAGGTTCGTGCTATCAATTGATATTTTGCTAAAATGCATATCAATTAAAGAAAACCTACAATTCTTTACTCAATGCTAGGAGGATAGCACTTGAAAAAGTCTTATAGCATTATGAGCTTTTAAGCTAAAATTCAGTCTTGTTCTGTTTTGCTCCGAAATTCTTTTGCTCATCTCAAAATTAATAGATCCATTTCATCTTTTTTCACCTTAAAAATATTATCTTAGAGTCCACTTTCTTTCCTTCAGAATCTAATTACACGGTCCTATATCAATTTTCAACAGGTATTGTAGTCTAAAAAAATAAAGAAAGTACTATTATATTAAACTTAAAAAATAAATCAATTTAAGAAATTTAGTTACTTTGTTTGACCTGTGTATGTTTCTTTGGTGAATTATTTGACTGACTATTCTTTATCATTCTTTTCTATTACTTACAAAAGGATTAATTAATTATATATATATATATATATATCGTGTAAAACCTTAGCAGGCGATTTATTTTACGCTTGACTAGCTGCCTTCAGCCACAAACTAGTATGCTACCCCTGAAAATTCTGACTGTTGTAAACGTATGTAATGTAGGTGCACACATTTGGGATAAAATATTGAATAAAGAATTCAGGCGTGGAAAAATATTTAAGGAATCTTTTTGAAACGAAATTTTTGGAAAAATTAAGCTACGCACAAAAACATTCTTTATTGCATAAATAGATAAATTATTTATAAAAAGATGTAGGAAATCGACCAGTTTTTAATTTTTGGGAAATATGTTTATTTTGCTGAAAAAACTAATTCATCGTGTGATATATTCAATTTTACTATTTTTAATATCAATGTTCAAAATATTTCATTGAAACAAGTTATGGGCAGTCTTTCAATAAAATATTGAAAATAGATTTCAAGCATAATAAATAAAGGTGTAATTATTTGTTAAGTGAATTTTTGTTAAAGGGCAATTTTTAAAGTACAATTTTGGAAAGGGGCAGCTAAATTTTTGCCTAGATCGGCTTTTGAACACATTGTAAATTTTCTCTTTTCAAGGAAAGAAAATTATTTTTTGTAACACTGGAAAAATGTTGTTATATTTTAAAATATTGACTTATGATAAATAATTTTGTCCTTACCCATAAATTTAAGTACTGTTTTTGGGTCAAATTTTCAACGAAGTTTTTTCTAGAATTACGCGGTGTGAATACGAACAAATTGGTTCTTAGCGGGTGGTCTGTGTATGTCTCTGTGTTTATCAGCATAATTAAAAAATAAATATTAACAGGGAATTCATATTTTGTATTTTAAATCTGAATAATATGTCATGTTAATTGAAACTTTTTATTGTGATCGGACAAAGGGGTCGTGTTCAGAGACGAACCAGAAATTTCAAATATATTACGTGTATAAACCACATTTCTCGATCGTGCATTTTAACATTCTTAGACTGCACTAAACATAATAAAATTAACGAATTTTTCATATCGATAAAATCATGTTTCGTATAGAGCATGATATAAAAAAACATTCAACGTTCGTTTACAAGGCCTCGCAAAAGAAATTTGGATGTATTAGGGTCTGTATTAGTAAATGACTCGACTTGCATTTCAGTTTCTGTTACGCATTTTTTATATTGAGCTAAAATTAAGTATGTTCACTATGATGTATGTATAAAATTTATAAACAGCGTACAGGACTTCCCGAAATTAAGAGAATATAGTTTTTACTATCGGATGTAATTGAAGGGCTTTATTAAATTACATGATGCCTAGGATAATTGTTTACAAATGATAATGACTTACTGATATAGTGGATAAAAGTATTGTTTTGAAATCTACTTTTCGGAGTTGTGATTTTGCTAGACATGCGTGTTTTGATGTCCCCTGAATTCAAAAGTCAGTTTTTTAGGGATTCCTCTATATGTCCGTCTGGTATAATGACGATTTAAAAACAATGATTGCACGAATTTTAAAATTTGGTAGTTTTAATATGACGATCGGCAAACTCCAAAGTGTGATGTGAAAGAAACTTGTTTAACTTGGAGTTCACACAGAAATATATACCAAATAAAACTTTATTACTGTAAATATTTTATTTTGATTTATTTATTTAACTGTGAACGCTAAACGTATGTTTTAAATATTTATATGACTGAGTTGTAGTATCAAATTTATTTAAACATTAAAATCGAGAAAAAAATATTATGGAAGGAATAAAGCAGTAAAATGCTTCGCTAAATCTACAGTCTTTATAAAATACAAATTAAAACTACACTACACTTTCATTTTTCTTCGACACAAAAATAAATTTATTTACACATGTGAGTGAAAAAAAACTGAAATACAATTTTATTAATTTGTACAAATTTTTTAAAGTTTTATTTTTTAATAGTCTAGACCCCGTGCATCACAAATATTTCATTTTTGAAAATCACTTTTGAAAAGTGTATTTCTGTTAAGGTAAGATGTAGGATCACATTAAGGATATTTCTCAGACAAAAGCAAATGCTAAATAGGTTTTATTTATAAAATAATAATGATATTCTTTAATCGCTTCTATATAGAAAAGGCCATGTAATTGAGAACTCCTTGCTCTTGTTTCATTTTCATACGAATATATGCGTTATTTTTGAGGTGGCCAGAAAAGTGACCCGAATTTCCATTCGTCAAGGTCTCCCCCATTCACGCACTTTTACAGGTTTTCAACGTAGTGAACCGTGCCTGTAAATGTTGTTTCAGTGTATCAAGACAGTCCGTACGGAAAAACAAAATATTTGCTCGTTCTATCGGAGTCGTCTTTGGAATAAAAACATTTTAAATTCGTCACGAAAAGAGAGTATTCAATAGCAATCTTAAAAAAAAAAAAAAAAAAAAAAAAAAAGTTTTTTTAACCTCAACACTTCGTAAGCTAATTGAGGGGGGAGGGGGGATTGTCATATAAAAGAAAGACTAATTCAAAAATATAAAAAATTGAATATAAAGCAGACACCCCCCCCCCCCCCTGATGATATATCTTGCTCTCATGCCCATGCTAAACGAACTGAAATGAAAAGAATTATTGACTCGCTATTGGCAGTCTCTTCAGCGATGTTGCGGCGGCCTGTTGTGAACTAAGAACATAACTATCGCCCTACTTCTATTGCTCCGAAAATCCTAAAGAGTGGTTAAAAAAAAAAAAAAATCTTTGATTTTATGAATTCTACAGTGAGTGATAAAATTATTGGATTGTTAAAAAACTTTTTCCGAATTTTCTAAAAAAAAAAATACTGGATAGAATAGCCCAGGACTTCATGCATGCAAAGAATATTTAAAAACTCACATTTTCCACTATCTATTTAGTTGAGAGTGCAGTTAGGGGACCGACCAGAAATTGAAGAAGAGCGCGAATACTTTGGATCACCCTGTATCATAAAAAGCTATAAATGACTTGTTGCTTTAACATATTGTTAAACATACTATGTATAAATATTTATATCTTTTGCTGCGGAAATTGCACAATTATTTATATATATATATATATATATATATATATATGTATATATTACTTTTCTGTTTTTGCTTGTAACTAGAACGATATTTCATAAAATTTTCATAAAACTTGCAAAAAAATTGGCAAAACATTAGGGAAACATTTTGAGACATAAAATTCCCACGTGTAATATTCGCTGAGATAGAGCATTTATATTTTATGTTGGTAAATATTATTTTACTGCGCATGCACGAAAGATAGAAAATTTTTTAATACATAGGTTGAAAGCTAGATATATTGGGCAACTTTTGTCAAAAAATCATTTGAATAGAGTAAAAATTAAACGAATTTCCTGCAAAAGAACGACCTAGATTTTAGGTATTTTCCAAGGTTGAAATTTCATGAAGAGTATTTCACATGCCGCGTATTTAATTTGAAGATCCAATTATTTTAACCACATTGTAAAAGTTCTTTTTTGTAAAAACCCCTTATGAACTCACAAATCTTAGTAAATAAATAAAAATATTAGTTACAAACCTATAAGGGGCTTTTCACATAAAAATACTTTTGGAGCGTGGTTGATGTAATTGGATCTCCAAATTAAGTATGCGGCATGTGAAAAACCCCTCTTAAAATTTCAACTTTTTTTTTTTGGGGGGGGGGGGGATCTAGCTCGTTCTTTTGTCGATAATATGCTAAAAGTTTACTATATTTAAGTGAACTTTTTGTAAAAGTTGCCCAATATATCTAGCTTTCAACCTATGTAATAAAAAAATTTCCATCCTTCGTACATGCGCAGTGAAAACGTTTTTCATAAAAATGCTCATATTTCATGAGATGTTTAAGATATTTGTATTCAGATTGTAGTCAGTATATTGTTTCAAAAGCGTTTTTTCAATTTATCTGAAAGTGGGAATAATTTTCGTTTAAAACTCTGTATATTATAAATAAAAATCATGCTGATTTTTTTTTTTTTTTTTTTCTTTGAGTTTTAAAATAAATGCTTATATTTCCGTTATTTAGCATGGTATCGTCACACAAATTCATCCACTAATTGTACTGGATCTATATTAACATATCCTAAAGTTACAGATAATTTCGTTCAAACGATACAGGCTGGTCACAAACATTATTGATTTTGCTCAATTTGTTAACTGTCCCCTGAATGTTGTCTTAAACCAATCTTCACTGAAAAACATGAGGAAGATCCAGTTCTGTGAATACCCGATAATTGAAAACATTTCATCAAGAGATAATTTTTTAAATTGAAAAAAAAAATCTGATCGTTTGCAAATCTTGCTAAACTTTTGAGCAGGAGTGTTTTTTTTTTTTTTCTTTTTTTTAATTCTATCTACTTGAATAATTGCTTAATTTCCGCAACAAAATATATAAATATTGTGTGCAACAATGTGTTATGTTTACAAGTCTTTTATAACTTTTTATGGTACAGGGTGATTCAAAGTATTTGAGTTCTTCTTCAATTTTTAGTTGACCTCTTAACTGCACTCTGAACTAAATCGATAGTAGAAAATGTGGGTTTTTAAATCTAATTTACATATCTGAAGTCGCAGGCTATTTTGTCCAGTATTTTTTTTAGAAAATTGATAAAATGTAAAAATAAATTTATAATAATTTGATCATCCACTATAGGTATATTTTCTTGAATTCAAAATCCTCTTGTCTGTCATACTGCCGCATATTTTTCTGTGTAGATAAATTTAGTTAACATTTCGCATAAACTGTAAAAAAAAATTACCGAATTTAGGTAAAAAACGAGCTTCTAGAAAATAACTTAAGAAATAAATTATCTTTCTTCTATATAATTTGGTCCATTAAATTTTCCCCCTCTTCTCATTTGCAAGACTTAGACCTATTTTAATTAAAATAAAACACGTATCAGAACATTCATTTTGAAAATTCATAGAGGAGGATAAGGATACTCTTTTCGATTTCTCTTTATTTGCAATTCGACCGTATCTCACTGCACTCAACTTATGTCAGTTGGATGAGGGATGAAGCAAGAGGATGAAGGATGCTCTCGTCCGCCCATGAGATCTCTTGCACCCTGCCTCCTCGTTATAGGTCAATCAGGAGGATAGGGAAGGCTGCTCCACCCGCATGGTTATGTAGAAATGGGTGAAGTGTGCCTAAGCGAAAACAAAAGTAGCTTCGTTCTTGCAGGGGAAGTAACCTACTCGAGAAGAAGAGCATCTTTTTTAATGTCTGTTATTCCGCGTCTTCTGGTTTTCATTGCACATAAATTATCATTTATTGAGCGCTTTGTTCTTGGATGGAGAAAAATCGCTGGTATCAGTAGACAAATCGACGAGCCACGTTTTAAGTTTTGGAGGTCTATTTTCGAGAATAAAATTAAAAGAAAAAAAATAATAATTAAAGACTTTTTCTATTAGCTTGATTCGCACTAAAAGGTATGAAAAGATTAAAATAAAGTGTTTCCATCTAAATTTCATACTTAAGTTAATTAAAAAAAATCTAACTGTGATGTTTGCACTCCTCGATTCAGAAAAATAGCCCCTTTCATTTGGTACCGAATTTGTAACGAGCCACATACTTATTAAAATGTCTGAAATGAATTAAAATGAAGTGTTGCCACATAAATTTCATACTTTAATTAATTTTTAAAAATCCAATGGTCGTGTTGAAAAACTGTTTGCACCCCTGTATTAAAAAAAATCGCCCCTTTCATTTGGTACCGAATTTGTAACGATAGGACTGACATTTCTAATTTATTTTCCCTTTTTTCTGTTTTTAACCCAGATTCGGCAGAAGGTTTATGACAAAGAATGTAAGCTAAAAAAAAAAAAAAACAATAAATAAAATTATACTTCTAAAAAATTAAAGAACACGCTTTTATTGAAATGTGAACTGAAAAGCATAAAATATCTTTATAGTATTAAAATGCAGGGTAAGAAAAAATATCGTGTGACTGACACACCATAAGATTTACATCTTTAATAGAAATAATCTGGTGTGTCACTCACTTACTCTGAAATTTAATACTATAAGTACGGATTGGAGATTAAGGGATAAGATAACAAGTACAGTTATGCAAACCTATCAACTTAGGCTTCGGAACAGCTTTATTTGACAAATAATTCTATGTGAGGGGGGCTACCGCCTCCCTCAACCCCCCGTTTCATTATTGAACCTACATATATAGATAATTCAAATCTGTTATTAAGTTCAAAAGTTCATTTAAAATTATTTAGACAACTTTCACACACATTATTCCTTGAAGCTTTCCAATCTTGAACAAACGTTTCTAGGAAGTTAACGTTTCTATAAGTTTCAAGGAATGATGCGTTGTGAAAGTCGTCTATATAATTTTAAATGAACACTGATAATAGATTTGAATTCTTTATATATGTAGGTACAATAATGAAACGGAGATTGAGGAGGCCGGCAGCCCCCCTCACATAGAATTTTTCGTCAAATAAAGCCGTTCCGAATCCTGAGTTTAAATGTTTTAACCCATTAACCGACAAAACTAGAAATAATGGTTTTTTTCTGAATACAAACAGTAACGCTCGTTGTTTTGATATTATATAACAATAATTTAAAATAAAATTATGAAAATTATTCTTATCTTACTAAAAATAGTGTTATATTTGTGCAGTTTCAGTGGAATAAGAGTACAGAATTAATACAAATAGATGTTTACGAAAATTTCCTTGAGGGATCATAAAACAGAAAAAAACTACAGATAACTACTAAGGTAATTATTAATTTCTTCTATATCCAATAGTAGAAAGTATTGGATTCGTAAAAATTTTCGACTTCGGGTTTTTGATGGATTTACACGTTTCGAGAACTGTAGAACACGATTTGACCATTTTTAGAAAATGTGTGTGTGTGTGTGACAAAAGCTTGTGGCAACTGTATCTCAGGTACTACTGCACAGAATTTCATATAAATTGGTATATAGTTACACATTGACAAAAATTAGTGCGTATCAACTTTTGGTAAAAATTGTCCAACAGCTTGCGTTGCCATCCCGCTTTTTCTATATTTTTAACATGGGGATATAGGACAACATTTTGTATAAATATGCATAAAGAGAATTATTTTTTAATAATCATTATGAAATTTAAAAGAATTATTTTTAATAGAGATATTGAACTGGGAAAAAAAATGTGCATGTAGGAGTCCCGCCTCCCTCCCTGGGGGGGTAAGTCCGAGGGGAGTAAATTTTCATGATGGATATCTTTCAAAAGAGCTCGCCTATACCTTTAAAACGAATTGTTGAATCATCGATCTGCGATAATTTAAAATAAAGTTTTTTTTTTTTTTTTAATATTGAGAATAAAATTGACTTTATTTATTTATTTATTGTGTTATACTACTTGGTAATTATGGAAATCGTCTGCATTATTATGGAAGATAATTTTTTTAAATAATAATTTTAATAAATTATTTTTAAATAAAATATAGAAAAAAGTCATGTGATGGTCACAACATAATAGTTGTATTACGAAAATATTTTTTTACAAGTTATGTGAACTCATTCAAATATGAATATTTTCAAAATTATTGGTTTGAAAAGTGTTTCAAGTTTGAAACTCATTTTTAAACTTAAAACTATTATATATATATATTTAATAAAATAAACATCTGTCCTTTTCATACTTAAAAAGAATGCTTAATATAAAATACCTGTTTTAGTTAACTGTTAAACGTTATTATTTCTGTTGTTGCGTGAACGCAACATTAGCGGGTAATGCGTTAACATAGGTTTACATAACAGTATTCGTCATCTTAACCCTTAATCTCCAATCCGTACTTACAGTATTAAATTTCAGGGTAAAAGAAAGTCGTGTGAGTGACACACCAGATTATTTTCTGTAAAATTATCTACTCAGATAAAAATAGATAATTTATGTGACTGCATAAGCAGGTTCTAGTAGACGAATGCACTTTATTTAATGAATATTCAGCTCGTAGATGGAGCCTGTTATGATACTGTTGTAAAAGTGGTCGACATTTTTGCGTGTAGAAAGTAATTCTTAAAGACATAAGCACGTTCTAGTCGATGAATGCATTTTATTTAATGAGTATTCAGGAAACAGTTGAATAATGTTTTTCTATGCCACAAAAGTCAATAATCAATTAATACTCCCGAAACCCCCCCCCCCCCCCCCCCAAAAAAAAAAAAAAAAAAAAAACCACTCTTACTACAGAAATCAAGTAAACATTGTTAAATACGCTGTAGAGCAGAAATTTCGCTAATTCACGAACAACCGAAAATTTCGAAGTCTGAATTGAATTTTAATTCATCGAGAATGTTTTCATCGTCAGTGGTTTATCGAATTTTTGTTGTAGTTCTGCGCTAGAAACCAATGAATCATTACAAAAAAATTCAGAACTCGGACTCCTATTGAAGTTAGAGTTCCCAAACTTTGATCGTAAACTGCCATCTTTCACCACATTTAAGTGCCTAATGTGACGCTAAGTCAACGCCCACCTTCGTTGAAATGAAAAAATTATCATTTATTTCCACTTTCACTCTAATACCGTGTAGAAAGTAGCACGTAAATATATAGGCAAGTTTTAGTCTACAATCATCAAGAATCACTCTTCTTTTTTTCCTAGTCATTTATAGAACTTTTGTTCTATATAGTATAAGTATTAAGTTCTGCGCTGTAAACCAATGTATCTTTTCGGAAAATTCCAAAACTCTGTTCTTATTGAAGTTAGAGCTTCTAAAATTCGGTAACCCTAAACAAAAAATTTTCGGCAAATTCGTTGTCAAATCACCAAGATCGATTCAAAGACCAAAATCTGTGTTGGCTACAAACTTGGTGACTTTTTTTTTTTTTTTTTGGGGGGGGGGGGGGCTTGTTTTGCTTGTGAGGAATGTTTGTGAATTGGTACCTGCCTATTTATTTACCAATCATTTACCTCTCACAAAAGTGTCAATGTTTTTATAACAGTATGTGTATTTCAATGAGTGTATTAGGAAGTTATGTGGTGCCCACATCAAATTTTTTATGTATGTATAAGGAAAGGGCATGTTTACAAACAAACGCTCCGTCAATCAATCTTTGCCACTCTCCAGTGGCATAAGATCGACAGGGATTGGTGGAAATACGAGTGTTTTGAAACTTTACCCATAATGTGACTGCGAGTGACGTCACGTGCCCTTTCCTTATAGATGAAGTGTTACGTGCAATCACTATTTGTCCCCCTTTCACTGCGGGGCCAAATTTTAAAAATTCGTAGTGTTAGCTATATTTTAAAGCAAAACTTTTACGGGTTTTTGTTTATTTTCTTCAAGATACAAAGCTTTTTTTTTTTTTAATAATGTTTTGGTGGTTGGTCACACAAAGAATATTTTCATCAAATTTCGTGCTTCTAGGTGCAGCGGTTTAGGCTGAGCCATGATCAATCAATCAATCAGTCAGTCAAGACAAGATTTTCTGTATCTATACATATAAAAGGGTACTTCCACTCACTCACTAACTCATCAACGCACAGCAAAATCTACAGGAGCCACTGAACTCCAAACTGGGTCAGATTATAGAACATATAGTGGTAGCACCCCCTAAGAAACGATTTTGCGAAATTCATCCCCCAAGCGGGACTAGGGGGCAAAATGTGATTTCACAAAACCCTTCATATCTCCAAGAAAAAGGCAGACATCCGTAAAAGTTTTGCTTTAAAATATAGCTGAATTCACCCCAGGTGGGGTGGTAAGGGGGGGGGGCTATAGGAAAAAAAAAAAAAAACAAATACAGTTAGACTGTTCAAAATTGTTACAGATAGGTTTTAGAAGCCTGCAAGTCGAATGAGGATATTTTTGAAAGTGTAAAGTTATTAGGAGGGTCAGAAGGGGGGGGGGGGCGTACGGGTAAAAAAATAAAAATAGTTAGATCGTTCAAAATTGGTACATAGAGGTTTTTGATACCGACAAATCGATTGTGGATATTTTCGAAATTGTAAAATTATTAGGAGGGGCGGGAAGGGGGAGACGGAGGGGGAAAAATAGAGTTAGGTCGTTCAAAATTGGTACATAGATGTTTTGGATACTTACAAATAGATTGCGGTCGAATTTGTAAAGTTATTAGGAGGGTTAGGAAGAGGGGGGGGGGGGCTATGGGGCAAAAAAATAGAAATGCAGTTAGACCTTTCAAAATTGGTACAGATATGTTTTAGAGGCCTGCAAGTCGAATGAGGATATTTTCGAAAGTGTAAAGTTATTAAAAGGGTCAGAAAGGGCGGGGCGTAGGGGTAAAAAGAATAAAAATACAGTTAGACTGTTCAAAATTGGTACATAGAGGTTTTTGATACCGACAAATCTATTGCGGTTATTTTCGAAATTGTAAAATTATTAGGAGGCGTGGGAAGGGGGGGGGGAGGGGCAAAAAATATAAATAGTTAGGTCGTTCAAAATTGGTACATAAAGTTTTTTAGTACTTACAAATCGATTGCAGATATTTTCGAATTTGTAAAACTATTAGGATAGACGAGAAGGGGGGGATAAAGATGCCAAACTATATGAATAAGTGTTAGAGCGCTGAAAATTAGTGTTGTTAGGTTTTAAGGCCCGATAAATCGATTGCGGATATTTCGAAAGTACAGAACTATTACGAGGGGCGGGTAGGGGGGACGGGCGCAGGGATAAAAAGTAAAGAAATTCAGATAGAATGTTGGAAATTAATATTATTAGGTTTAAAAGCCAGAGAGATTGATTGCGAGTATTTTTTAATGTCTAAAGTAATTAGGAGGGGCGTGAACAGTAGGTGAAGGAACATGCGTGCCTGTGTACTCGGCCGCAGGCAGTGGGAGCCCAGACAGATTATTCCACCGATGGGAGACTTTTTTTTTTTTTTTTTTCGTGTGTGTGTTGTATATTTGTTTTTCCTTTATGATAATATAGTGATTCATTAAGAGCGTTGAACATAATGCGTGCGCGCAGCGCACAAAGGCCTGCGCTGGACCCCGTGCGACATTTATTCCAATGAGAATTTTTTTTTTCTCTTTTCGCATGATAAAAATTATTCAAATTTTGAGAATTCATCAACTATAGTGATTCATTTAAAAATAGTGACCAGCGAAGCAGGCGTAGCCTGCTAGTTTATGATATTTCTTTGCGAGCTATCGTCGCGAGAAGCCCAAACCTCATGTAATTCTACTGATAATTTTATTGTGTGGATTATTGATCACCTGTTACATCTTTTTTAATTCAGTTTTCACATAGACCTAGTTAAATTTTACTATCGCACTGTTTTAAATGCGAAAATTAAACTTGGTTATGCAGATGGAGCTTTCTGCGCTTAACGCTTAGTGTCCTGGCCACGAGTACGCAATTACTAATTCCAACTGCAAACAATCATCTCGGTATTTTTCAGAAAAATTTTACAGTTATAGCTTCGCGGGGGAAAAAAAAAGTCATTTATTACTTATCTTTTAATTTTATCGTAAATCCTGTGGCTTTCTATACTAAATGAGCGAGCGTTTGACTGACCCTTTGCAATCTTGCTCTGCAATGACCCTTGAATGAATGACCCTTTGCAATCTTGCTCTGCAAAGGGTTATGTCTCTCTAGTAGTTTACGAAGTGCACAGGTTGCAAGATTGGCAATCGTAATTTTCAAAATCTTTCGGTTGTCTGCCCTTTTTTTTTTCTTTCTTTCTTTTGTGGGGGGAGGGGGGGGGGCTTTGCGAAATGGTGAATTGCTATACAATTTTTCTGCTTTTTGATATTTAGGAAATTTAGATTTTGGTAAGAGAATCTGCCACCTCATGCTCATGCAACGTTCATTATAGTTTTCAGTTATTGCATAGTAAACTATTCCCAATATAGTAGTGCCTCTGAATGAAGGACATCCAATGGATCAGACATTTTGTTCCTTAAACAAAGGTGTCCCTTCTTCAGAGGTTTAAATATTAGTATACATGGTACATAAGTCGAACTATCCTTAAGAAATTTCATAAAAAAAAAAAAAAAAAATACAGGTAGTACCAACTTTTTCAAAGATTTAAAGTGCAGTACAATATAACATATAGTACACATTTTATATTCAGATTTTTAAATTTTTTATTCATAATCTTAATAAATTAAATAATTAAAATTCTGAAATAAAATGAGAAAAAGTTTTTGTACTTATGAAAATTTATTTTAAATAATCCGTAACGTGGGTTTGTTTATGTTTACAAGCATGTGCTTTAGAAGCATTTTTTCCCCAAATGGATATTAAAAGTCATTATGGTTTTCAACCGTATTTTACGTTGTTAAAGTAAATAGTTGATGTGACTAAATTTTGAAATGTATATATTGTTTTTTCGAGAGAATAAAATTAATAAATGTCTGTTGCATACAATATCAAATTTTCACACTTTTATTGTGCATGGTACTAATTTTATGAATCATTAAAACAGATATGTTGAAGAACTAACTGCCAACGCTTAAAGTATTAAACTCACTTATCATTTTGAGATCTTCATGATCACCATTATTTATCATGAGTTTTTTTAGTTCCAAAGTGTATCTTAATGGCATCTTTATAGCTTTTGACACCACATTTCCCCCTCCTCTATATCCTCTTCTTCACTGCTCTTAGGATCCTCTTTCCAATGCTTTCATGATCTACAGTTGATATCAAAGCTTCAATTTTATCTCATCAGTGCACAAATTTTCATCAATAGCCAGGCCAGATATTTTTTTTACTTTAAGAACTGAGCAACTTATTTCGGCAAGTTCAGACAGTTCTTTTTCTATAATGCTTTCATCAAACATAGTTAAAACCAGTGTTCAGAAACCTGCTTTTTAAACAATTTTTAACATCCTGTATTTCTTCTTGTATTATTTTTTACTCTTTACTACCCATTTCTACACTGAAAATTATTCTTGGAAAAAAAAAAAAATAAATAAATAAATAAATTTCACTCTTTTATGTTTCTTTTATCACTAAACCGTTTTGCACTTGTTCAATAATTGTCGCTAATTTCTTAAAATTTTTATTTTGAAATTTTCGGGTGTCCCTTTACCAGAGGTAAACACATTAAAGTTACTATTCAAAGGGACTGGGACCAGAGAAATTGTCCCTTAAGTAGAGAAGTCTCTTCTTCGGAGGTGTCGCTTTCAGGGGATTTCGTTGCATGAGTTAATTCAAAACTGCTTATTAACATTTAGTGGTAGAATTGAAACTTGGAAGATGTACTAGTCGTTTATTTTTTTTCTTTCAAAACCGTGTCAAATTTTAAATTTCTATAAAACTGTCTTTCTGGTGAATAATTAGCCATAATTTATGTCGATTTTAGAAATGGGATTATAGGATCATGTTCATGCAGAATTTCTGCATCAATTGTATTTAACAAATCGGCACTGGTTGCATTTGTTAAATGGTGTGATTGTAGTGGTGGAGATGTGGGTATGTGATTTATTTAAATGTGTCTCGTTGATGTTCTTTTATTTACAGAATCTTATTGTTATTTTGATAATAGTAGTCTCTCTCATTGTACGTTTATTGAACATATCAGTGACGTCTGTTTTTTCTCTTTTTCAGATTGTTGATGTTGTGAGTTCAACTCTGTGATGTCTTCGTCATGGCTAAAGTTCTGGACCAACCTCTCTCTGAAGAAGCGAGTAGCGACAACGAGGAGATCAATAAGTTGTTCCCCCGGTGCCGACCCCGTAACATGGTCTCGAACAGCGACTACAACCAGAACAACGTCAACAACAATCACAACAGAAAGCTGTCGACTGCAAGCAGCGACAGTACGATGAGCAGCAGCATCATGGACAAAGCCAATGATAATTATCTGCCCCACAACAACAACAACAACAACCAAGAACATACGGAGGTCAGACCGTCCTCCGACATGAGTGAATCGTCTTCCTGTTGTGGAGGTGAGCAGCAACCGCCGCCGCCACCTCCCGCCGAAATCACTGAAGATCATTCAGTGATAAGCGCCTATGATTACTGTGATTATGAAAACAGTGGCCTATTATGTAATACGAGTGCAACTTCCAATAACAAAGAGGAAGCTCGTTGCAACTCAACTTCTTCCATGACGTGTGACAGACGCGATTATGGCGAAGACGTAGTGTACGATCCTGAATTAGATGTGGGATATCGCATGGACCCAGGATTCTGCCTTCGCGAGAGTCGCATCGAAATCGCGGGTGGTCGAGAGATCTTCTCCAAAAGTCGCAGCAAGCCTTCAAAAAAGCGACATAGCGAGGAGGTGATGTACCACCGCCAAAGGGTGTCTCACGACCACAGCCAGGTCGGATGTAACAGTAATACTAGTTCAAAATCACAGGACTTCAAACGGTTTAGTGCAGACGTCATGTATGACGATAAACTGCGGCGGTACATGTATAATATGTGCTCTGGTTCAGTTGACAAACTGCATACCTGTTCGAAATATCGGACTGATTCATCGTATATTGTTGAGGAGAAATCTCCTGAGCATATGCCTAGGATGAACGGTCGTATGTGCCTCAGAAAAAGTTCGTCGGTTCGTGGTCTTCAAGACCTTCATAGTGATTCTAAGCAGCACTCGGGCCACTTAGTGTATGAAGCGCCGGTCAGCAATGCTGAAATAGTTTACGATGATATCGGCGAATTAATTGACCAGAGAAAGTCTGAAAATGGTGTTACATCAAATTCCTACCCTAATAACGGCACTAGTAATGGATTGCATGTAAAAACATCTGTTTCAGAAACAGACTACTCAACTTATCCAGGAGATATCCTGGAATCGCCTAATAGTGATACTGACCAGTCTTTTCGTATTATGCACAAGCCTTATATAGGCACTTTAGATGTAAGTTCTCCTGTATCTCCTTGCGGTGGATTATGGGGTGTTGACAGTCTAGGCCAGGAAAACGTTGGCAGCTTACCAAATTTAAGTCAGGAAGAGGAGATGGACACAGACTCTGAACCTACATCGCCTGTAAAACAAGGCATAGCCCGGCTCATAGGCAATGTTCCTATTGCGGAGTATGAGGGTTCTCCTCGCCGGTACGGTCCTCGGCCAGGTTATCCTCATCGTGTTTCCTCAGAAAATGCTGAACAAAACAATAGTGAAATGACTCATCCTTCTACTTGTGAAGAACTGCTGAAAGTAATAGCGGGAAATAATAAATCTATAGCTAACGATTCCCATAAAAATAGTGCACAGTGTAAGAATCAGGATGAGTCCCTAGACTGTAGTAATCACGAAACGGACGCTAAAAACGTATTAAAAGAATTTGGTTCTTCCTCGCATACGAAAAGCGATAGCAAAGACCCTTGTAATAGTAAATGTGTTTCTAATGCTCAGGACTCTGACTTTAGTGAATTAGAATACAGGTTATATCGTGTAAACACTGGTAGTTCCTACGTTGGTCGACGGCTTGCTCAGTCGTCCGGCGGTGAAAACCAGGACAGTCCCAAAAGGAACGATGTTGTAAAATTAGTAAATGGTGATGTGCCACACATAGCTAAAAGCTCTTTAGCTACAAATGACTGCTTGTCTCCCTCACGTGATAGTACTAATCCTTCGCCTCCTTCACCTCCTCCGTCGGACGATGCGATGGGAAATCCTTCGACGTCCGCGGTGTTCTTGCCTAACGAGCAAGAACTGATGTTGTTACATGAAAGTGTTCATCAGCACACCTTACAGGTGGAAATGGTTGACCAAGATCTAGAATCTATAAGTACTTATCCTGGTACTGAGGATCTTGGTGAAACCGAAGTGGGGGAGCAAGTAGACCACACTAGAAACTTTACCTTATCTCCTGAAACTACTGACTGTGATAGTAACGATGTCGAAAGTGTTGTCTCGTTAGAAGGCAGTTTGAACTCTGCGGGCAGGCTGATGAGTAGCATGCCTGTCCTGGAAGACGGACTATCGAGCGGGCACAGCAGTGACCCGGATACTAGTGAGGATGAAAGATCTGAAGGTGGCTGGTCAGAGAACAGAAAGCGTTCGTCAGAAGAGTTCGAAAACCCTACCATTGCTCTTATTAACAAACAAATTAGTAAAATCGAGCAGGATTTTTGTAAAAGACCTCAAACCAACAACACAGTGCCTCCAGAAAAACTGAATCATAATGGTGTCGCTGAGTACATATGGAGGCATTCTTGCAATTCTCAACACTTAACGTTGCAAGATGTTGACCTCAGCTACTTCGATGTCCTCAGTAAGTACTCTCAATATTTGTATTTTTCTGCATATTATACATTTATTTTATATGCATGTGATTATAAAACATTTTTATGCATTTTTTTTTTTTTAAGAGAGTAACAGTTTACTAAAGAAAGAAAATTGTGGAAAAAATAAATAAAATAATAAATAAGTAAATAAGTAAATAAAATGTTTATAACTACACATTGTAACTTGAATAACATAAAAAATAGAAATATGTAGTAATTGGTTGTAGAGGGGAAAAAATTAAATATGAATCGAAGCAGTAGAATAAAGCAAGAAATGTAATAAAATGTACAATGATTTTAAACTGATGACACGAGATTTCTTTTAATATTGCTGTAAACGGGGAACTTTTTGTTGTCACAGTTTCGTAAGATTGGTATTCGAGTTAAAGGTGTTATGTCACGAATTTTGATGTATTACTTATGATGTCACACCTTAAAAGTTTATTCGGGCCGTTTGGTATCAATAAAAGAGTTTGCGAGAGAACAGTGTGATGTTGAATGATAAACTCTCGCGAGTCCGAAAAGGTGATTTTGTTTTGTAATTAAACTATTATATATAGCTGTTAAAGAATATAAAAGTGGAGAATATAATTTTTCATACTTAATTTCATCCTATCCGATCATAAATATAAGAACCAAGTTGTTATTGAAAAGCTTGTACATTACTCCCTCCCCAGTAACATATAGTTACGGCACACATATCTATACATATAATAAAATAAGATGTTTGTGCGTGTGTGTTTGTGTCATTGTGTATATATATCCGGAGCTTTTTACGAAAACGGCTGATCGCAGAGCTATAAAGATTTGCATGATGGTTCATACTTCATTATGGCCTGTTCTGATGCACCTCGAAGCCGGATTTTCGAATTTTTAATTAGATATTTTAAAATTAATTACAATATGAAAATAATAAACTGGTAATTGCCTTGATATTAACAATTTAAATTTTTTATTGTTGCCAAAAAAGTTTGAGTTTTTTTTTTTTTTTTTTTTTTTTTTTTTTTCCCCCATTCAACATAAAATGAAATATGCTTCCACGCGAAAAATAAAAAATTACCAAATGTTAAATTGGTGAATGAGAAAATGAGGTCTTCATAATGAATTTTATTTCATAGCATTTTTTTTATATATACATTAACTTCAGATTTTTATTTATTTATTTTTTTTTTTTTTTAGCACGGATGAATCACGCTTGAGATAAAAGCTAATTCAGCATTATATTAAAGATATTTATTTACTGATATTTCTGGACAATTTTTAAAATTTTGTTGCTGAAGTAGGTCGGACATTTTTCGCCAAGGACTCTACGTAAAGCAAAGTAGCGCATCAAAAATATAACTAAATTATAAAATATTGAAAAAAGAAAGGAAAGGAAAGATAGAAAGAAATGGAAACAATAATCGCATAAATTATGCATTTTGGTCTAAAATGGCGACAAAAATTCAAAAGTCGCCAAGAGAAGCTATATTAAGGCTGTACCATTATCAGGTTTACATATTAATTTATTTATTTTTCTGTATACTACTAGCTACTATTAACTAACCGTAAAGTGTATATAACCACACACACACACACACATAAAAATAAAATAATAATAATTGTCTCATGCGATAGACGTAGCCGATCATAGAATATTGTAATATTATATTTGGCTTGAAATTGCTGTCATTTTACGGTTGATCGGATAAATCAAATAAATGTAGGAAATAACGTGAAAGCAAATATTACGTACACCAGGTGTAATGTTGTTCATATGTAACTGGGATTCAAATATTATTTATTTTCATAAAGCTATATAGAAAAGATTTTCCTTTAAATATAGCAACCCTCGAAGCGGGTAAAGCCTGCTAGTAGTATTATATAACAGAAAAATAAATCAATCAAAACAGTCTTATCAGGTCTATGAATAAACATTTAAGTTACAAAATAAATAAAATGTATACAACTAAGCAATCACTATATGTGTCTTTTCAGTCTCTGTCTCGTTTCAAAAATCTTACGCGTCTACCAGAACGTCTTTTCTTGAACATTTTCTTAAGGCAAATTTAATTGTTCATCCTTGATTGTTGGTTGCACAGGAGGGTTGTTGTCGGAAGTGTTAGGTATAGTTGATTAAAAAGTAATTGAATTACAATTAAATTACAATTATAATTATCTTACTGACAATCAATTACTTGTTAATCGATTGACAGAAAATAACTATAACTATAATTATAATTGTAATTTAATTGTAATTCAGTTGTAATTCAATTACTTTTTAATCAATTATGCCCAACACTGGTTGTCGGGCAGAGATAATTGATTATTTGGTACTTTATGAACAGGAACGTTCACATCTGTTATTAACAAATACGCAGATTTTGATCTATCAATCGATACGTTTATACCTTTACCTTTGATTTTTACTGTGAAATATTTTTCACATTTTTTGACAACTGGAAAAATAGTCCCTCATAAGCAGGTTTGAGAGTTTTTTTTACTTTCTCTTACCCATAGGATCGAGAAAGTATTGTTTTAGGGTCAAATTTTCGAACGTGAGTTTTTGTTTTATTTCACTCTGTATTCTAAATGTGTGCCATATAGGGATGCTACAGTAAGCTTTTCATTGAGATGAAGCAAATGGTTCGTGTACAGGGACACTCAAAAGTATTCAAATACATTACGTCTATGTGGGAAATTGCAGGTAAGTAGAGTTTAACATCTATAGACTACACTAAGCCAAATGAAACGAATATATATTTTTTGTAATAGAGATAGTCAAGTAAATTTTCATGATGGGTATCTTTCAAAAGAGCTCGCCAATGCCTTTAAAACGAATGGTTGAACCATCGATCTGCGATAATTTAAAATAAAATTATCGATTTTTTTTTTTTTTTTTTTTTTTTTTAATTTAGTGTTGTATTGCCTCTCTAATATGGAAATCGTCTGCATTAACATAAAAGATTAAATAATAATTTTAATAAATTATTTTTTAAAAACAAATTATTTTTTAATAACTGAATTAAATTCTATATAAATGTAGGTGCATTAATGAAACGGGGGGTTGAGGGGGCGGTAGCCCCTCTCACACAGAACTAATTATCATATAAAACTCTTCCGAAGCCTAATTTGAATTGTTTTACACAGGTTTTACATAATAGTACTCGTTATCTTACCTCTTAATCTGCAACCTGTATTTATAGTATTAAATTTCAGGGTAAGAGAAAGTCGTGTGAGTGACACACCAGATTATTTAAATCTGTCAATGCGAAACGTGGATAGAGATGTGCAAGCCTTTATGAACCAAAAGTTTTTGGGAGGATTGCTCGTGAGTTTTAAACGGTTTTAATTGTTCATTTTCTTTTTGCAATTCTTTAGCAAGAGTTTCTGTGTCTATAATTGTTTTCGGTTATGCACAAAATTCTCCCGGTACCCCAATAGATTTGCCATAAACCATTTGGGTAATGGTAAAATTTGTATTTCCACGTAAAACTGATCGTAATCCTAACAGTACGATTGGCAATGACTGTATTGGCAATGACGAGTTGACGCTTTAATGGCAGGTTTTTAGGGTGCGATGGATGCGCTCCTCTTTTCCACTACACTGTGGATGATAGCCTGAAGTTGCGTTTATTTAAAAAATCACAAATAACTCTAAAATTGTTGTAAAGTTTCAATCTAAATCGACTTCCTTGATCTGTGAATACACGATGTAGAATCTGCCAAAACGGAAAATCTATTCATCATAAAATGCGCGAGCAACTGTTGTGGCTGTCACATTATCTAGAACAAAAACTTCTATCCAACATGTGAAATAGTTAATAGAAGTTAAACGATATAGTTTTCCTTCTGAAGGTGTAAGAGGACATACTATGTGAATATGAGCGACACTGATTCTTTCATCTGTTTCTTTCAAACTGGCAAGTGAATAATGAATGTGTCTGTTAATTTATTTCTATTAAATTATGAAAAAACCTATTAAATTATGCAAATAAATTTTCTAAAGATTGTGTAGTTAAAAATTATTTAGTAAAAATGTGCACTAATTTTGAACAATCAAACTCTATTTTTATTTTTTTGCCCCTTTGCCCCCCTCCCCTATCCTGCCCTCCTAATAATTTTACAAATTCGAAAATATCCGCAATCGATTTGTTGGTATCGAAAACCTCTTTGTACGAATTTTGAGCGATCTAACTCTATTTATATTTTTTTTGCCCCTCCGCCCCTCCCCGCCCCTCGTAATAACTTTACACTTTCGAAAATATCCCCATTCGATTTGCAGGCCTCCTAAAACCTATCTGTACCAATTTTGAACGGTTTAACTGTATTTCTATTTGTTTTTGCCCCATGTCCCCCTCCCCACCTTACCGCCCCACCTGGGGGCTGAATTTCTAAAATTTGGGAAATTGGTTTTTAGATATTTGTGTTAGCTATATTTTAGAGCAAAAATTTCACGTATATCTGTTTTTTTTGTTTGAGATATATAGGATTATGTGAAATCACATTTTGCTCCCCCCCCCCCCCCCTTGGCGACCGAATTTCTAAAATTCAATTGGTTTTTAGACGTTTGTGTTAGCTATATTTTAAAGCAAAAATTTTATGGATATCTGTTTTTTTGTTTGAGATATGAAGGATTTTGTGAAGTCACGTTTCCCCCCCCCCTCCCCTTGGGGCGCGAATTTTGCAAAATCGCTTCTTAGTGGATGTCTACGTCATAGATGCAGTGTCACAAAATTTCATTCTTCTTGATACAGGGGTTTGGGTTGGGCGATAATGAATCACTCACGCACTCAGGACAAGCGATTTTATATAGAGTCCTACCCGAACCCGACAGATGAATTTTAAATCAACCCGAAACCCGACAAAAAAATTTTCATCAGCCCGAAAACCGACCCAAACCCGCAATAAACAATTTTTGCGACCCGCACCCGCTCTCTTTACACCCGAATCCGACCCGAAATCCGACTTGTTTAATGCTTCTTTTCTGAAAATAATAATAATAATAATAATAATAAAATAAATAAAAAAACAAATAAAAATTAAATTAAATTAAATTAAAAGTGTATCTTTTTATTTATTCCTTTCGTTCGATGTGAATGTTTACTTTACTTTAATAATTTGGGTAGCACGGATATGATTCACAATTAAACATCTGCTTTCCCACGATCAGCAAACTATTTCCCTCCAATTGCAATTTTGGTGCATTATTTATTTGTTCTAGTGAAGACGATAAAGAATATTATCTGCCTTGATGAAATCCGTTTCCTAAATGTGTTTATTTTATATTTCTTTTTACTTTCGTCTATATTCAATTGAAGAAAGTATTTAATTCGTAAAAAATTTTCGACTTCCGTTTTTCGATGGATTTACACGTTTTGAGGAGGTCCAGAATACGAGTAACCATTCTTAGAAAATATCTATGTGTGCGTGTGTGTGTGACAAAAGATTTTGTGGCGACTGTGTCTCAGGAACTACTACAGAGAATTGCATATAAATTTATATGCAGATATACCTTGATCTAAATTAGTGCCTATCAACTTTTTGTGTCAATTGCTCAAAAGGTGGCGCTGCTACAAGGCCATTTCCCCAATTTCAGAGAAGGCTATATCTCATGAACTACAGCACGAATTCGCATATAAATTTATATTCAGATGCATTTTGGCGTAAGTTAGTGCCTGCTAACTTTGGTGACAATTGCTCAACAGGTGGTGCTGCTACACAGCGATTTCCCCAATTTAAGGGAAAGCTATGTCTCAGGAACTACTGCACAGAATTGCATATAAATTTTTATGTAGATGCGCCTCGACATAAATCAGCGTTTAACAATTTTTGGTGCTAATCTCTCAGCAGGTGGCGCTGTTATACGTCGATTTCCGCAATTTCAGGAAAGGCTATATGTCTGGTTTTATTGTGTGTAATCAAACAAAAGTTGACATGTAAGAAAGCCATTATATGACATTATGCTGATCCAATTTCGATACATATTAGCCAATAAGTGGCGCTGCTATACTGCAAATCTCCCCGAGTACGGGATGGCTATATCCAAACTTCTATGGCATATAACTTTATGAAACTTGATGTATAAGGTAAACATTATGAAGACGCATTTTTTAAGACTTTATTTTTTGAGAATAAAACTGTCTTTCTTTTCTTATATTTAGTGTTAGTTTCTTCTAAAATGAAAATCATCTGCATTCATTATGGTAGATAATTCTAATAAATAATAGTTTTAATAAAATATTTTTATTGAGTGAGTTTCTGTAGAAAAATCTAGAAGAAAGTCTTGTGATGGCCACAACATACTAGTTCTGAAATGAAAGCACAACACGTATTTTCTCTATATTTGCAGTATACAAGTATAAAGAGGGGGGGGGGGGACTCAAAATTTCGTTCATTTAAAAGCGAGGATTCAAATTAATTAAAAATAAAGGTAATAATAATAATAAAAACTAGAATGTTTTGGCTGCCACGAGACTTTCTTCTATATTTTCTAATACAAATTCACTCAGTACAAATAATTTATTAAAACTATTATTTATTAAAATTATCTACCATAATGAATGCAGATGATTTTCATCTTTGAGAAAACTTATACTAAATATGCAAAGAAAGACCGTTTTGTTCTCTATAAATAATATATTATAAAATGCGTTTTCATAATAGTTATCTCGCATATCAAGTTTTGTACAGTTATACACCATACAAGTTGAGATATAGCTTTCCCCGGGGACGGGGAAAATTGCAGTATAGCAGAACCACCTATTGGCCGATATGTATCCAAATTGAATTAGCATAATGTTTCATAATGGTCTTTTCATTTATGAAATTTTGTTTGATTACACGCAATAGAACCTGAAATATCCCTTTCCCTTAAATTGTGGAAATCTCTGTATAGCAGCGTCATTGTTGAGTTTTTGATACCAAAAGTGGACAGATAATAATTTATGTCAAGGTGCAACCACATATAAATTTTTGTGGAAACTCGTGCAGTAATTCCTAAGATATAGCCTTGGCTTAAATTGTAGAAATCGCTGTATAGCAGCGCCATCTGTTGAGCGATGGATACGAAAAGTTGATAGGCACTAATTTAAGTCAAGGTGCATTTACATATAAATTTATATGGAATTATGTACAGTAGTTCCAAGCATACTTTTGCCACAAAATTTTTGTCACATACACAGAGAGACAGATAGACTGATATTTTCTAAAAATAGTCAAATCGTGTTCTGGACTACTCAAAACGTATAAATCCATCAGAAACCGGAAATCAAAAACTTTTACGAATCTAATACTACTGTCTTCTATTGAATATAAAAGAAAATTTAAAAAAAAAAAAAAAAAAAAAAAACGAAATCTTTTTTTAATTTCTAGAACGTAAATGCGAGGTTATACGTATTTCTTTAATTTATATATTAACAATAGTCGAGAAAGATTTAGCGTACTTTTCTGATTTTCATACAATTTTTACTAAAGATACGTATTAGTTTCGTTGAAGAATAGAAAACGGATCCAGATACAAATACGTATCTATTTTTCTGGCGGATATTCACGGATACGAATATATACGAAGCTCCGATACATGTCTAGTATATAGAGTATGTTTAAATCAGTTAGAGTTATAAATATGCCTACAAACTTATGTTTATAAATGTAAAAAATATTTTGAATGGTGTTCTCAAGTCGACCCAACTTGTTGAAAACTAAACCCAACCCAAACCCGACCCGCAAGAAAAAAAATTCAGTCAACCCGACCCGACCCCGACCCGTAAAATCTGGTTACCCGACCCGATGCAGGACTCTAATTTTATATATATAGATTGCTTTTCAGAAATATATATCCCCAGTAATTCTCGATCATACATGTACAATAACGTTTTTTGAGTGTTATTTAATTTTTCGAAAAAAAGAAAAAAAAAAAAAAAAGAAAAAAAAAAAAAAAAAACAGGTTTAATAGTTTTCAACAACCTGCTTTAAATTGCTGTAACATGGAACCAATAGCGAAGTCGAAAGTATCACTAGGGAACTAATGAGGGGTCAGGAATGAACAAGCTGGATACAGCAGCATTTGATAGATCTTTATACTTCTTTTCTTTCATCAGTACACAGAATTTTCCTTTTATCTTCCTTTTTGGCTCTTTTTAAATATTCATGGATTTGTGCTTGATTTTCAGCCGCATTTTTTATAATCATATAAAAATTAAGTAGACCAAAGAAAGTGTGCAATTCATGAACTGTTTCCATTAATTTACAATTTAGAATGACATTAACTTTTTAGGAAAAGATTTTGAATTCTTTCCTATAAATTGTAGCTGCTCTTCAAAAACGGATTTTCCAATATTTATACGAAGATCATATTGATCCAGTATTGAAAACACTAACTTTAGGTGTTCTGTGTGCTCATCTTCTGTTAAAGAATTTATTAAAATGTCATCGAAATAAGGAAAAACAAAATCCAATCGAAAAAATTCTTCATTAATCAATTGCTGAAACGTAGATAGGACGTTTCGTAAGCCAAAGATCATGACATGCGAATGGTGTTATGATTGTTATTTTTACTTTCTTCTATATGTAATATAGAGAAAGTATTGGATTCGCGAAAATTTTCGACCTCCGTTTTTTGACGGATCTACACGTTTTGGGATGTCCTGAACACGAATTGATAGTTTTTAAAAAATGTCTGTCTGTGTGTCTGTCTGTCTGTCTGTCTGTCTGTCTGTCTGTGTGTCTGTATCATTTTTTTGTGGACGCTGTATCTCACGAACATATGAATGAAATTTAACCAAACTTGGTATTTAGTTGCACCCTGACATGAACTGGTGCCCATTAGATTTGGGGATCAATAGCTCAACAGGTGGCGCTGTAATCGCATTTTATGCAAATTTTTAACATGGCAGCATAGGACAAAATTCCGTATAAATGGGCATAATGAGAGTTATTTTAAACTTGTGATTGTAAAATTAATTTGAATTATTGATGATAGTAGTAGTTAACTAGGAAAAAAAAATTGTGCATGGGGGGCATCGGTTCCCCCCCTGGGGGGGGAAGTACCCCCCCGGGGGGGTTAAATTTTGAAGATGGGTATCATTCGAAAGATCTCGTCAATACCTTTAAAACGAATGGTTGAACCATAAATCTGTGATAATTTAAAACAAAGTTATCGATTTTTTTTACTTTTACCAAAAAAAAAAAAAAAAAAAAAAAAAAAACTTAGAAAAAAATTCGATTTTTTTTTTTTTTTTTATTATTATTGTTAGTGATTGAATATGTATTAATTTTCACAAAAAAAAAAAAAGAAAAAGAAAAAGAAAAAAAAAATCTTTTTTTTTTTTTTTTTTTTTTTTTAATATTGTTACTGATTGAATATGTATAGGAAAATATAGAAGAAAGTCTTGTGGTGGCCACAACATACTAGTTTCTTTATCTCTACAGAAATCGGAATCTGGAAATATGCCTAATTTTTGAAAAGATTTTCTTTCTATATTAATTTTTTTTTTTTTTACTTATGCTATCAATATTTGATACATAATATCACTTTTAACAGAAATGTTTGTAATATATCATCTTTTTTTTTCTTTTGTGTACATCAATAAGTAATTTAAATTTATTAAGAAAAGTTGTATCTAAAATAACAGTATATACTTTGACTGTTATACAAAGAAATTGTTTACGTAGGCCTAAATCTAATGTTAAAAATTTGAAACGATATGTAGCAATAATTGTACCGTTTGCACCATATAGTCTAAACGAATTGCATGTCTAATCCTTGGATAAAGCAGGAATTATTGATAAATCTGCTCCATTGAGCACAAAAAAGCGTAAACCGGTTTAGACGGTAATTACGACAATCTTTAAATTCTTGAGCAGCAGAACTTTTCGCTATACCTACCGCTGTTCGGAATTTTCCGGTATTTTCCCCAGCTGCATGGACTTTTGCATTTTTAGGATTACACTGATTGCCGAACTTTAAATGGTAATAACAGTACTTTTCATCTGGATTAAATCGCGCTGTTGACTGACTGCGACTTTTATTACGTTTTTGATTAGACTGCCGAAATTCATTTCTTGGTTGCCATTTAATTCTTATCGACGAAATCTGGTTTTACAGCATGGAGATTTTCGGAAGCACTTTATTCTTAACAGAACTATCTGAACTCGCAGACTAAATTTCTATTGAAAAGCTCATTTCAAAAACTTTATCTAGCATTTGCAACGAATTTTCTAAATCCTCATTGCTTACGACATATTTATTGACTCTGGCAACTTATCAAGGCACAATGTTATCAAAATCTTAACTGTTATATTATTCCCACGAAGCGATTTCATTTTTAGCAATAATTGACTGGGTTTCATATCGCCCAATGAAATTCCGGTAAACATTTTTTTAATATTTCTCCTCGTTCTCTTTAAATGTACTTAAAAAGTCTGTCTTTAGTAGCCATATATTTATCATCTCAATCAATTTATATAATATTTTATATATTTTCGACTATTAAGGGTCTAATTGGGCCCCTAGATACTTAAATTTAGTTTGTTCATTGGCAATATTAACAACTAGCAAACCCTAGCGAAACTTTCGCACTTTGTTTCTTCTCTTATTTACCTTTAAAATTTGAAAGTCATAAATATTATGCCAATTTCACAACCTAATTAAAATTTTAATTTACCAGAATCTAAATTATTCGTCAAATTAATGTTGTGTAAATAATGAAACCAAAATCATTCAAACTGAGTTTTAAAAATAAAATTCATGATTGACGACCCAGTTTTCATACTTCCGCAGGCAACACACTTTTAGTGTTGGACCCATGAAGATTTATAAAATTTTTGTCGACATGTTGGCGATGACTTTTTATTTATTTTGGCATAATTTTTTGATGAAAAAAAAAAAAAAGGAAAAAAAAAACACTCCTATTTTAATTATGCTTTTTATGATTGCGTTTTTTTAGTCAGTTTAAATTAATTCATATTCTGCATATACGAGTATCTTTAAAATACTGCTAGGTTTAAAATGCGTTTGCAAAGATTCTGACGATGCAACTTTCACATTTTTTTCCCCTATAAAATAATGTCATCAGACCAATGTCGTCATTTTTACTTTCTTCTATATGTAATATAGAGAAAGTATTGGATTCGCGAAAATTTTCGACCTCCGTTTTTTGACGGATCTACACGTTTTGGGATGTCCTGAACACGAATTGATAGTTTTTAGAAAATGTCTGTCTGTGTGTCTGTCTGTCTGTCTGTCTGTCTGTGTGTCTGTCTGTCTGTCTGTGTGTCTGTATCATTTTTTTGTGGACGCTGTATCTCACGAACATATGAATGAAATTTAACCAAACTTGGTATTTAGTTGCACCCTGACATGAACTGGTGCCCATTAGATTTGGGGATCAATAGCTCAACAGGTGGCGCTGTAATCGCATTTTATGCAAATTTTTAACATGGCAGCATAGGACAAAATTCCGTATAAATGGGCATAATGAGAGTTATTTTAAACTTGTGATTGTAAAATTAATTTGAATTATTGATGATAGTAGTAGTTAACTAGGAAAAAAAAATTGTGCATGGGGGGGCATCGGTTCCCCCCTGGGGGGGAAGTACGCCCCCGGGGGGGTTAAATTTTGAAGATGGGTATCATTCGAAAGATCTCGTCAATACCTTTAAAACGAATGGTTGAACCATAAATCTGTGATAATTTAAAACAAAGTTATCGATTTTTTTTACTTTTAACAAAAAAAAAAAAAAAAAAAAAAAAAATAGAAAAAAATTCGATTTTTTTTTTTTTTTTTTTTTTTTTATTATTGTTAGTGATTGAATATGTATTAATTTTCACAAAAAAAAAAAAAAAAAAAAAAAAAAAAAAAATCTTTTTTTTTTTTTTTAATATTGTTACTGATTGAATATGTATAGGAAAATATAGAAGAAAGTCTTGTGGTGGCCACAACATACTAGTTTATTATTATTATTATTATTATTATTATTATTAGATCATTGAGCTGCGTACTCGTGCTTAAATGTTGTCCATTTACCATTCTTAAATATTATTTTCTATCCTGACGTATTTTATTAATTACATCACTATCACATCATTTCGACAAAATATAATCGTAACTGGTTCACGTTAGAAATATATTATATAGATAGCAAACTGTGCTTCTGTTTAGCAAAACCACATTTCTGTAGTTTCTCTTCCCAGAATGGAAGAATTTTTACATTTACCTTGTGTTAGCTTCACAAATTGTAGTGCTTGCTTTCTCCGTAGAAACCAAGTTTTGTTCTTTATTCATTATGCGTTCATTTTCTAGACTAATACGGGTCATCAAATCGTAAGTTATAGAGTTAATTCAATTTTAACTCAAAAAAAAAAAAAAAAAAAAAAAAAGTTTATTTAAATTGCTGTAAACTATTCTTTTTTATCTTAAAAATCTAAGAAGTAAATCTTCACAAATCGAAGACAACATTCTATTTTTTTTTAACCGAAATCAGTAACATTTTGAGTTTTGCTATTAACAGTTAACAAATTTAATAAAATATAATAATGTATTTGTACATGTACATAGTCATAGAGGCTACAAAAAAAAGTAAAAAACTCGAAACAGCTAATTTGTTTTGCATGAACCTGAAATTACATGAAATTCTGTACTGCAGCAGTCAATCATATGTATGTATATACGCCTCGCGTACATGAAAGCGAAAAAGAACATCATTGGATCCAGTTAACTGTCCGTGCATGAGTCGGAAAATGTAGAAATTCTATACAGTAGCAATCGCAGAATATAATACTAATACAATAATACTACATTACTTTCTCTTCCAAAAATAGGTCTGTCAATAGTTACACACATTTTAACTTTCTCTTTCAGCAAACACTTTTCAACAATCATTTTCACTTAATCACTAGTACTAGAAGCCGTAGTTAAACAAAATCATAATAAAATGGAAAAATTACAATCTAGTTTTTAGAACCGTACTTCACTGGCAAGCATAGAATGATAATATGATGTCATTTTCTATTCTCTAACACTAAAATACCGGCAAGGATATTGCTAAAACACAAAACAGCACCCCCCCCCCCCCAAAAAAAAAAAAAAAAAAAAAAAAAGCGTAAAGTTTGGATCAATATTCCAGTTGTACATTTTTATAAGTGCGTTTTTATAAAAACCGTTTCTGTTTTTCTTACGTTGTATTAAAGTGACTACCACAGGTCTCATGTCAACGAAATGAGCAGTAATCAAGTCATTTATTTATTCATTTGCATTCATGAGTCGTGTTATGTTGTTCTATTAAGCGTCCTGTAAAAAAAGTTTGAGTACCTATACACAAACCAGCACTACTGTTTAAGTAATTTTCACTAGAATTTCTACTATACTAAATCTTAATAATGTATATAAGGTTTCTTGAAACCCTTTACTTTTGTTGCGCATTATTCACAGTGCCATTGGCGAGATATTTATATACATAAATGAAAGGATAAAGAGAGGTAAGATTTTAAATTAAGTTATTACTCCCTATTAATTTAAAATAATAAAACAATAAAGAAAATCCCATTAAAAATTCTTAACTTGAAATTAATTCTAAAGTTTCCCCTGTAAAATAAGTTTTATTACAATGCACGATCATAACGCGAAAATCATAAAGGTGAACGAATTTTAGGATAATAAAGTGCTGAACAAACGCAACTTGCAGTTAGATGATGCATTGCATACTAATTAACCCCGGCGATCTGGAACTCAGCTAAGCTGTCAATCATTAAGATAATAGCCAATGATTAGACGAAGGAGGGGGTGAGGTTTCGCACCAAAAATGCCGATATTTAAGAGAAAACGCGCGGGGTTTGTGGTCTCTCTTCGTGTGTGCTCTTGCCTGGTAAAATCACGTCAAAATAACGGCCCCGGGAGGTAATGCAATGTAATCGTGGCTGCCGCCGTTCACCTCGGCTCCGATGAACTCGGTTCCACATGCTGAGACCTAAATCCTGGACTATAATAACCTGTAAGATGTGCAAGATGGGCCAATAAACGACTGGACTCGTTAATGAGTGAAAGTTTCTCTTCATTAGAGCTATTATTTTATGTGACGTATTCTTTTTACTCAGTGTCACATAAATATATAAGATAATACAATATATTTTACAGGATAACTTCTGTAATATTGATAAAGGAATATAAATAATAAAATATACATAAAAGATGCATTTCGTATTATTCGCAAGTACCCAAATTTACTGAAAATGAGAGCGCGGACTGACAGATTAACCTGACAAAGAGATGAACCGATTACATAAACAACTTTGTCTTTTTCATTTATAAAAAATCATTCACAGAAAATCGTATATCATACACCAAAAATAATCGGAAACTATATGAATGTTATTTATAGAATTTCGGAGGTAACATCTAAGTACATAATTCATTTGGTTTTTAAATATACTTACGTACATACATTTAAATATATTCTTTTATTGTGTAAAGAATTACATTTATTTTAAATTCTGGAAACAAGTTGTCATTCATAAATTTTAACTGCTCTTGATTTTGTTTCTATTTTTCTTTAAAAAGCATAGCAAATTTTGGGGGAAATTAAATTCTTTGCATTGACACGACACATGTCAAAACAAAACCTTGGAGAATTTAAAGATATCGCCAGTTTGTACTTCAAAGGATGGAGAATTTTGTTTCATGTTTTGATTATATTTTATTAATTTCTCAGCATCAGAACTAAATTGAAACATTCAATGACCTTTTTAAAGGAATTTTAGCAATTTAATACAGTGTTGGAAAAAGCATCAAAGCCAAATGAAAAACTGCATTATTCTTACAAATACATATCTAAATAATATGCAAATTTCTACACAATGCAACAAACGACAATTTTAATTAACTGTAAAAATATTATAAAAATTTAAATTATTGTATATATTGGGTGTTTGAATTAATTCGTAGCGTTTTCTAATAGATAGCGTGACAAGTGGGATTTTCCAATAGATGGCGTGACTAGTATTCCCCGTAAACGTACTATCATTGAGCATCGTTATTAGTATAATATGTCATTTAGTTGACGCGTAAATAACAAAATTTTTTACTTCATCGAATATGCCTAACTTTGTGCCGGATAAAGTGTTTTTGCGGGGAGTTCTATTTCATTACTGTAAAATGAAGAAAAGCGCTGCCGAAAGTCATCGAATTTTAGTGGAAGTTTATGGAGAACATACACTAGTTGAACAAACGTGTCGGAAATGGTTTGCTCGATTTAAAAGTGGTTATTTTGAGCTGGAAGACAAGGAACAACCTGGGCAGCGGAAAAAATTCGAAGAAGAAGAATTGAAGTCATTGCTCGATGAAGATCCATGCCAAACGCTTCAAGATTTAGCTGAATCATTAAGAGTTGACTTTTCAACAGTCAGCAAACGCCTGAAAGCCATGGGAATGATCCAAAAGCAGGGAAATTGGGTCCCATACGAACTGAAACCTGGAGACGTGCTCTTCCGCACGTCGCAAAACCGGTCAAAACCTACATCGAAACGACCAAATGGGAGGTCCTACCTCACTCGCCGTATTCTCCAGGCATTGTTCCATCTGATTACCACTTGTTTCGATCGATGAGCCATGGCCTGCCTGAATAACACTTCACTTGTTATGAAGATTGTAAAAAAAGGGTCGATTCTTGGATTGCCTCTAAAGACGATTCGTTCTTCTGACGCGGAATCCGTATGCTGGCAGAAAGATGGGAAAAAGTAGTGGCTAGTGATGGTCAATACTTTGAATAATCTATTTGTAATTTTTTTTTTGCACAATAAAGCCTCAATTTTCGAAAAAAAAAAAAAAAAAAAAAACCGCTACGAATTAATTCAAACACCCAATATTTGAAACTTTGTTTCTTTTATCAAGGTGACCACTGTTTGGTGAAATTCGGGGATTCATGGAAAAATCAAGGAATTTAAGTGCGTTTAGAAAAGTCATGGAATAGTAAAACAATTTCATGTAAAGTCAGGGAATTTTGACAAATTTTGTGGAAATAAGCCGTGTTTGAAAGCTTGTTATTATAAATAGCTAAATTGTTCGCTAATTTTGCGAAATTTTTGTGAAAAATAAACAGCGTAATTTAGGGTAAATGGTGAAAAATAATCATGAAAAAGTCAGGGAATTTGGAAAAGCTCTGGTGTTATCCATCCTGTTTATGTATGTAGAAAGCTGGAAAAAATATTAAGGCTACAAAAAATAATAATCTGCTAATATTTCAAAAACTCCCTCTTCTTTTTAATTAATTTAAACATTCTCGAGGTTCTTAAGAATATTCGTTATTTATTGACTTTTAAGGTATGGATAATAGTTCTTTCTACTGTTTTCAGAATATTTATTGAATAAAGTGAATTTGTCGACTAGAATATGCCTATGTATTTACGAATTACTTTCTACAAATATGAATGCCGTAAACTTTTGTAACAATGTTATTACGGGCTCTATCATTCGCTTTTATTTAAAACTAGCAGGCTTTGCCCGCTTCGCTGGTCATTATATTGAAATGAAGTCTCAAAATGCCATATCATTAATAATAATAATAATAAAAAAATCATTGAAATCAGTCAAAATCTAAGTTAAACTTATCGATTCCTTCGACAGCAGTTTTCCCACTCGCACACTTCACAAAATCCCTTTATAGTGCATGTTGCATATACATACCTAGCCCACATACTAAAAAATCGGGATTCTAAGACTATTTGAAGCAAAGTTATGTTTTAAAACGTGTTTTAGCCCCTCTTTCCCGGCCCGCTCTTAACTGAATACATGTCCCCCCCCCCCCGCTAAGACGAGGTAGGGTGGATCTTCACAAAATCAATTTGTAGTGTGTGTTGAATACGCATAAGCAGTCCACGCATCAAAAATTGCCATTCTAAGATAGTTTGGAACAGAGTTACGCATGAAAACATGTTTTAAATAACCCCGAACCCTCAAGGAGGTGATAGCACAGAATTACAAATAATCCCTTTGTAGTTTGTGTTGAGTACGCATAACCAATCAACCTATAAAAAAATCGCTTTCCTGAGATAATTTGGAGCAGAGTTACTCTTTAAAACGTGTTTTTGCCCCCCCACCCCCACCCCTCTTTTAAAGGTAGGAAAAGGAAAAGTTCACAAAAATCCCCTTACAGTGCGTGTTGGGAACGCATAACCAGCCCGCACATAAAAAATCATCAAGATAGTTTGGAGCACAGTTACGCATGAAAACATGATTTTGTCCCACCCCACCCCCAAGAGGGATAAGGTGGAATTTTACAAAATCCTTTAGTAGTGTGTGTCTTGAGTACCAATCGACATATCAATCTTTATTATGAGATAATTTGGAGCAGAGTTACTCTTAAAAGCGTTTTTTGCCTCTCTCCCTGGGGGGAAGGGTGAAAATTTGTAAAATCCCTTTACTGTGCGTGTTGGAAAAGCATAAACAACCCACATATACAAATTAATCTTACTGAGATAATTTGAAGCAAAGTTATACTTGAAAACGGGTTTATATTACGGGACTTTCGCAAAACCCCATTACAGTGGGTGTCAGACACACGTAAGTAAGCCACTCACTAAAATTTTTAACCTCAGGTCCTATAGATTTCCCCGGATGAATTTAGCGCTAAGAGAGGGGCTCGAATTTGCCCCCTCGTAACCCCCCCCCCCCCAAAAAAAAAAAAAAAAAAAAAAAAATCGAATATCACAAAAAACCAAACATGATGTTTTGGAAATATCCTCAAGAAGACTCTTGGCGATTTTCTATATCTTTGTGCTGTTATTGGAATAGTTCTACTCGAAAACCCGTATTTTGCTAAATTTGCCTCCGAAGATAGTTTTTACCTCCTCCACCCCCACCCCCCTCTTAAAAATCCAAAACTCAAATCGCAGAAAATGCTTTTTTTTTGCACTCAATTCCAGTCCCTCTCTTTGCAATTTATTCACCGTGAAGCAATTTAGAGCCGAATTATGCTTATAAGGGAGGTTTTGCCTTCTGCCCCCTCCCAGGGGGAGCGGGGAGATATTTTGCAAAATTCCGCCTTAATGGACGTCAGGGTCCTAAAACCAACGTGCTCACCAAAATTTGTGAGTCTGTCTCCCATAAAATTGCCACGGCTGTGTTGAATCTGTGAATCAGTGATTTTACTCTTTTATTCCCCACCACGCCCCCAAAGGGGTAAAGGGGGGGGGGGGCTTTCACAAAATCCCGTTACAATGGGTTTTGGACACGCGTAAATAAGCCACACACTAAAATTTGTGACCTCAGCTCCTATAGATTTCCACGGACGAATTTAGTGCTAAAAGGGGGGGGGGGTCGAATTTGAACCTTCGTAACCCCCCCCCCCCCAAAATCGAAAATCGGAAAAAATCAATTTTTGCAAATACCTTCAAGAAGACGTTTGGCTTTATATATATATATTATATATATATATATATATATATATATATCTTTGAGCTATTACTGCTAGAATTTTACTCGAAAATCCATATATTGCTAAATTTCCCCCCGAAAATCCTTTTTACCCCCTCTCCCCTTTAAAAAACCAAAATTCCAAAATCGCAGAAAAATATTTTTTTGTACTTAAATTTAGTCTCCCCCATCTGCAATTTTTTCATCGTGATGTAATTTGGAGCCGAGTTATGCTTATAAAGGTGTTTTTGCCTCCTGCGCCTCCGAAAATCATTTTCACCCCTTTTCCCCCTTAAAAACCCAAAATTCCAAAATCGCAGAAAATGATTTTTTCGTATTCATTTCTTGTCTCCCCATCTGCAATTTCTTCACTGTGAAGTAATTTGGTGCCGAGTTATACTTATAAAGGTGTTTTTGCCTTATGTGCCCCCGAAAACCTTATTTTTACCCCCTACCCCCCTTAAAAATCCAAAATTCCAAAATCGCAGAAAATGATTTTTTTGTATTCAAGTCTAGTCTCTCCATCTGCAATTTCTTCCTCGTGAAGAAATTTGGAGCCTAGTTATGCTTATAAAGGTGGTTTTTGCCTTCTGCCCCCCCCCGGGGGAACGGGGGGGTATTTCGCAAAATCCTGTCTTAGTGAGCGTCAGGGTCCTAAAATCAACCTGCTCACCAAAAATTGTGACTCTATCTCCCATAGGATCGCCACAACCGTGTTGAATCAGTGAATCAGTGAGTTTACTCTTTTATATATATAGATTAAACAATTCAAAAAGAAAGGAAAAATTACAGAAGCCGCCGGTGAGGGTCTCTCCCACACGACATGGGGTGGCAATGATAGTAGTTGTTTTTGGTATTTTTCTGTTGATCATTGTGCCGGGACTGATCCCCACGTGAAGAGATATTGGTAACCTAGCAAAGTTCATTTATGCAGTTCATTTTGGCATTGCTACTGTTGAGTTGTTGGGCAGATCATGTTTTTATGGTGCTGTATGCTCTCTTGAGATTATCATAATTGAGTCTTTGTTCTTCTCATAACTTGTGGCTTTGAGAATGGTTTATTGTTGGTGTTGGTGCTACAGGTACTTGTCGGCTGTCGGCTGCTAGCTCCGTCCAGTCGAAGAGGAGAATTATTCAAGCTTTGAGAGAGCTTAAGAATTAACAAGGAAATATTAAATTGGTGGTGTTTGGCCATAATTTGCAAAACAACACAAAATGGATTATATATAAACGCGAAATACTACTTATTGATTCATCTGTCAACGCAGAGTCTAAACCCTTGCACACAGAAACATGAAATTTCATGAGAACATTCCTTCTATAATGTAGACATTCACTAAGAAATGATTTTTAAGAAATTCGCTCTAAGGGGGGAAGTGGGGAGGGCAAAAGGTAAATTTCACATAACTCTTCATATTTCAAAGAAAGAACCCTTTTACGGGTGTGGGGGAAAGTAAAAAACACTTTCCCAAGCTTAACTCTGTTCCAAATTATTACAGGAAAGCAATTTTTTTGGCACGTTTTTTGGATATATGTGTACCCAACACGCACTATAAAGGGATTTTGTGAAATGTTCCCCTTCTCTCTTTGTGAGTATGAGAGGGGGGGGGGATATTCCCAACCGTAACTCTATTCCAAATAATCTCAGGAGATTTTTTTTTTTTTTTTTTTTTTTTTGCGCAGGTTTGTTATGTGTTCCCAACACTCATTACAAAGGGATTTCACGAAATGCATTCCATTTTGGCCGGGTGGAGCAAAAAACAAGTTTCTAAGTGTAACTTTATTTTGAATTTATTTCAGAAAAGCGATTTTCCGTGTGAGGGCGTTGGGTTTAACCAAATACGCATTTGAAAGGAATTTTGAGAAAATTTTCTCCTTCCACCCTTTTGAAGCGTGGGGCAAAAAACATGTTTCCAACCGTATCTCTGTTTATAATTATCTCAGAAAGGCAGTTTCTTCGTGTGTGGGTTCGTTATGTATACTCAACACATGCACACTAAAAGGGATTTTGCATTATCCTCCTTCCCGTCTTAGGGGTGGGTGGGGGGAAAAAGTTTTCAAGTGTAACTCTACTCCGAATTAAATCAGGCTGGCGAGTTAGGCTGATGATTAAATGTACGTACTTTAATAGGTTTTTGCGAATGTTCAACCATGAGGAGGGGACAGGTCAAAAAGACATAATTTTCTTTTAGGCTCTAATTAAGGTAAAAAATGAGTATCTTCCGAAATTTAACCCTTAAGGTGTGAAAGTATAGAAATTTATAATAGATTTGAACAAAGATTGGTCCTCATCAGGACTCAGAATAAACCATCTCTTGCCAAATGGACTAGTTAAATTGGCTTTGCTTATAATTTTTCTTTTTTAATTATTTTTTTTCGTGCGAAGAACGAGTAGAACTGCTAGTTAAAATATAATATTTTCGGATGTTTACACACACACACACACACACACACACACACACACACACACACACACACACACATATGTTTTCAAACATTGCAGCAGATGTAACCAAGTATCACAGGAAAAACTGGAGGAAAAAAAAAAACATGAATAAAGATTACTAAAAATTGAGCAATCTGATATTAAAACATACAACATCATTACGTTTTCAAGGGCGTAGAATGAATGTTGCGTGCAAATAAGGTGATATTTCTGTAGTGCTGTATGCAATTTACTAAAAATGAACAGCACTCTATGCCCTATATCACCCATAAGGTATGAAAAAAATTAAAACTCAAAGAGGAAAAACACACTTTTATATCAATAATCACTAATTACTGAATAAGCAAATTTATTCCTTAGATTAATTAATAAAATCAAAACTTACTCACTCGACAACTGCAAAATACGCCGAAAACATCTTAAACGCACCACCAAAGTCATGAGGCTGAATATTGTTAAATTTACAGTTAGAGAGTCGTATTTATCTACTGAACTATTAAGTAAATAAAATTTAGTTTAAATTATTTCTGCAAATTTTAATAACTAATAAACCTTAAAATTAAAATAAATTTATATACATATAAGTATATATGTGTATATATTTACGATTATTAGTATTTTTTATAAATTAAATATATATATATTTAGTTTTAAAAGTGACTTATCTTCATTTGTACAAAAGTATAACTAAAATTTTGTTTGTGTTAATTTTTACATAAGGGTATTTTTCTGAAATATTTCATCGTCTATTTTATAGATACAGTTTTATGGACTATGTTTTTTTAAATTATTACATATTACATAGGTATAAGACGGATAAATTTCTGCTATAAACAGCTCTTTATAGCTAAAAAATCTGGAGTGACTCCACTCGACTTTCCGAACGTTAAGTAATTAATGATAGTATATAAAAAAATAAAGAAAAGTTGTTAAATGAACGAAAAATAAAATTATAATAGGATGTTTATTTCCCTCCCATATAGTATGTTGTTAAATTTAACGGTATCGCACTTCAGTTGATTTGAGTCCATATTAAATAATGATAAAGAATTTTTCGTTGTGTCCCTGTAAAACTGTAAGTGAAAGGTTCGCCAAAATCTATACAGTACGTGCGCCGGTGACCTATGGCATGTACATAAAGTTTTAGCTCAATCGGATAAGGCGTTTAGACGCTATCGCACTTTAAATATATATTTAGTTCAATCGAATGAGGCATTTAAACGCCATAGCAGTTTAAATAATTGTAGCTCATAGGCCATAATGATAAAAGATTTTTCTTTGTGTCCCTTTAAAAAAAAACTATAAGTGCTAGATTCACCAAAATCAATAGGGTTAGTGCTACGATGACTTATAACAGTACGTATCAACTTTCATTTTATTTGGGCAAAGCGTTTAGACGTTATCTTGATCACTCACACACACACATAGATACATACATCACCATAAACATAACAAAAATGAACTTGGAGGACCTCAAAACGTATAGATACACAAAAATATCAAAGTCGAATTTTTTTCATGATTGCAGTACTTTTAATAGTATGTTCGGAAAGTAAAAAAAATGCGTGAGACCATCGTATGAATCGTCTATCTGCTACATTTTGTTGCAATCTATTCGCCCGACATTCTACTATAAATTATACCTGATAATCTACTATAAATTATTGCGTATATTACAAACATACAGGATGGATATATTTCTGCAACATAGAGCCTTTTATAGTAAAAAAATAAAAATAAAAATAAATAAATAAAATGGATGAGACCATCTTATATATTGTCTCTATACCAAATATGGTTGCAATCTACTCGTTTGTTCTAACTGCAGAAAGCTATTTACACAAGAAGTTTGATTATAATGACTTTGTATTTATATTTTCTTAATTTTTACTTCCTTTTATATCCAAGAGAAGAAAGTATTGGATTCGTAAATATTTTTGCCCTCTAGTTTTTGGTGGATTTACAGGTTTTCAGAGACATGGAACACGATTAGACCATTTTTAGAAAATGTCTGTCTGTCTGTGTGTGCGACACACAAAATTCTGTAGCAACTGTATCTCAGAAACTACTGCACAGAATTTCAAAATTGGATATGTAGTTGCACTTTGACATAAATTATAAGTGCCTATTAATTTTTGGTGAAAATCGTCCGAAAGGTGGCGTTGCCATCCCACATTTTCTAAATTTTTAACATGAAAATTTAAAGAAACGGAGAAAATTTCGTATAAATGTTCATCACGAGAAGTATTTTTTTAATATCCATTATGAAATTAAAACGAATTATGTATAATAGTGACAGTCAATTTTTTTTTTTTTTTTTTTTTGGTTATATATAAGCATTGCTTCCCCTCTGGGGAGAAGCCTCCCCCTTCCCGGAGGTTGCAGATTTTCATTATGGGTATCTATCTTTCAAAAGTGCTCGTCAATACCTACAAAACGAATGGTTGAACCATCGATCTGTGATAATAATAATAATAACAATAATACGCTTTCCCCCCCCCCCATTTTTACTTTCTCTTACCCATAAGGTAGAGAAAGTATTGTTTTTGGGTCAAATTTACGAACGCGAGATTTTGTTATATTTACACGTTTTGAGGTCCCCTGAATACGAAAATCATGTTTTTAGCAAATGGTGTGTGTATGTATGTCTCTGTGTGTATGTGTGTCTGTGTGTGTGTCTGTTATCAGCATATCTCAAAAACAAATTATGGCAGAAAGTTCAAACTTGGTATTTTAAATGTGTATCATATATAGATGCTACAGTAAGCTTTTCGTTAAGATCAAGCAAATGGTTCGTGTACAGGGACAATCAAGAGAATTCTAATACATTACGTCTATGGGGGGAAATTGCAGGTAAGTAGAGTTTAACGTCTATAGACTGCACTAAACCAAACGAAACGAGTATATGGCTGAATATCACATAAGTGTGCATTTTGGATTTTTTAAAACTTTTTTTTCAAACTTTGTATTTTAATTTGAATTTTTGAAAATAAGTCCGTAAGTACATCTTAAATAAATTCTGAGTTTGACAGAGATCGATCATAATTTTTTAAAATTTTATTGAAATTTTTCAATAAAAATTTATAATTTTAATCATCTTATAAAATCAAAATTACCATTAAAAAATTTTTTTGTGGTTCAGATTTATTAAAAAATACAAGACTTAGGCTTTTCTAAAAAGTTCTTCCCATTTTAAAAAATAAAATAAAATAAAAAACCCAAAAATTTTAAATTTAAAAAAATAAAAAAATAAATAAATAAATTTAAATTTATTTTTTTATAAACATAAATTATATCAATGGGAAATATCATAGACTGCATACCTCTTGACTATAAACTGGAAATAATTAGTTTACTTGCATTAAATTTTTAATTATAGCATTTAAAGATGTCAAAAAATGATGTCACTGAAATGACTGGTTTGTCACTGAAATGACAATGTTTGTCACTGAAACGACTGATTGTCACTGAAATGACAATATTTGTCAAAATGACTATTTTTCACTGAAATAACATTGTTTGTCAATGAAATAGGACCATATAATATTAAAAATGGAACATATTAGAACAATAGCGAAAAGATTGTGAAGGGAAAAGAAAGAGCAATAATGAGAATATCAAGCAATTTTATTGTATTAAAATCCTTGTAGTTACAAGTTTAATGATTAACTGAATTAAATTCAGAAAAAGCATTTTGAACATTATTAAAATCTTCATCCTCAAGTTTAAAATATCTATTTGAAGCAGGTTCAGGAGAATTCCTAATTTTGCACAGAATATGTGGCACTTGAATTTCATGGACATCCTCTTTGTCAGGCCATGCAAATTATTTTTTCTGCATCTTGCCATAAATGACACAAGTAAAATATTTTGAGTAACATTCTCAATGACACCTTAAAGGGGGCAAAAAAAAAAAAAAAAAAAAAAAAAAAAAAAATTAAACTAAATAAATAAATAAAAGTTTGCTTTTTTAATTGTATCTTAATATTAATGTCGAATGTAATTTTTTTATATTTACCTGGATACCGGAAAGTACTTTAAATATTTAAATATAAAGCTTATCCTACACCAACAAATCTTTTAATTCAAAATAAAAAATTATTTAAATCCAGGGCTTACAAAATAGTAAATCTGCAACAAATGTCATTTTCGTGACGTCACAAAAATGACCGTCACGAAAATGACAAATCGTCAATAATTCGTTCTGTACTGAAAAACATGCTTTCACTAAGCCGATATCGTCACATTTTCTTCTTCTGGTCGCCATTCTATATTAAAATAAAACTTTGTTCTAAATTTTATAATAATATTTTTTTATTTTTTATGCATCTCGAAAATGACAAGCAATAAAAGTACGCACAGCATGTAAACAATAAAAATAATGTTAACTCTTACCTGTTTTCAATTTTCTTGAGATTTTTTTTCCCCACATATCGTCAATGTTGATTTCTGATCTTAAACTTTAAAAAAAGTGAATGGTGGCACCATCCCTTAATGATATATGAAGTTATTTTCATGTGTTACGAAAATGTCGTCAAGACTTGCATACAAGCATTTTAATTACACATGCATGAAAATTAACGTAATTAAAAAGAAAAAAAAAATTCCTTTGAAAACAAATAGTTTTTTTTAGAAGAATTAACAATTATTATAATTATCATTTTATTTTTTTTAGTAAAAAACATACTTTGTATGTAAACATTTGGTCTTGGAGACAGTCACGAAAATGACGATTAAAAGGTTTAAAATTTTCTAAAAAATACTGAAATTGCTATAAACTCACATTTTATGATTTGATGCTTTTTTAAAAAGGTACTTCTAAATAATAATAATAAAATTTTACAATTTATTTGCTTAAAATTAATAATAAAGACCTGAAACACTAAAATGCACATTTATGTGATATTCAGCCATATATATTTTGTAATAGAGATAGTCAACTGGGAAAAAAAATTTGTGTATGTAGGAGCCTCGCCTCCCTCCCCCCTCGAGGGGAGTAAATTTTCATGATGGGTATCTTTCAAAAGAGCTCGCCAATACCTTTAAAACGAATGTTTGAACCATCAATCTGCGATAATTTAAAGTCAAGTTATCGATTCTTTTCACTTTTAACAAAAAAAAAAAAAAAAAAAAAAAAAATTTTTTTTTTTTTTTTTTTTTTTTTTGAGAATAAAATGGACTTTTTTTGGATATTTAGTGTTATACTACTTCTCTAATATGGAAATCGTCTGTATTATCGTAAAACATAATTTTTTAAAATAATAATTTTTATAAATTATTTTTAAAAAACAGGATTATTTTTTAATAACCGAATTAAATTTTATATAAATCTAGGTGCATAATTGAAACGGGGGGTTGAGGGGGGCGGTAGCCCCCCTCACACAGAATTAATTATCATATAAAAACTCTTAGGAAGCCTAATTTGAGTTCTTTAACATAGGTTTACATAACATCGTTATCTTACCTCTTAATCTCCAACCTGTATTTATAGTATTAAATTTCAAAGTAAGAGAAAGTCGTGTGAGTGACACACCAGATTATTTTCTGTCATATCGAGAATAAAATTGACTTTCTTTGGTTATTTAATGTTAGACTTCTCCAGAATAAAGTTCGTCTGCATAATAAACATATGATATTAATAGTTTATGTAAGGTTTCTCGATTAACCTTTTTAATCCCAAATTTTCCTACGTCCAGGTTTAGATATTACTAACTTTTTTTTTTTTTTTTTGATTAATTAACTTATGATTGATGTCCGAGCTTCCGTAAAGAATTTTTCAGATTGAAATTTATGCACTTCACTGAATCGTTCAACTACGAATCTCGTTAACTGAGCAGTTTCTAATCATTAAGGATTGTCATTTGAGTTATAAAGTGTTTCACCGAAATAATTGCATTACAGAGGCAATTTAAGAATTATGAGAATAAGATTTTAATTTTAAACCCCTTTTTTAAATCCTTATATTTTAAGATGTCCCTTAAATGAGGGGGGGGGGGGCAATTTAAATATCTGTATATATATATATAAATTACGTGTCACGATGTTTGTCCGGGGTAAACTCCTAAACTAAGGAACCGATTTTAATGAAATTTTGCACACTGTGTGCAGTTTGGTCCAACTTGAGAGATAGGATAGTTTTTACCTCAATTTATTGTCACAATATTGTTTTATTGCAATTATTTGTTAATTATAGACCTTTATTAAAGTTGCTCCAAAATATCTGTTAGTTCCATAAATTTAATTGTTGCCAAAAAAAAAAAAAAAAAAAAATAAAATAAAAATACGAGTTGATTTTTTTTGACATAAAAGTAAATACATTTAATCAAACGTGAACGTTAAAAAATTATAAAAGTTAAATTATGCGTCTCACGAAAATTGACGTCATAATCAATTTAAAGATTTTATACACATTGATAAAGTGCTAATGTAGTTCTTTCTATCATAGGTATAGAAATATATATAGATCTATCTTCCCCATGTTATCGTACAAAGATTTTTGATGCCGAAAAAGAAGCTTTGGAATCAGCTATTAAGTGGTATTGAAAAAAAAAAAAAATATATATATATATGAATTTGAAACTGTATCTGGAGTTTTTCATTCACCTTTAGTAAATAAATTATTCATAAATTTTATTTGCTAAAATATTCGTATATATACGCAAGCGAAGTGATGACGTCACTGGCTGTTCGTGGATGCAAGAAAAATATTTCCTATGTTAAACGCCCATTGGATTTTTTGTAAATAATTATTAAAAATCGAGGAAAATTATTTCCCGATTTTAATCCCCATATTTAGGTATAGATAGGTATTAGTTATCGTGTCCATGCGTTAGATTAAGTTATTTTTGTTTTAAAATTGACAAAATTTTAATTTTTAATTTCAAAACTCTAGAAAAAAAAATGGCAAACTTCCATATTCGATTGAAAACACAAACATTTCATTTCAAAGGATGATATTTACACAATAAATATCCAACTAATATGCTAATTAAAAGGAAAATGATAAGTATTCTATCATAATTTGAAGTCAAATTTGTTTTCAAATGTCTAAATAAAGTATCTGATATGAGATGCTAATATGTTGCAGCGGAATAGATTTGATATCGGTCATCCTTGGCAGAAAAAAACATAAAACATAAAACAAAAAAAAAAATATATCGCCAAACTATTTGGCGAACATAATTTAGTTCCTTTCAAAAATCATGGTTATTTTAACAACTTATATTAAGAGAGTAATGAAATAATAATGAAATAAAATAATTTGAAACAATATTTCGTACAATGCATATTACGAAAATATACATCTGGCATGTATATTTTCGTATTACGTTTTTGATCACCAAATACAATAAGCGCCAAGAACGACAGAGTTTTGAAATTTAAAATTAAATTTTTGTCAATTTGACAGCAAAATAACTCAATCTAACACATGCACATGATAACTAATATGTATATATATATACCCAAATATGGGGATTAAAATCGGGAAATAATTTTCCTCGATTTTTAATATTTTTTTACAAAATATCCAATGGGTGATTAACATAGGAAATCATTTTCTTGCATCAACAAACGGTCAGTGACGTCACACTTCGCTTGCGTATACCCGTGTGTATTACTCGGGGAAAGACGGCCATATTTTGGTAAAAACGTCGTTTTTTCCCAAGTGAAAAGGAATCACTTTTTTCTCCCCAATGATCATTCTATATATACCATACTATATCTATGAGTTCTATATGCAAGCGAAGTGTGACTCACTGATCATTTGTGCAGCCAAGAAAAAGATTTCCTATGTTAATCGCCCATTGGATTTTTTGTAAAAAAATATGAAAAGTCGAGGAAATTTATTTCCCGATTTTAATTCTTATATTTGGGTATAGGTATTAGTTATCGCGTGCGTTACATTGAGTTATTTTGCTGTCAAATTGACAAAATTTTAATTTTAAATTTCAAAACTCTGTCGTCCTTGGCGTTTTTCTTTCCCTTTTTTCTTTTTTTTTTTTTTTTTTTTTTTTTTTATTTGGCAATCAAAAGCGTAACACGAAAATATACATGCCAGATGTATGTATTACGCGAAGTGCAATATGTATTATTCATTGTACGTATGTATGACATGTAATACGTATTGTACGAAATATTGTTTCATATTATTCATTACTCTTTTAATATAAGTTGTTAAAATAACCATGATTTTTGAAAGGAATTAAATATTTTGGCTCGATAATTTCGCGTTATTCTTTTTTTCACCAAGGGTGATAGAAATGAAATCTATTCCGCTGCAACATATTAGTATCTTATATCAGATATTTTATTTAGACATTTGAAAACAAACTGTGATAGAATATTTATCATTTTCCTTTTAATTAGTATATTAATATTTAAAAGCATGGTATATATTAAATATATATATATATATATATAATTATTCTTATCTTAATCCTCAATGTTTCCCATCTTTATTAACTTGAATTTACTATTAAAATTTTAACATACTCAAAACCTTCTCATCACTTCGTTAAAATATACTAAACTTTTCCAAAATATTTTTCTATTTAAAATGATACATGTATTTATTTTTAATGTCCAATATTTCATAAGATGTCCTATTTTAAAGTTTTAAAATATTTATTAAATTTACTTATTTTTCTGGTTTAGCCATATTGTTTTCCTTTTTATACCTACTGCTGATGCCATCTTTAAAATATTAAAAATTATGAGGCCATTTTATAGTAAAATTATCCATTATAACATATATTATATTTCACTCCTCCATAAAAATTGATTTTAAAATCGTCTGCTGTTTTATACTTTTATTTTAATAGAATTTTAATAAAAAGTAAATTACATATTAGTCTTTTTAGCATTTTAATCCAAAATAGCTTTGGACATATTATATTTCACTCATCCATAAAATTTGATTTTTAAAATCATCTGCTTCTTTTATACTTTTATTTTAATAGAATTTAATTTATATATTAATCATTTCAGCATTTTTATCCTAAGTAGCATTAGAAATAATATATATCACTTCTCCATTAAAATTTATAAGACCCTACAATAAAATTAATTTGTGCTTAATATCAACGAAAATTTTTATCAATCGCTTCCAAATTTTGACCCAAGGTTCAAATCTCAATCCTATGGGTTTTTACATCTGGTACAACGTTTCAGTCTTCATTCGTAAATAATAATTTGACTATATTAAATAGTTTATTGCAATATAATTGAACATATAACTTAGGCACAGCAACGCGTGGCCGGGTCTGCTAGTATATATATATATATATATATATATATATATATATATATATTTTTTTTTTTTTTTTTTTTTTTTTTTTTTTCATTTATTAAGATTTTCTGGTCAATTCGGTAAGTGTCAACGTTATCCCAGAGAATACTTTGCTAAAAAGTGTTTTGGAATAGAAAAAATAAAATAAATAAAAATCTGGTGTGAAACAGCCACACGACTTCCATTACCCACTATTACACGTATTATATGCATTTTTGTGAGATAATGTGATCAGAAAACATAAAAGTGATCTAAAGAGAAAATCGTTAGAGCCGTTTTTGAGATACCAACTTTTACAAAAAATCAATTATTGACCGGAAAACAATAATTATACATACAAAAGGATATTTAAAAATGAGTTAATATGGCGAGTTTGAAAAAAATCCGTACAACCGTTTTTAAAGGAACGCCTTTGCGAGGCCTGAAATTGAGCTATTTATACAGGACGCCTATCAATTTGCCTGAACGAACCAACTATATCATTCGAAAGGACATCTAATAGAGTGTTTATATAGCGAGTTTGAAGAAAATCGTTAGAGCCGTTTTTTAGATACGGACTTACGGTCCCACTTCCGGTTTCCGATGTCCCATTTCCGGTTTTTCAATTTTCACCAAAATTTGGAAATTTCATCTGTACACCAGACATATTTCAATTCTAAAGTTTCGTAGTTCTATCTTTATTAGTTTCGGAGATATGATAGGCAGAAGATTCCACATATACATACACACGCATACTGACCAATTGCCAAAAAACACTTTTTTGGACTCAGGGGACCTTAAAACTTGTAAATCAGGTGAAAACCCGATATCGAATTTTCAGACCGAATACAGTACTTCCATTACCTACGGTAGTAGGGTAATGGAAGTAATAGAGAGTATACGTATCGGATTTCAAAAGATAACCAAAACAAAATTTCCCCCTCATTTAAGGGACACCCTATATATATATATATATATATATATATATATATATATATATATATATATTATACTTATTTTAATATTATTACACACCAGTGTATTATTCTCACACTGATTTTAATATGTACGCTTTCACACAGATATTATATAAACATATCTTGCACACATAACTTTGATCTTAATCATATCCTTGATTTATGATATCTGCGTGCATGGTAAATTGTTTTTTCCCCCTCCTTATGTACAGCGAACCACCATACGAAAAATTATCTAACGGCTGTGCAAAAAAGAAAACAGTTAAAAGATAATGTCTGCTTGTATGGGGTTATCTATGATAAAAACAACTTTTGTATGTATTTTTTCGTATACCTTCACAAAACAGTAGTATGCCTGCACAAAACAGTGCTTACAAGAAGTGAAATGAGTTGTTTGAACGGCTGGCGGAAAGTGCTGGTTATACATTTGTACAGGTTGCAAAGGTAGTCAAACTTTTTATGTAATATTTAAAATATTTTTGTTTTTTATGATTTTAATACGTGTTTTTGAGAATATAAATAATTATAAGATAAACTTTTTTTATAAACCATGTTTTTAAATTTTCTGGTTAATCATGGCTATAAAACTAACTACATTATCACTTTATCAATGCGTATTGTTACGAAATTGTAAATAATTGTTTTTTTTTGTATAAATTCTTTTAAAGAGACTTAGTAAGTTGATAAAATGTCAATTTTCTGCATTTCCAGCTTTTTTTCGCGTTAAAATAGCTTAATTTTCCGTTTAAAACGCATTAAAAAGCTCCAATAGGCAGGTAATGGATTTGGCGCCAAATTTGGCGACTTTTTGCCCTTGGCCACTTTTTTGGTGACTTGGCGAGAAAATCCTTATCGATATTCCAAAGATAGACGTTCTAATGTTATTGGTTAAAGAGTTAACGGGAAATTTGAATAAAAAAAAATTGGTTTTAAAAATAAAATATTAATTCTTTCAGAACAACATATATTTGCATCATGAACACATTAGCACTTTATCGATGTGTAGAAAATCTTCAAAGCGATAATGACGTCATTTTTGCCAGATGCATAATTTAACTTTTTACAATTTTTTAACGCTTATGTTTAATTAAATGTATTTATTTTTATTTCGAAAAAAAAAAAAAAAAATGAACACGTAAATTTTTTTTGGCAACAATTAAATTATAGCTAATGTTTTGATGATTATTTTACCATGTTTTTATTAACTTCTATTCTTGTTTGTTTGTTTGGTACAAATCTTGCAATCTAATTTTAACTAACTTCCCTACTAGCTAAACATTTGAAACTTTCACAGTAGCTCAGAACCCGGTGACAAAGTGGTGGTGACAATAATTTTCGCTTAAAATTCTGTATAGTATAAAAACATGCTATTTTTTTTTTTTTTTTTTTTTTTTTTTTTACAGTTTTAAAATAAATGCTTATATCTCTGTTATTTAATATGCTGTTGCCATACAAATTCATCCACAAATTGTACTGGGTCTATATTAACATATCCTAAAGTTACAGATAATTTCGTTCACTTAATGATACAGGGTGGTCACAAACATTATTGATTTTGCTCAATTTGTTACCGCCCCCCAAAATGTTGTCTTAAACCAATCTTCACTGAAAAACATGAGGAAAACCCAGTTCTTTAAATACTCGATGTTTGAAAATATTTCATGGAGAGATAAGTTTTTGAATTGAAAAATAAACGGATCTAGTATCTGCTCGATGGTTGATAATCACTAATTTATGTCAAGGTGCAACTACATACCAATTGGTATGAAATTCTGTGTAGTAGTTCCTGAGATACAGTTGCCACAAAATTTTGTCACACACACACACACACACAAACACACACACACACACACAGAGAGAGAGAGAGAGAGAGAGAGAGACAGACATTTTCTAAAAATGGTCAAATCGTGTTCTACAGCTCTCAAAACGTGTAAATTCATCAAAAACCCGAGGTCGAAAATTTTTACGAATCCAATACTTTCTTCTATTGAATATAGAAGAAAGTAAAAAACACATGTTATGAATTTAAAAGTTCAAAACACCTAGCCTTAAAAACAGTAAAAGACATGTTAAAAATATCCAAATTCACAGACAGCTTATTATAAATTTTGTAAAATTTATGTAATGAAAAATTACTAATATAATTATATTTTACGAATAGAGTAACAAATCATTATTTCTAAGAGTCTTTGTTGGCACATTAATTTCAATACCGTTAAGAATATCATTGCAGTCAATCATATTATTGATAATTTTATTTAATAATAATAATAGTAAACAGAAAATGTCACGACGAGATTTTAAACTAAGAAAATTAAAAATACTTCGCATTTACGAGGAAAAAATAACATGAGTATAACCCATTCATCCCCACCTGTGGGGATGAATGGGAAAGGACTGGAGTTAACAAAGGAAAGAAAACAAAATGGAAAGTAAATAAAATTTTAAAGTTAAATTGGTTTATGTGATTTTATTACACACTGTGAATTCACTGAAATTAACATAAACTGATGTATTGACTCAAATTAACATCAAAAGTCAAAAGTCCGTTGTTTCGTGCAGTTCCTAGTGCTCTAGGCTTTGGTAATTTAATCTAATAAGACCTAAACTAAAAATAAATAAATAAATAAGACACTAGAAAGAGATGAATCATTATAATAGAGTACAAATTATCCAGGTAAATTTTTGTTTGCGACTAATCGGGAAAACCAACATTCTATTCTGTATTATTACATTAATAATCACCAAAATTTATTTAATTAACTTGATTGAAATTGTGATTTTAATCAAATTATCATTAGTTTATTTATTTAAATTATTGATTTAATTTGCATTGAATATTCTAAATTATAATTTTTTTAATCATAATTATTATAAACAAAAATTAGAAGAATTAATTTCATTTTTTTTTTCTAAGTCCACAAAATTAAGAATCCTGATAATCAATATGGCCAATTTTTACGTTTTAATTTAATTATTGTGTAAAATTTTAAATTAGTACACAGTGGGGAATGTCTCATTCATCCCAACCACCGCATGATCATATAAAACAGGAAATAGGCTTAATGAACAATTGTCAATATTCTTCTTGAATATCATAAACACAATAAAAGATTATGCCTTTTCACCATATAAGAGTAATATTAACTTTAAGCAAATAGTTAATTTCTTAATTACTACCTAACTGAATCAGTAAAAACTTACTTTGGCAGCTGAAAAAGACACTTTAATTTTTTTTCTGCCCTTCTATGAATAGCGCAATTCTGAAACTACACTTGAGGAATGACTTCAGTGCTGCCATATATCAGAAAAATTGTCAAGTTTCTGGTGCTTGAAAAACATAAAAATTTTGCTATTGTCCCATTCATTCTATGTCCCATTCAACCCCACTCTCCCCTGTGTATGTACATATAATAAAGTATACATGTATTCCTAATAACTGATAGTCTTGTATTAATTCCCTGTAATTCATAAATACTTGTACCAAATTTCATGCCAAATGATTACATAACATTATTTAATTAAACCTGTAAATTAATTACCAATTCTATGCCCACACTTTTTCACAGAAAAGCATGTTTTTAAAATTCTAATAATAAAGTTTCATTATATTTAATGGGATGTAACCACGTTAAAATTCACTTTTAAGAAATGTCGACTCTGTAATAGTACGAAATTCTTATATGTATCCCGGAATTGGAGCCACAGTACACTAAAAAAGAATACACCTATTTAATTAATTATAACTCATTAATATTTCAACCTAATTTGACATCATTTGGATGATTACAAAATGTCATCCGAATTCTTTTCTGTGGTCCCGTAAATAAGTCATTTAGTCTACACATATAAATTTCTTTAGAGTAAACGTGATTTTATACATCTTTATAATGCACGTTAATTCCATTATGTGGAATGCAGCTTAAACGCGTTAAAATGCGCTTAAATAAAAATTTGTCTATAGGCAATAATGTCATGAAATTCTTTTGTGTGTCTGTAAACGAACTATAGACATTGTATACATCAGTAAAAACAATTTAACTTATTCTACGCTTTTCATGAATAATTGTTCGAAATTTGACATAATTTGGATGATTACGTGGTATTGTCGGGGCAATTTTGTAAAGTCTTGTATATTAATTAGGAAGCGTAAGAGTACATATTTTCTGCAGAAAACATCAGTTTAAGTATCTCAGTAATGTACGCTAATTTCATTTTGTTGAATGCAGAGAAACGATGTTAAAATCCCTTTAAACGAAATTCACCTCATAGGCCGTAATGATAAGAAAAATTTTGGCTTGTCCCTGTACACAGTCCATAAACAATATAGATATAAAAAATTATACAACTATTTATATACAGAGCTTGAACGTGTGAACCAATTTGCAAGTTAGTCGGATGATTTTTGTGGCCATTATTGCGGTACATGCAATTTCTGTCCATACGCCGTAATGATAAGAAAAACTTTGGTGTGAACACGAACTACAAATGGAATCCACACCCAAAACCATAGAGCTAATTCCATGTGGCTTATGAACAGGTGTACCAAATTGCAAGTCAATAGCATGATTTTTGTGGCCGATATCGCGATACATACAAATTCTGTCCATAGGCTGTAATGATAAAAAACATTTTGCTGTGCCCCTGCACACGAATAGCGTGGTTTTTGCGGCCGCTGTAGCGCGACAGACAGACACACAAACGGAACCCAAAATGTTTTTGAGCCTCCACAGGCGTTTTGGTTATAATCAATGCTTTTCATACCGTATTACATGTGAAACATGCATATAAAAAATATGTATTTTATTTTGTTTAACGCAGTATGTACTGTACAATGTGGCACCACTCCCCCCCCCCCCCCCCCCCCAAAAAAAAAAAAAAAAAAAAAAAAAAATATATATATATATATATATAAATAAATAAAAATTAAAATAAAGGCCGCATTTGAATTATTATTATTATTATTTTTTTTTTTTTATTATTATTTTTTTTTTTTTGCAAGCGCCAATTTTATAATTTTAAAAAGCAAACTTTTCAATAGGTTTTACTACGAGGTTCTCGATGTAAAATTTTGGATTGAGCTAGTATTAAAAACGAAAAAGATTTGTTAGGAATGTTGTAATTTTGAAAAGTATTTAAAAAATGGCAAGGATAAGACAATTAACGAAACCACAAAATGTGTTAATTTAAGAATGTAAAGCAAAATGTATTTTAATGCGCGATGTTGCAAAATAATAAAATGTTAGCGAATCATTGGTGAGATGTTTTTTAGCAAGATTAAAAAATTGTTGGTTGTTTAATCTAGAAACTTGGCTTTAGGCGGCCATATTGCTCATCCAAGTGAGATGATCGCAAGGTAAAATGCAAATGTTAAAAAAATGTATTTGTATTATGTTCAGAACTCAGAAAAGATTTTTTTTTAAAAAAGTGTTTAGTAAAATAATTTCTTCGAAAACAGTGCAGCAACAATTAAAAAAAAGCAGGTTAAAAACCGGAAGATCTACAAAAAAGTACAATTGCTAAGGAAAAGAAATAAAAAAAATAAGACTTCAGTTGACTATATATATATATATATATATATATATATATATATATATATATATATATATATCAATTATTGGGCTGAACTATTTTTATCTGATGAGTCAAGTTTAATTTATTTCGAAATGACGGAAACAAGCTAGGCGGAAAAGGTGAAATTGCACTCTTAAAACATTGACACATTCTCCATATATTATTGTATAGAGGTGCATAACTTAGACAAATTTTCATGTGCAATGGGTCAATTAACTCGAAATAAAACACTGCCATTATAAAAGTGATGCCTGATCGTCTATTTTGAAGATATGTTAGATTTTTCCACAATCAACATTTCAATATGGTAATGCACCTTGCTACACTGCATCTGTAGTACATTTATTTCATTCAAATTGCTAAAATTACCTATCCATTCTCATGAGTACCTATACAGGCCAGTTGTTGAAAAACCTGATTTTTAGTCTACAACGAAACTAAACTACGAAATTCACCCCAATAAAATAAATTAATAGATTAGAATAAGATAAATATATCGAACTGTACGGTGGGTAGCCTATTAGGCGGGGATTTCGTTCTGTTTCTGTGTCAAGCGTTTGGTCAAATTAATTTCTCATAACATGAATATAATATGTTCTGTACTAGAAATTTATGAGAACATACATATGATGGGGAACTGAGCAGAGTCCACCTATACCGACTAGTTTTAAAAGGTTTGAAAGTTCAGAAATTATTGGCCACATTTATAGAAAACTCCCTGCAGAAAACTGTCTTAATTTTATGTGCAGAGTTCTGAAGCAACAATAACCCCCCCCCCCCCCCCCCCAACAAAAAAAAAAAAAAAAAAAAAAAAAAAAAACATGAATTTCATTCAATCTGTAAATTTAAGTTCAAAGAAGAATTTCGAAAATTCTTGTTTAAAACCTTTGAAAAATCTACTAAAATCACAGTTTAGTTTGGGGGTTCGTATGTCAATAGAGTTGTTCATCTACAACCAGACCTAGGTCTGAAATATATTGATATTGTGTTTGAATTCCAGATATGTAGTCAGCCAGAAGACAAAATAGCATTGAGTCAGCAAAAAAAAAAAAAAAAAAAAAAAAAACACAGTTTGGGATTGAGAGTTAGTCAGGAGTTACAAACTTTCATTATAGCTAAACGAGTTTGATCAATTCAGTGACTGGAAAGAACAAAATTTTCATGCATTATGGAAGGTAATGAAACCCTTTCTCGTCATATCTCATGAACATGCTTCCGTTGAAAGTAGATCTTCCATCATTAAGATTATTCTTGTTAACCTGATAGAGGATTATTTTGTGTCGCAAAACATGACCTACGTTTCGCAGTAAACAGTATGAAAGGAAAGCAGATCATATGCAGATGATTCCTGAATTCTGTGAGAAACTCTAGTAAAAAATATCTAATGTGTTTACTGAATAAAAGACAGATGCACACAAAACTGAAGCACACAAAAGAAAAAATCAAATAAAACTGAATTAGAGTTATATCGAGAAGGAGAAAAGGTACAAAAAATAAAAGTGAAAATGTTTAGAAATGATAATCATTTATTAATACAATTAAAGTCTAGTACCTTTAATTTCCTATGCTGTTTTTCACAATATTGTTCTATTATGTTCATTCGAATTATTGCCATTTGTTGTATTTATTATTTTGGGACTGTATCATAAGTTGTTTTTGTTATCTCTGTTAACTTTTTAATTTCTGATAACTTGATTTCTTACATTTTTGATAATTTTTTAACAAACTTTTATTTTAGTTTCTAAATTTGCATGTTAATGTGTTCACACTTGCTAAATTTTTTTATTATTAGTAGCATATTATACAGAGTGTCCTAAAAGTTCCAGTACTGACGCTGATGTATTTTTTATTTACAAAACAACAAACCTTAAAACGATTATTTTTATGCTAATGATAAAAGGAACATTTAAAATAACGGAGGAAAAAATACAGAACTTGCATTTATAATAAATGTTCAAAATGTCCACCTTTTTCTAGGAGGCAACGCTGAATTCGTTTGCGCATCGCAGGGCCTGATTACCCAAAAGGCTCAGGAAGCACAAGCTTCCCCTCTAAAATTTAAGAGGGGCTCCTAAAATGACTAAAAACAGGTTCTTGGAATTTCTGTTTCATATTTTCACCCTCAGATTGAATTTTTTCTGAGAAAGGTCGCCTAAAGCAAGGTAAAATACTCACTATTTTGGGAAAAATGTGTTATTTAGCCTCAAAAATCTGAATGTTCTTAATTAATAAGTTATACGATTTTAATGTTGTGTGTAGAAACCACCCAGGTATATGAATAATAATAAAAAAAAAAAATATCCGAAATGAAAGGGGGGCCCCGAAATGATACTGAGCTTCCCTTAGCTTCAAAGCTTAATCGGGCCCTGTGCGCATGTGTTTAGAAACGCGTTTTAACATGCTGGGAGTGACTTCTTGTAGAGAAACTTGTACCCACCTGCACAAAACCTGTATTATGAAATTGTTGAATGAACTGATATAGCATATTTTTATTCGGTATTGCATCATCTGGATATTTATATCGCCAAACATCTTTGCATCTTTCATACGATTTACATTCAAAATAAGCTTCAAACAGCGAAATTCTCTGAATGCGTGATAAAAACATTTCACTATGAAGAACAAAATAACATAAAACTTTATTCTCACACAACTTGAGCGAGAAAAGAAACAAACTATAAAAAAATAAAGAACTGATGCAATAATAAGCAGTCGATAAAATTTAATATTAAAAAAAATCATGGACACAATGAGTTCTTTAAGTTGGAGTACTGGAACTTTTAGGACACCCTGTATAAGCATTGAATAACTGTGCGTCGACTTCTGAGGTTATAATTAATAGTAGTGTTTATGTTCTCTGATGAAGTAATTTATTTTATACTTTTAGGCGCAATTTAGTATTCCATATTATGTCAATTTTCAATTTATTTTCAGTAGTTTGAGTATCAAATGTTTTTTCGAGTCGGTTCTATTTGTTTTTTTCCAAAAAAGTGTTTATAGGCTATCAACTAAATAGTATATTACTGTTTATGTTTACTGTTTATGTTTATAAGATTTGTTTATATATATATATGCACATGAAGAAACTAGTATGTTGTATCTACTTCGTCATTTTTTTCAGTGATCTCAAAGTCCCGTTACCCGCTATCGCATGTTCACATATTCATAGATGGCCGCATTGTATTAATAGGGAATTATGGTTGAGGATAACTTTCAGATAGTCTGACTATTCTTTACAATTTATCCCAGAGTGTTTGTGTGTATATCATCAATTTTATAAGTGTACGGTTCTCCTCCATGTACGATGCGAAATTCTCCTCAACGTTGCTGGCGTGATGGCAGTAAATGCACGTCGACTGTCTCATAATGTGTAAGCAACCTTTTGTTTAATGAATCACTCTCTATGAATTACATAGACAGTAAACGAATTTTTTTATCACTCTGTATGTATACACTAAATTACAAATTCACGCAGCACATATTAATTAAAATTATTGCTTAGCCAAGTTATTTTCCATCACATAAATGCAGACGATTTTCATTACAAAGAAGTAGAGCACTAAATATCCAAAGAAAGTAAATTTTATGTTATAAAAATGATATCTTAGGAAGTTTTTCTTTTCTTCCTGTTTAAAAAAAAAAAAATCGAAACTTTGTTTCAAATTATTACAGATGAATGGTTTAACTATCCGTTTTAAAGATACTGTCGAATTCTTTTGAAAGATACAGATATTGAAAATTTGCCCCCCCCCCCCCCCCCCCTCAAGAAGACCTACCCCTAGGACGGAAGAAAGCGCTGTCCCTACACATACAAAAAAAAAAAATTATTATTATTATTATTATTATTTGAATTTCACATTGAAATGTTAAAAATTATTCTCATTATGTACATTTGTACGAAATCAGCATCAATTCAAATCAAAGTCCAATTAAATGGATAAATTTCGTCCACTGGTTTGTTAGATACAAGCGTTCAGAAATTTTTTTTTATATAAAGAATTTTTTTTTTTTAATGCTCAAATCGTGTTCAGGAGGTCTCAAAGCGTGTAAAACCATCGAAAACCGGAGGTCTGAAAATTTTTCATATGTTTTTTCAAAATAAATAAATAAATAAGAATATTTAATTATTTAAAAAGCGTTTTAAAGAATGTATGTACAGATTCAGAAGAAAGGAGGGGGGGGGGGTAAATTACTGAAAGTAAATCTCATAGGAATTTGTATAAAGTTCTTGGAGATTCTGTTTCCTTCTATAAAAGCGGTCATCATAATACGAAGATCTATAATCCTCTGGTACTAAATTAAAATTTGTGAATCTATTTTTCACAGTTGTTTTTAACCTAAAAAAATTCTTTTTTGCAGGCCAGAAACCTAGTGATACAAGTCCTCGTGATAGTGGCCTTCCAGACGAGTGTCAGAATGGTAAAGTCGGCGGTTCCTCGAATGTGTCCGAGGCGATCAAGGAGATCAAGCAAGCCATTCAGATGAGCAAGAATGTTCAGCTCAAGAGCACGCATTCAGGGAACAACTGCGAGGGACCTAATCAACCCGTCTGGGTGCCCAGGTACAGCACGATGTCTGCTCCTCCACCCACTTCCTACACTAGGTTACTTTTATTTTGGTTTTGGTTTTATTCTTTTATTTTTCCCCATTACGTTGCATTCTATGTTCGTTTTGTTTTTAGTTATAGCATTTATTTTATACGTTGGTCCTCCATCCTTTCTGTTTAATGTCACACATACATAGGCTGCAATACAGTTTATCACACTCATTATTTAAATTTCATATAAAATACATAATTAAATAAATTGAATACTGATGCCTAAAGTTTATAAAATATCTTTTTGATTGAATTTTAAAATAATTAATTTCTCATCATACTCTAACTACAGGAAACTTAGGTAATCGTGGAAATTTTCGACCTCGGTTTTTTGAGTTTTTTAAACGTTTTCAGGTGTGGGAGGAAATCCCAAAATAACAAAGTTGAAATGATGTCCATCTCTAGGGTTAAGTGTGTTAGTGTGTTCGTTAATCTGCATACACGATATCTGAAGAACAACCCATACAGCACACTAGGTTCCAGAGACGTCTCAAGTACATCGCAATATCTCATTTTCATCACACCTCAGTGCGTCTTAAAACAAACATCTCTGAGATATCTCTGAGTACTATTTGAGACATTTGAGAGCCTAAACTGCGATGTACTGGAGATGTAGTATGCGGTGTCACAAAGCTGATACATTTCCACATCCCTAGAACAATGCTGAGATTTCCAGAGATGTAACAGAACATATATGAAACATCGCAATGTCACAGTGCGATGTTCCAGAGATGTAAGTGTACTGTATGGGAAATGGTCATAAAGAAGTCAGACCAGTTTTAAAATATCACTTATGACACTGGCAAAAACCCTGTTGATTCAGCATTCTAAATTCTACTAATTCTACTAATACATTCTAAAAACTTCGTAAGTTATTCGAAATTTGCGATTTTCTTGACATGGCAAAATAGGGCAAAAGTTTCCTAAACCCTTTATACACTATCTACCAATAAGTATTCGGACATTTTCGAATTTAGATGTTTTGTCCAATATCTCGAAAAGTACTTTAGGAATCATCTTGAAACTTTGGTAGTGTAAAGGTTATACCTCCATATATTTCAGCAGAAGTTATGTGCTAAAGAAGAAAAGGGAGATGGTAAAAATTTAAACAAAAATCAAAATGTTTTGGATTAATGCTTTTTAAATGTATTTTGGCTGTAGCATGTGATTATGAGGATTCTTCTCATTATCTGTATAATTTTGTATGAGGCTACCACATATCTTCATGGAGATATAACGGGTTAAAAAAAAAAGAAAAAAAAAATCCACTTTTTTAATTATAGGTAGGGTATTAGACCCAGTTCAAAGCCATTTTTAGGAAATTTGGCGTACTAAATTAAACACAGCATACTGCAGTCGGAATGCATAATGTTAAATATCTTACGAAATATGAGCATTTTTACTAAATAATTTTCAAAAAGTTATGAGAGATAGAATGAACAGATTTTCAGGTCTTCTCAAAAAATAAATAAATAAATAAATAAATAAATAAAATAAGTAAATAAAGATAATAAGGGGTTTTATCACTATTTATTTGCAATCAGTGAACACTCTATCACGATTGGGCATTGATTGAATCAAAATAAATATGTGAGTAAAACCCCTTATAGTTTAGCTTTTATTTTGAGTGAACTGAAAATCTGTTCATTCTATCTTTCATATTTTTTTCAATTCACCTGATATTTGTTTGGGGTTTTAATATAAGTTTCTCAACACTTTTGGCTATTAAATTATCATACTTGCTAACATCCTAATTATGAACCGGAAGATTTTTTAGTACACGAGCTTTTTTTCACACCAGTATATTTCTTGAGTGTTTTTCTTCTTTATTTAGTTGTATTTAAATTTGGAGAAAATTGCTCTAAAAATATATTGGTGTGGGAAAAAAAGGGGCGCGTACTAAAATTCTTACAGTTTATAATTAGGATGTTGGCAAGTATGAATTATGCAAGTGAATTAAACAGCTAACGCTTGCGTAGTTAAAAAATTATTTAGTAAAAATGCTTATATTTTGTAGGATATTGAATATTTTTGCATCTGATTGCAGTACGCTGTGTCTAATGTAGTAGGCCAAACTTTCTAAAAATATCTTTGCGCAGGGTCTAATACCCTACGTGTTAAAATTAAAAAAAGTGGAAATTTTTTTGGGAATTTTTTAAATAAACCCATTATATCTGCATGAATATATGTGGTAGCCTCATAAAAATATATGCAGATAATGAGGAAGATTTTCATAATCACGTTCTACAGCCAAAACGCATTTAACCCATATTTCACCATCGTCCTAAAAAATAGGACACCATGCATAAGTGGTATTTATATAAATTCTTTTGAATATTTTGATTCAAATTAAAGGCGATATATTATTTTAAAGTTCAATAAACATATATTTAAGATTTTATAAAGAAAAAAAATATTTTTTTCAATGCTTGGCACGATATGGGTTAAAGCGTTACTTTTCGTAGGGTGATCCAAAACATTGTTTTTAAAATTTTTATTGGTTCCTTTTTTGCTCTTCGGAACACAACTTTTGCTGAAATATATGAAGTATAACATGCTCTTTACACTACCAAAGGCAAAGTTTCATATGATGATTCTTAAAGAATTTTTTGTAGATATTGGGCAAAGCGTCTAAATTCGAAAATGTCCAAATGTTTATTAGTAGCTAGTGTATACTGACGGTACTTTATACACTTTTTAAATTAATGATACTCTGAAGTCGAATTTATGGAAGAAATGTCAAAAAATATATATAATAAACGAACATATATACCTCACTACAAGACACTAGGCGCTATCTGTAGCCGTCTTTGTTCCAGAAAAGGATTTTACAGAGTGCTCTTGTTGTTTTTGCTTGGCATTTTTCATGATCTTTACGTGATGTTGTAATTAGTTCCTAGATTACATCAAGAATCCCATCAATCTCAGAAAAAAATGTAAGGAACACAAAAAGTAAATACGATTTTACACTTTAAGGTCAAAGCATCTTTTTCAGTCTCTATGTGCCAGTGGTACACTAAAAACCACCTAAAAAAATCCTCATTAATTAGTATCATGAAGAAGGTATGCGTAATTTTTGTTGCAAATATCTTTAACAAATACTCTTAAATAACTAAAAAAATACTTTTAAAATACTTTGTTTCATAATGCGGTAGGGAAAGGGTTAAATGTGCATTAAAAGGAATATTTTTATCGTAAAGATGTTAGACCAGCTTTTAGATATCAGTTTTGATGTTGAATGAACATAATTAACTATGAACTTTCTATTTAAAAAATTTTGCAAGTTATTTAAAATTTACGAAACATGTTTTAACAGTTTTTTAATATGGCAAAATAGGGGAAATTTTCATTTAAACGTCGATTTTGTGGGATCTTTCATCGTAAAGACGTGAGACAACTTTTAAATTATCATTTATGATACTGGTTTGAATATCATTGGCACCGAATATTCTAATTTGAAAATTTCGTAAGTTATTCAAAATTACAGATTTTCTTAATATAGCAGAATAGAGCAATATTTCACACTTGCATTATGGGGATTATTGCATTGAAAATAATATGGAATAGCATGAAAACTAAAATATGAAACTGACCCCAGTAAAATTAATAAATTGAGATGAGGTAAACGTATCGAGCTGAAAAGTTGACACCCTATAAGGTGGAGCATTTTAGTCTGTCACCGTGTCAAGCGATGTGTCAAATTCATTTCTCTTAACATGATCATGAATATAGTCTGCCTTGCGATAGAAATTTGTGCTAACAAATATATGATGGGGAAAGTGTGCAGAGCAGTTTTTTTTTTTTTTTTTTTTTTTTTTTTTTTTAAATAAGAACTTAATTTCCTTGATAATCTTATAGGTTATAAGTTAAAATATATATCCGCTTGCTAACTTATCTATTATGGCAAAATCAGAGTCCGAATATCTAGTAACTTACATATATTTTTTAGACAAAAAGAAATCCCCTCTTAATATTTTGCTGTGGGGCAGTGTAAAGGACAAATGTATGTGCTTCCTTCTTGGCTGACATTGAAATATGAAAGACTGAAATCGAGTATCATTCATACTCAATGCTATTGACACATGTGGAGGTATTTGGATTACCATTTGGATGAGGTTGGAGATATAAAGACCCACATACTGAAGTATTACAAACCAACATTTTTGTTTTCTCAAACAAAACTTTTATAATAAGAAGCATTAATCTGCAATCTTCTACATCATTTTCTACAACTTTAAAATGTGTCAGGGATTTTTGTGATCCAGCCTGTATAGTGTAACCATGTTTCCTACGATTAGCAGTGAAGACAAGTCTAAGGGCTTGGTTGGGTGCCAGATTGACTGATAGATTGGGATTTGATGAATATCTAGCTATTCGGTGTTCCCTTATCGCTTATTTTCTCTCCGACAAGGGTTATCACTTCTATTTTAACACTGGATTGGACTCATTCAGTCCGCACTTGCGCGGAGGTTCCCATGGTCGCATGAAATGTGGTTGAAAAATATATCTATATATATTTATAAATGTTTCCCTCCAGAATAAAATGCATTTCGGAAGCGGTCCACAAAATCTTTTGGGTTATCTAAATTATCACCTCCTTTCTAACATCTTTTAGAGCGAAAGGCGAGATAATTTTTATCAAGAGTAAAATCTGAAGAGGCCAGTTTTGGTGTTCATCAGGTTAGATATGTGTGCATTGACATTTAATACCGAAAGCCCCATATTAGGTTCATGACCTGGTCACTTTTCGCTCTAGGCGTAATTAATTCGCTCTTTCCACATATATTACGTGGATCCTAATGATTAACTTAAGTTTCCTCGAAATTGACTCTCGGCTGTCTCTGCCTTTTGATATTCATCACTTCCTTCCGATCAGGAATTTAGAATTTCCTAATGCATAAAAATGAGTCCCAAATGTCGACTCGAGTACCATTTTCGAGTAATAGAGAATTTTCTCTCATTCGATTTCCTGTCGTAGCCAGAGTTTAAATGACTTTCGTATCTTTTTTCCTTCGATTTAGGAAGGTCTCGGTTGTCTACCCAAGAGTTAATATCCTATTTTAAGGATGTCACTTTAGCCAGCTTTTATCATCTTACGCATTAATCACGTGTTACTTTTTGTGTCATTGTTTTTTAGAACCATAATAGCGCGGTCTTCACAGGCCGGACCGGCCCGGGCTCGGGCTAATATTGTTTTGCATCTCGGGTCGGGCTACTCTCGGGCTTAAATTTTTTTTGTTTGCACTCGGACTGAACAGGGCCTGGATTATTATTTTTTTTTTTTTTTTTCTTCTTTTGTCCACGTCGACGCGGATTTTTTTTCTTTTACACTTTCTTTCTTTATTAACGAAAAAGTTAAATGATAAAAAACGTTTCTTTAGAAATTTATTTTACATAACTTTATAAACTAGTATGTCACATGATTTTTTTTTTTTTTATATAATGTTTATAGCTTTAACTTGATTGTCTGACTGTCTGTCTGTTGGTGCTCTTATATTCGCGAATATTTTTGGCATGTCTCGAAATCGATATATGTTATTAACGTCACATTTAGCCGGTTTCCTATTCAATATGGTAAGCATGTCGGGATTAGTTTGCGCACATACACAAAATAAAGAAATTGGATACGTTATATACGCACTATGTGCCTTTGTCCTATGATATGTAGTGTCTAGGGACACTACATATCAAGAGTGTTTTTATGAATGTAATGAAATAAGCATCATTTTTCAGATGCGCCATTGAAAATGACTGGATAAGTATTTATGTTTTCTTTTACAAGATCACAGAAAACGGTTAGAATATATTACGGGATACAAGTAGGAATAGATGAAAGTAGATTTTTAGTAGTATTAATCATATTTCATACCTTCCTACATTGTTTGATGAATATTTTCGGTTTGACTTTCTGTCTGTCTTTCTGTATGCTATCTGTTCATCCGTAATAATGAATTTCTGTTTATCGTATATAATTATCTTCTAAAGGATCAGTAGTTTTGTAAATGGATTTTTTATTCCTTGGCTATATAAAACCTCTGAAAATTAAATACTAAAATGTTTTGCATACAAATTAATGTTACTTTTTTTTTTTTTTTTTTTTTAACCAGCCGATTTATTAGTTTTTATCCGGGTCGCACCATACAGTGCAAAAAAGTAAACGTGCCGGTATCAGGCCTTAAAAATTCGACTATAGTCCTAATTCTTTCAACAACAACAACAAAAAAAAAAAGTGTGTGTGGGGGGGGGGGGGGGGAGGTGAAGCATGGGCAACCATTTGCTGTATACCACCTTTTTTCCATATGAAGAAATAAGCTATTAATAGAATCTAAAATTTACGAATACGAGAAAAAAAAAAAAAAAAAAAGGAAGAATAAGAAAATTGTGCTTTAAAAATAAGACTCGTGTACTAAATTAAGTTCTGACTAAAAAAGAATTTTTTGTGACTTTAATATAATAATTTTTCCATATAAATAAAAAAATAAAACAAAATATTTTCTTTAAAAATAGGAAAATTTGTTCTTTAGCATCGGTTATTATTTCAATTTATTGAATCATCCGACTGCATCTTTGCATTTTAGTTATGTTATACCTATTTACAAATCCAGACGTTTTACGAGAGCAGCAACTGTTGTTTCTTCGAAATGAATTATATTCAAAATAAATATCTTTATTTTGAATAGTGGTACATTGTGTCCCTCTGTATTACAAATTATAACTTTTACATAAATAAACATAAGTGCTAGAAAAATTTAAGTAAAATCTTTAGCTTAATGTTAAAAAAAAAAAAAAAAAAAAAAACCTCTAGTAGAGGTCGAATTCTGTCAGATGAAAAGTGAAAAGTTTCAAAGGAATTTGAAATAATTTCATATATGCTTATTTATTTTTTTATTTTTTAATTTTGTGTATTTTTTATAAATTTCTCGAACTGTTTAAATATATATATATATATATATATATATATATAATGCAATGTTTGAAAGGGTTTTCAATATATATATATATATATATATATATATATATAATACAAAAGTGTGTGTGCATGTGTGTATATATCTTATAGATATTCGATTTGACATATAATTTGATTAATACTATTTTTGTGTATGTACTATTATGAGCTAAAATATACTCAGTATTACATTAAAGAGAATCTAAAATATTAATTTTTATCATGAGGAATTTTTTGTATTCATTTGCTTAAAGGGACTTGGTACCTTTGACTATGCTCTACTAAATGTTTCATATTAAAAGCTTATATTTCCATTTAATATTTATAAATTAAACTGTATTAGGTTTGTTCAATAAAATATATATTCAGACAACAATTCTTGTGTGTTTATATATATATTAATTACAAATTTGAAATCTTTAAATTGCATTTCTTCTTGAATTCATGGTCTTTCAAAATGCTAAAACTTCTGCAGATATTTAAGGAAAGACGTAATATATTTTTTAATGCTTAGTAAAACGTACTTAAGAGATTTACGGATAGATTTTACAATATCCTTAAAGAAAAAATGTTTAAAATGAAGCTATAATAAAAAAGTTTTTTTTTTTGTTTTCCCCAAAACTTTTACATAAACACTTATTACACAATTATTATTATTATTATTATTTTGTTCTCAAAAACTTATCAATACATTTCAAAATTTTCCGCGGCGCACTGAGCTTGATTTTTATGCAGTCAGATTCCTCAAGGATCGCGAACCAGCTGGTCGCCGAAGGCGGAACTAGAAAACCTGTGCAAAATTTTCGAACTTTTTCTTATTTACCAAAATTTGAAACTCGTAAACCTTATACAGTTTCAATTTTAAATTTTAGTTCTTCAGAATCCAAATTATTATTAGAAGAAAATTAGTATTTTGCGATAGTGAAACCAGAATCATTCAAAGAAATTTTTCAAAATAAAATTTATGTTTGGTAACCCAAATTTCATACTTTCCCCGGATGTACAGCTTTAGTTATAGGACAGGACATTTAAAATTTTCTCACCATGTTGGCGATGCTTTATTTAATTTTTTATTTATTTTGGCATAATTTTTTGATTTAAAAAAAAAAAAAAACCCTAATGCCTATTTTGATTATATATTATTGCTTTATTTTTATTTTTTAGTCAATTTATGACAATGGTTCATATTCTGTTTTTGTCTTGTATTGCTAGTTTTAAAATGACTCTAGCAAAGATTGTAAAGATTCAGCTTTTAAAAATACATTTTTGTGTAAAATTATTTCACCAGATAAATGTTAGATCCTTGAACTAAGTTCGCGTGCTTAATATTACCCATGTATAAACTTTTTTCAACGTAATGTATTATATATTAACTATGTCACTATCGTATCGTTTCGATAAAATTTAATCGTAACTGCTCCACGTTAGAGAAATATTTATATAGATGCGCGCATTGAAAAATATGAAAAGTGCAAATATTTTCTGGTGAACAAACAGAAGAAGTATTTAAAAATATTTTCTGGTGAACATAGCAAAATTTTAAAGATTGTAAATGACACAGAACGAGCAATTAAATTGATATTGAAATTTACAAGCTGATAAACAGATTATTAAACTAAAAAGGCAAGCACTTTTATCAAGTTTAAAAGGTACAGGATCCAAATTTGCAATTTTGGAAATCTGGTATCTGCAGTTTTGAGTCGCAAGTATATATTTATTGCTCAATGTTCCATGAAATTCTCTGAAGTCTGTTTTGCTGATAATGATGAACGTATTTGCCTCTCGATTAAAATCTATATTGCATACATTTGTATGTGCAGTGAGAAGGTAGGAAAGGGCGAAAAAAGGCTTTGCCATTAGCGAGTAAATATTATTTCTTATCATGAAAGCGAATACAATATACTCATGAAGGCTATCTTGGACTGTTGGTCTTAATTTGAATATTTTTATGCTTTTAAGGTTATCGTAGACTCTGAAAACTAACTTTTCAAATATCAGTGAATTTGAAATTTTCAATAATATCCCATAATGTGTTGATAGTAACATATGTACAAATTTTGATGAATATATTTTTAGTAATTTTTTTAATTAACCTAAAAAAAAAAAAAAGAAGAAGAAGAAGAAGAATTAGCGTATTTTGAAATTCTCTAGTCGCAGTTAGTTACGCCACTGACATCACTTAATTTATGTCACTTGATTTTTTGCATTAAAATGAAACTTAAAATTGCACAATAACTCAAATTTTTATGTTTAAAAATGACGTTTTAATTTAAAATTATATTAATTTATGATTTCAGTTTCACATGTTTAAATAAGGTTTCTATACTCAAGTGCTATCTAGTTTTTCAATTTCTGTCAGTTATTTAAGTGAGTTTTCTTAAAATATTTCTTATATTCAATTCGCAATTTTTTAAGCCTTATCTTTCTATTTCTGCATCAGTTCGACGCGTAACGTAATGGATCGCTTTCCATAAACTAGTTTAACATTACCGAGACGCTCGGGAGGTAAAGTTTTGTTTTGCTTGTATGTTTTGACACGTCTCGTGTTATGCTCAGAGGAGCTTTTCAGCATCTTCTTATCCCACTCATTTAAATTCCAGTTGCCTTGAAGCTTTCGTTATCTCCTGGGTGATAATCATGTTGCCCGAGTTCAGTAAATGTTCGAGGAGAGTTGAAGGAATAAAATATCTCTATTTTCTCCGGTGTTTGGTATTCAGGAGATCGAAGTGTGATGTTTAAGGATGCCTTTAAATGGGAGAAAGTAATGTTTTAATGGGCTGTAATCGTTGTTTCTAACCCATTTGAAAGTTGTCTGGCCTTTTTTTTTTTTTTTTTTTAAATAGTTTTTTATTTCAGCTGACTTAAAAAAAAAAAAAAAAAAAATTTTTTTTTTTATGTGTATTTCTGCCGAAACATAATTTTTTTTTTAAGAATGTTATGTTGTCAGAACTTTTTATATTCCGTATCTTTATGTAACAGCTGCAAACTCTTGAACTTTTATTTTACCGCTAGTCATGAAAGTTATTTTAATAGAAAAATAATTATAAGATAAGGAAAACTTTTTATATACTATGTTTTTGAATTTTCTGTTGAATCATAGCTATAGAACTATATTAGCTCTTTTTCAATGTGTATAAAATTTTTAAAGTGATAATAACGTCAATTTTTTGTGAGATGCATAATTTAATTTTTTACATTTTTTTATTGTTTACGTTTAAGTAAATGTATTTATTTTCCTGTCGAAAAAATTGAACTCATAAATTTTTTGGGCAACAATTAAATTATAAATAAAATTTAAATAATTTAACTTTTAATGTTCACGCTTAATTAAATGTATTTATTTTATGTCGGAAGAAAATGAACTCTTAAATATTTTTGGCAACAATTAAATTATAGCTAATATTTAAAAGGCTAATTTTAAAACTATTAGGAAGTTATTATTTTCATATTTTAATTAATTAAAAGGAAACTAACCAAAAATTCGAAAATCAGGCTTCGGGGTATTGTGTTGTCATCGTGTTCTGAGCTATTCTGAAAGTTTCAAATATCTGACTAGTCGGGAAGTTAGTTAAAAATCGATTGCAAGATTTATACTGGACAAACAAACAAGAAAGCAAGTTAATAAAAATATGGTTCAAAGAAATTTTTAATGCATTCCGTTTCAGGGTGTACTTTAACCCTTTATGTGCCAAATTTAAAGAAATAAATAAAAAATTAAACTGATTATTAAGATGAATTTCTAAAGATATAAACAATAAAATTTATGCGTATCGTCTCATCATAGTAATCAATGAGGATTAAGCGAATGGTATTTTAGTGAAACATCGGTAATTATCCGTTAAAAAACAAAACAAAACAAACAACCACCACCACCACAAAAAAAAAAAAAAACAGTAACTTGGAGGGGGGGTAAACTCACTGATTCAACATAGCCGTGGCGATTCTATGGGAGATAGTCACAAATGTTAGTGAACAAGCTAGTTTTAGCCTGACCCCCACTAAGACGGGATTTTGCGAACCCCCTCCCCTCGTTCCCCCTTTGGCGGGGGGAGAAGGCAAAAAAAACCTTTATAAGCATAACTCGGCTCCAAATTACTTCACGGGGAAAAATTGAAGATGGGGAGAGTAGACTCGAGTACAAAAAAATCAACTTCTGCAAAAAAAAAAAAAAAAAAAAAAAAAAAAACAGTAATTTGGAGGGGGGTAGAGGAATGTAAAAAAGTATTTAATTTCCATCACAATTATATTTTTTCCAAAGTTTATGGTAGATTCTTGATGTAATCTATATATATATATATATAAGAGTAAACTCTCTGATTCACTGATTCAACATAGCCGTGGCGATTCTATGGGAGTTAGTCACAAATTTTAGTGAACAGGCTAGTTTTTGGACCCTGACCCCCACTAAGACGGGATTTTGCAAAACCCCCCTCGTAGGGCAGAAGGCAAAAAAAAAAAAAAAAAAAAAAAAAAACTTTATAAGCATAACTCGGCTCCAAATTACTTCACGGGGAAAAAATTGCAGATGGGGAGAGTAGACTCAAGTATAAAAAAATCAACTTCCACAATTTTGGATTTTTAAGAGTGGGAAGGGAAAAACGATTTTCGGGGGGAAATTTAGCAAAATATGGATTTTCGAGTAGAAATCATCCAATAATAGCACAAAGATGTTGAAAACGGTCGTGCGTCATCTTGAGGATATTACCAAAAACAAATTTTTAGTTTTTTGCGATTTTCGATTTTCGATTTTTGTGGGGAGTTACGAAGGGGCATATTCGAGACACTTCCTTTATAGCGTAACACAGCTATGACCATTCTATCGGAGATAAAGACACAAATTTTTGTGTGTAGATTGATTTTAGGACCCTGACTTCCACAAAGATGAGATTTTGCGCAATTCACCTCCGTTCTCCTCTGGAAGGGGAGGGGGGGGGAGGCAAAAACACCTCTGTAAGCATAACTCGACTCCAAATTTCTTCACGGTAAAGAAATCGTAGATGGGGAGAATACACTTAAGTACAAAAAAATCATTTTCTGCGATTTTGGAATTTTGATTTTTGAGGGGGGGTAGAGGGTAAAAACTATTTTCGGGGGAAAATTTAGCAAAATTCGGATTTTCCAGTAGAACTCGTCCAATAATAACACAAAGATGTCGAAAACGGCCGTGCGTCTTCTTGAGGGTATTTCCAAAAACTCTTCGATTTTCGATTTTTTGGGGGGGCGGAGGAAGTTACGAGGGCGCAAATTCGAGACCCTCCCCCCCCCTTTTTTTTTAATCGGAACACAGCTATGAGGATTGTACGGTAGATAAGGACACAAATTTTGGTGCGTAGGTTGGTTTTAGTGCCCTGACTTTCACAAAGACGGGATTTTGCGAAATTCACCAACATTCCCCCCCCCGGGGGGGCAGAAAGCAAAAACACTTTATAAGCATAACTCGACTCCAAATTACTTCGCGGTGAAGAAATTGCAGATGGTGAGACTAGACTTGAGTAAAAAAAAAATCATTTTCTGCGATTTTTGAATTTTTAAGGGGGAGGGATAAAGGATTTTCGGGGGAAAGTTTAGCAAAATCCGAATTTTCGAGCAGAATTCGTCGAATAATAGCACAAATATCTTGAAAACGGCCGTACGTCTTTTTGAGGATATTTACAAAAACTAATTTTTGTTTTTTGGCAATTTTTGATTTTGGGGGAAGTTTCGAGGGGGCATATTCGAGACCCCTCTTTTTAGCTCAACACATCTATTGCGATTCTATGGGAGATAAAGATAAAGGCACAAAATTCGGTGTATAGGTTTGTTTTAGGACTCTGACTTCCAGAAAGACTGGATGGTGCGAAATTCCCTCCGTTCCTCTCCCCCCCCCCCAGGGGGGGGGATAGGATTTAAAAACACGTTCTCGGCTCCAAACTAATTCATGGTGAAGAAAATTGCACATGAGAAGATTAGATTGGAGCACATAAACTGTTTTCTGCGATTTTGGAATTTTCGAATTTTAAGGGAGGGTGGGTGGAAAAACTATTTTCAGGGGGAAATTTCGGAAAATTTGGATTTACGAATAGAACTCTATTAATAATGGTACAAAGATGTTGAAAACGGCCGTGCGTCTTCTTGAGGATATTTCCAAAAATCCATTTTTGGTTATTTTGAGGGGAGTTACAAGGGGGCGAATTCGAGACCCCCTCCCTCTTTTAACGATTAATTTTTCTAGGAAATCTATCGGAACTGAGGTCACGAATTTTATTGTGTGTGTTGTTCATTTGTATCCAACACTCATTGAAACGGGATTTTTGTAAAATTCACCCCTTTCTCCCCTTTGGAGGCGAGGAGGGGGGGGGTGGGCAAAAAACATTTTTTCAAGTGTAACTTTGCTTTTAATTATCTCAGTAAGGTTAATTTTTATGCATGGGTTTGTTATGCATACCCAACACACATTATAAAAGTGTTTTGCGGAATTTCCATTTACCCCATTTAATGGCGGGGAAGAACACGGTTTAGAGTGTAACTCTGCTTCAAATTAGCTGAGGAAAATGACATTTTTACTTTCTTCTATATGTAATATAGAGAAAGTATTGGATTCATAAAAATTTTCGACCTCGGGTTTTTGATGAATTTACACGCTTTGAGAGCTGTAGAACACGATTTGACCATTTTTAGAAAATGTCTGTCTGTCTGTCTGTGTGTGTGTGTGTGTGTGACAAAATTTTGTGGCAACTGTATCTCAAGAACTACTTCACAGAATTTCATACAAATTGGTATGTAGTTGCACCTTGACATAAATTAGTGCCTATCAATTTTTGGTAAAAGTTGTCTTACAGGTTACGTTGCCATCCCGCTTTTTCTAAATTTTTAACATGGTGATATAGGACAAAATTTTGTATAAATGTGCATAAAGAGAATTATTTTTTAGTAATCATTATGAAATTTACAAGAATTATTTATAATAGAGATAGTAAACTGGAAAAAAAAAATTTGTATGCGTAGGAGCCTCGCCACACCCCCTGGGAGGGAAGACCCCCCTCGAGGGGAGTAAATTTTCAAGATGGGTATCTTTCTAAAGGTCTCGTCAATACCTTTAAAACGAATGGTTGAACTATAAATCTGTGATAATTTAAAACAAAGTTATCGATTTTTTTTTACTTTTAACGAAAAAAAACTTAGAATTTTTTTTTTTTTCTTAACGAAATTTAACCAGACTTGGTATTTAGTTGGCCCCTGACATAAACTAAGGCTGATTAGATTTGGGGATCAATCGCTCAACAGGTGGCGCTGTGATCGTATTTTTTCTAAATTTTTAACATGGCAGTATAGGACAAAATTTCGTATAAATGTACATAATGATAGTTATTCTTAACCTATGATTGTGAAATTAATATGAATTATTGATAATAGTACTAGTTAATTAGGAAAAAAATTTGGGCCATCGCTTCCCCCCCTAGGGGGAAGTACCCCTCCGGTGGGGGGTAAATTTTGAAGATGGGCATTTTTCGAAAAATCTCGTCAATACCTTTAAAATGAATGGTTGAACTATAAATCTGTGATAATTTAAAACAAAGTTATCGATTTTTTTTACTTTTAACGAAAAAAAACTTTGAAAAAAATCGTAATTTTTTTTTTTTGAAATATTGTTACTGCGTGAATTTGTATAGGAAATTATAGAAGAAAATCTTGTGGTGGCCACAACATACTAGTTTATGTGTCGATTGGTTATGCGTACCCGACACACACTACACTGTATTTTGCGAAATTCCTCCCTACATCTTGTGGGTGGGGGTGGGGGTCATAAAACATGTTTCCATGCATAAATGTGTTCCAAATTATCTTAGAAAGGCAATTTCTTATGTGTGGCTTAGTTGTACGTTAGTACCTAACCCGTAGTATAAAAAGATTTTGCGATATTCCACCCCTTCCCCCCTTAAGAGCGGGGGCAAAAAGCATGTTTTTGATCGTAAATCTCCTCCACATTTTCTCAGAGGAGGGCTATTTTTGATGAGTCGGTTGATTATGTGTACCCAACACGCATGGGAAATTGTTTCGCAAAATTACCCACTTTCTCTCTTGTGGTGGAGGGAACATGTTTTCAAGTTTGACTGCTCCAAATTATCTGAAAACGGCGAAATTTGGTCTGTGAGTGTTGGTTAAATGTACGCAATATGCACTTTTATGGAATTTCGCGTAACTTCTAACTTTACCCGCGGGAAGGAGGGTGTAAATGCGACCAAGGCGCTGCTGAAGGCAGTGGGAACCCGGATTCATCATGTGGGGAGTGGAAAGACCACTACGGGATGCAGCGATTAATATTTTATTAAGGTTTCGACTGATTACATTTTTTTTTTTTTTTTAAGATTTTTGTATAAATAATGATATAGAATTTTGAGAATTCATTTAAATATAGTGACCAGTGAAGCCTACTAGTTAGAGTATAAAGTAATTACAATATACAGACTAAATATCATTAAAATTAGTTGTCAAAAACTGCCCTATAAAAACCTTTCTTGGGAAAAAAAAAAAAAAAAAAACAGCTTCATGTACCATCATAGAGCCAGATTGAAATAAAGTGTATACTTTCGATCCTTATACGTATCTGATTTGACATTCCTTTCATAAATTTGATTTGATATGCTTTTGAATCTAATGAGACTTTATGTCCTGATCTATCCAAGTGTGCAAAAAAATAACCATTGAGATTGAGCGACAAAATCGAACCATTTTCGGGTATCGATAAAGGCAAAAATTAAATTAACTACCGTTTCGCAAAGATCCTTTGCAGAAATAATCCCTTCGCAAAATTCAGATTCATAAAAAAAAAAAAAAAAAAAAAACTTATAAAGGAGTCCTTTACAAAACTCAAATTCATAAAAATGACCTCTTCACAGAGTTTTGATTCACAAAAATGGGAAATATCTATAGGATTCCTTGAGAAATATATATAGGTTCTATATATGGATCGTTCATTGTAAAAGTGAATCTACAAAAAAGACATTAAAAAAGTACAAAAAAAAAAGAAAGAGAATGGATTAAAGTTGTGTCCAAAAAGGGTGTGATATCAAATTCCCAAGCTTGTATTCTAATACTTATTTAATATTCCCTTTTTACTAAATTTTTACATGTAAATCAAGTGCCATATGATATGTTGATAGAAATCCTACTTTCCTGTACTAAATACATCATGACGTGTTTCTGAAAATTATTATTTTTTATTTATGCATGATGGTCTTAGCGGCCATCTTTCAAACTTTTACGTTAGTTTGAATTCTTCTATAAATCTCATCAATTATAGGATGGGTTGGTTGATTGGGTTTTATATCGCACTAGTGCTGCGCAGTGGGCAATAATTATAGGATGGGAGTGCACCAAACTTAACACTGTTAAAACTTAAATTGATTCAACTTGTGTGCATAACGGGGCTTTTGCGATGTTTTTTCCGCTTTTTTTTTTCTTTTTTAATCTGAATATTTCAGCCTCTGTTGAATGGAATAATCATATTATTTTTTCGAAATATTTATTCCAAGAAGCTACATTCAAATTGGGTAAATATAACGGGTGAGGGAGTGGGGGGGGGGGGGGGGGGGGGTTTCTTATACTTTTTCAACCCTCCTTCATGTTTTCACGTTAATTTAAATTTTTATATTCTTTTATTCCCGGCATTTATAGGATGGAAGTGCACTTAATACTAAATACTTATAATAAGAAATCAGGTTATCGAAATATTTCCGTCTCTGTTAAATAGAATAGCTAAATTATTTTTATACGAGCTATTTATTTTAAAAAGCTTCCTTCAAACTGTGTGAATGTTTATTCATTATTTGAAAGATGGCCACCAAGCCTATCGTGCTTAAATAAAAATAAATAATAATAATAATTTTCAGAAACACGCCTTGATGTATTAGTACAGGAAAGAAGGATTTCTATCAACATATCATAAGGCACTTGAAAAAATAAATGTGTGTCCCTGTAAAAGATCCGTAAACATTGTATATACTAATAAAAATTATTCAACTTATTCTATGTATCTCATGAATAGTTGTTCGAAATTTTACAGAATATGGTTTATTACGTGACATTGTCCCAGAAAACTTTTGTAAGGCCCAGTACATTTATTATTAAGTCCAATTTTTTTTTTTTTTTTTTTAAAATAGAAAACATGCTTTTAAGCATCTCAATAATGTATGCTAAATTCGATTTATTGAATGCAGTGTAATAATGTTAAAACGCGTTTATAAGATGTTCTGCCCAGGCCTTCATGATAAGAAGAGCTTTTGTGTGTCCCTGTACATGAACCATAAACGATATTAATACCAAATATTATACAGCAGTTTCTGTATATAGCACCTAAGTATATGTACCAATTTGCAATGCAATATATACAAATTCTGTCTATAGGCTGTAATGATAAGAAAAACTCTGGTGTGTCCCTGTACGCCAACTATAAATAGAATACACACCCAAAACTATACAGCTAATTCTATGTGGCTCATGAATGCTTGTACCAATTTTCAAGTCAATAGCGTGATTCTTGCGGCCGCTATCACAAGATACACACAGAGATCCATCGACAGAACCCAAAATCTTTTTGAGTCTCCACATGGAGGCTCCACTGACGTTTCGGCATGATATAGTAGCAATATAAGTATAGTATAGTACAGTAAAACCTCTCTAAGTTGGACACCTACGGTTCCAAGAAAAAGTGTCCAACTTAGAGAGGTGTCCAACGTATAGGGGTTAGACATAATGTTAATGGATACATTCCGTTCCGAGAAAAAGCGTCCAACTTATAGGGGTGTCCAACTTGAGAGGTTTCACTGTAGTTAGTAGTTCTGCCATAATTTAGAACGCGTACTCATCTTGTTCTCGAATCAGTTTTGAATCCCCCCCCCCCACCCATTTTGACGTCCATAGACCTTACATAGAGGTCTATGTTGACGTCGCCCAACATCAGTGCACTGTTGTGTTTACCGTTTTATATCTTATCTACCCTGGAGGAGTCAATTGTCAACCCCTCATGCTCCGTAGTAGTATAGAACATAGACCTTATATACTAGACCACGCCATCAATAGGACTGACCATTATAGCGAATGTCTTCAACATGAGGGTGTAATCTGATACCTCCATCCTTTGCTCTGAGTCTCGGAAGTCACGTGAACTTGACCTAGGGGTGATTCCTCTCTCTCTCTCTCTCTCTTTTTCCCGTATGCAAACATAATCTCATACTTCTCTGACTGAAGTAAGAATTCAAACGCAATTTTTTCGCTTGCAAAATGATTTGTCATAATTTTTTTTTTCTATGTAATTAATCTATGAAAGTTTAGCTTTTCATCCATGTGTAAATCTAAATGCTAAAATAAAAAGTGCGTGCACAGTAAAAATATTAAAAAACACAAAATTCGTTCCTACAGAAAAATAACATAGTGATCATTCTTCACTCTTCCTCTAGGCCAACATCACGTGACAATTTTGCTGGGGAAGCTCGTTCATGATGCAGTCAAATAACGAGGGGGAATGCGTGGTCTAGTATATAAGGTCTATGGTATAGAACGGGGGGGGGGGGGGGAAATAGCCATTTTCTTTTTCTAGTTCTAGTAAAGCGAACTGGATCGTTTAAATGTGTGTTATTAAACTTTGTCAGTAAGAGTATGGATAAGCGCAGTATTTCAGAACAAAAAAATTATTACAAAATGCGTTAAAATGTAAACATTGAATCATTTTTCTTTTTCTTTTAAAAGAATTCATATTGCGAAAATCATCTTGATTTTGAAATATCGAAACATTCATTTGAATTTTCACGATTTTTTTGTGATAGTTCCTTCAATGGATGACATTGGCAAACTCTATCATTTTGAGGATGAATTATGGGGCACTTTCAAATAAATAATGAAGAAAAAATGATGACTTCGCGTCGTTCAGTTAAATTCATACACTTCATACACTGATTTTTCTTGTGAGAGTATATATTTTCTAGGCGCGTATTGTCTCTTCTCCAATAACTGTAATGTCTTGCTTTTGAAATTGCATCAATGTACTTTTAATTGTTTGATCGTTTAAATACTGTATCCGTCTGTTTTTCTCCGACCTTCCTTTATATATGTAATCTGTATAAAATCTTATTAAAAGACACAAAACTTTAAAAAGTGCAACTAAAAAATATATCTGTTTTAAAAACATCTTTTACTTTTAGAGTGTTTACTGATTTTTACTAAATATTGTGTCTAGATATTTTTTTTTCTTACATTCTTTTTCCTTTCCAGGCTATCGCAATCCGGCAAAACAAAAGATGGTTGTCATCCAGATGCTCACGGTGAACGAAATGTGGACGACGGTGCGTATATTTCTATTTTTTTTTTTTTTTTAATTATTATTTATAGAAATAATGATATTCTAGCAGCAGGTTAAATGCGAAAAGATATGATAAAAATCTGTTTCAATGCATTCAAGAAATCAATAACAAAAACATCTAGTATGATGTGGCAACCTAATTTTTTGGACTGATTCAATTGCAATTTCAAAAACATGCTTTTCAGTAACTCTTCATATATCGCTAGGCACCATTTCAGGTATATGGTGGTGATAATTTCTCATCATTTTTTGAAAGTCATTTGACTATAAATATAAGACGACCATAAACAACGAATATTGCTCTAAAATTTTCGTGATTGATACGGTCGGATGCAAATTCTCCCCCCCCCCCACACACACACACAACGCACATTTTTTTTTTTTGGGGGGGGGGGGGGTAGGTGATGCCTTTTACTACGTAGTACCACCGCTGGATTATTATTAATTGATTAAAACGTGACATTTCAGGGTGAATTGTCTCCAATATAACATTTGTTTTACTCATCGATCAAGGCATTTTATTTTGCAGGGGGTATGCTTGCTTAGATAGCAATTCAGTTAGTTAAAGCAATTATGATGTAATATTTCTATAAGCAAAAGTAATAAATACTGAAATAAAGTAATGAAGGCTGTTTATTGTGTGCCACAAAACACGAAGTATAGAGCCGCATTTAGGGATGTACAATTTCCGAAAATTTTGAGGCGGTGGAAAAAAAAATGTTTGTTTCTTAATAGTTGTAGCATATTAGAAAATATAAAATGTTCAACATGTAAAAATATCTGCAATCCATATATTTTTTTGTTTAAAAAAAAAATATACAAAAATTTTTATTATTTTTAGTTTTTCTATGTCATTACTGCCATTACCTTTCCTTGTACAAAACACCAAAACTAGTCAAATTATCATTCAACTATTAATTTTTGGATAGAATGTGCATCGATTCCCATGGAATGTTCATATCCTAGCAGCATTGATTCGATGATTTCAGATTAATCCTGCACGGGTCGTGTTTTACCTGACAGATAAATCTTAAATTAGCTCGAACCCTACAAAAAAAGTTTTCATTAACGAAACCCGAAAATAAAATAAAACTTCATAGTTCATCTAAAAATCACGTAAAACTTTTTTTAATATAAAATAAATTTTCATTGTCACAGAGTTGGTAAATCATTTCAGACACTAAAAATGCAATAATAATAATTCTTAACCATTTATGTAAATTGTGTACTTCAAGTGTACAAAAATATGCTTCTATATATATGTATATATTTAATTTACTTTTATTTATTGCCTTTCTCCGACATCTATGTTTTATATAATTTGGTTACATGTATATTTAATCATGGTAATACATAGTAAGCTTATAGTAATTATAATTATATTTAACAAATATTTCTGCTTATGATAAAAAAATTTGAAAGATATTTTTAAGTCGACCAATTCACTGAAAATTAAACCCGATTCACAGGGAAAAAAATTCACTCAACCGGACCCAAACTTGACCTGCAAGAAAAGTCAATTAATCTATCTGAATCCAACAAAACTCGCAGGAAAAAAATTCAGTCAATATAACCTGCAAGAAAAAATAATCAATCAACCTTAACCAAATTCGACTCACAAGAGAACAAATTTAACTAATTTTAGTATATCTGATCGTGGGTCGAGTAAGGATAAAATTGGGTTACCCGACCAATGCAGGACTCTATTCAGATTCTGGCTTAGAATGAAGTTAATCACAAAGATAATAATTAAAAGTTAATTAAACTTAAGAAATTTATAGCAACATTTTATTGCTGATTTATTATTATTTTTTATTTAAAATTTATTTAGTCAGAAGTTAAAAGTTATAAAACAAATAGGTGTTTTCACTCAATATACCCTTTGACCCCCCCTTGGTTTTCGTTCTCCAATTCTTAAACGCTCATGTAAGGTATAGACAACACACACCTGAGAAAATTCGTCTATATAAAACTCGTGGAGAATAACCTAAACACGTGAACTTCTTAGCATCTCTCAACGTCAATGAAGGCCTTCAAATGTGCATTTTGCAATCGAATATCTAAACATTTTTATGAAAATGGGTTCTCGATTTTCTAACGACATTTCGATGTTAGAACGATTATGGGCAGATCGGCAGAATGTCCTTCAGTTGTTGACAAACCTTGTAAATATTTTTTACAACTTTTATGGAGATATGGGGACAGAATTTTAGGGTAAAATATAACTCGCAAAACTCTATAATAATTTTTCTATATTTATTTACTTATTTATTTATATGAAAAATTAGGATTTTTATTTTATTTATTGAAAGTAATATGTTCAATTGAATAGGTGTGCAATAAGGCCGTGGGGTGCCCCTCCACTCCACATTACATTTTTATTTTGGCGAGGAGACCTTGATCGAGGGAGCATCACGAAGGATTCGCAAGCCAATTAATTGAGAGTCGACTGTGTTTCTCTCTTGTAATGAATTAAGTTTCGAAGCGAAAAGTAATTTGTTAATTTTATCCATTGAGAAATTATGTTAGAATGAGAATGTTTTCAAAAATTCGAAGAGAATTTTTGTTTTTATTCCCGCTTACTGCCTCAGGTGATTTCTCTTTTCAGTGTTATAATTAGATGGGGCTTTTTAGCTCTCTCTCTCGCTCGCTTCGCTGTGAAAGAGCAGTCGGCCGCGAACAAAATCTGTCAGGTCCAGTTTTGAAGAGAGATTTTTCTCGGGATTAAGTTACGCGGGCCGAGGGCTCTTATGAGTATTAATGTTTTGACTCAGTTTTGTCGCCCTGGATATTTTTCTGCGAAATAATTTGTAGCAGATTTGGAAAGAGACGCAAGTAGATGTTTACAGAGGAAGAGAACTTTTCTTGGCGGAACTGTTGTTTAAATTAATGTTCGACTCCTTAATTCAATCTGAAGGAGGCAGTAAAACATTTTCCCTCGACTGATTCTGAAAAAAAAAAAAAAAAAAAAAAAAAAAATCTTTATCCTTTAGAATTTGTCGTATTTCATTTTAATGAATGTTTGATTTAAAAATACTTAAAAAGTTAACCTTTTTATGAATCGAAATAAAGCTTGATTATTATTATTATTTTAATCCTCTATGTTTTTCTGGAGATTTATTTTTAGTATTTAAATCTTTATAATCAAATTAAGAAAGAAAATTCATACAACTTAAGTAGTTTTAATCACTTTCCAACTGCTCTTATTTATTACATAGTTAAACCTTTAATATATTTTATTTCTATGAATTGCAGCTTGAAATATATTTTGATTTTCATTTATAGAAAAACACACCTAACATACACATTTTTTTTTTTTTTTTTTTTTTTTTTTTTTAAGCATAAAATAGATTGGTTCTAGTATACTTTTGTAATGTCTAAAATTTGCAAACGCTTCTTATAGGGTGCTAAAAATTTAGTATAGATTTTTTTTTTTTTTTTTTTTTAATATTACAATTGAAAATACTCTTCGAGTAATCTCAAATAATGTAATATGATTATTTTTGTACGGCCCAGTAAGCCAATCATTAAAACTAATTATACCATGTTCTATAGAAAATATGCTTTGCTTTTGTACATCTGAATAATGCACGTTAAACGTTAAATTCATAAAATTTTGTGTATTAATAAAGTATTAAAGTATCGCACAGCCCCCCCCCCCCTCCCCTACCAAAATAAAGTGACACACACACAAAAAAAAAAAAAAAAAAAAAAAAAAAAAAAAAATTTTTTTGCAATTTTGTGTTTGTCATTGAAAAATGTGTATAAAAGTGCCCAAACCTACGTACAAAGCGTCACATCTCTATTTCGAAACTAATCCACCTGGGAAGTAGTTACGTCCGTTTTATGTCAGTCAAGGCAAAATCTTTAAGTTGATTTTTCTCAAATTATGCATTTTGGAGTTCTCACATCTCTTGCGAATGTGGTGTGTTTAAAAAAAATTAGTTCCCGTGAAAGAAGACATCGGAGTAGAAAGTTTTGCAACGGATCGGGTAATCCGATTTTTCTCAAACTCGAATCGACAAAATTTTTTTGGGTTCGATTTGGGTCATGTTCATTGGTTTATTAAGAGAAAAAAATTCTCATTTTATATGAGAAAATGTTTGACTTATTTTCCTTGTGGGTCAAGTTGATTAATTATTTTTTCTGCGGGCTGGATTAATTTTCACCGTGTGGGGTCGATTTGAAAACATCTTTCGATGAAATTGTACCATAATAAGCAGAAATTTGTTTGATACAACTCTCTAATCCGTTATTTAAATACACGCGTACTCAAATTATTATAGTAAACGACCAAATCATAGAAAAACAAGGAACAAAGGTACATTAAAATAATAATAATAATAATAGTGATAAATAGTAACTAGAAACACTAAACTTGAAATACACAACACGCACAAATGGTTAAAAATTATTAATCCATTTCTCAGATTTTTAAATTTTTATAAAACTTAATATATTTATATGTTACATTTTTACTTTTTTTTAAATGATTTACCAACTCTATGACAGTAAAAATCTATTTCATTTTATAATTTTAAAAAGTTTTGCATGATTTTTAGGGATGAATTATTAATAACCATATTTTTATTAACTTCCATTCTTGTTTGTTTATTTGTTTGTCCGGTACAAATCTTGCAATCGAATTTTAACTAACTTCCCTACTAGATAGATATTTGAAACTTTCACAATATCTCACAACCCGATGACAACACTATCCGCGATTGTAATGAAATGCTCGCCCTCTGGTGGGCTAAGGTGAAATTATCACACCACTGCATATCCTCATATTATGCAATCGACTTTCCATGTTGAAATGGCGGAGAAAGAATAATAATTACACGTGGCTGTTATATTTACTAACAACTGCAGTGTTCAGAGAGCGCCATCTATCGATCATTACAAACGCGGATACTTCGAAGTCCGATTTTCGAATAGTTTTCTTATAATTAATTAAAATATGAAAATAATAATCTCCTGATCACGGAGTAATTCCTGATACCTTATAAATAGCCATTAAAATATTAGCTATAATTTAATTGTTGCCAAAAAAAAAAAAAAAAAAAAATTACGAGTTCATTTTTTTTTCGGTATAAAGATAAATAAACGTGATTAAATAAATAATTTAATTAAACGTGAGCATCACGGAGTAAAAAGACAGGAGAAGAAGGTAACGCTGAAATTTTGTGATGTTGTTTTCTAATGTTTACAGATGGCGCCAGCGTGCAATCCTTCCTTCTCTCCAGCTTCCGCAATGTTATTCAATGGAGAAATGTCTCGTTTTAATTATTTTTTAAAAAATAATATCAAGCTGAAAAAATTTCGATTGAAAGCAAATTTCATTAAATAGAGTATTCTAACCAACATGTATTTTTTTAAGAGCCATTTTATACTAATTTTACTTTGAAAGAAAGCTTTTAAAAAATGACGATTCTTATGAACCGAAGCTAGCTAAAACAGACAATTGGGAGGAAGGAGAATGGATGAAATTTTGTAAAGAAAAAAATAAACTTACTTTAGGTACAGAAAACACGAACTCGGACTTTATTTTTCTCCTAGGGCTTTTTTTTTTTGTTTTTCTTATCACTATCATAGCCTGTTTTACAACTAGGAACGAAGCATTTATTTGAAACATCTGAATTATGCAGTTTTAAGAACTTACAAAGAAATTAAATTGCTTAAAATAAAAAAATTTAAATGTACTTCAGCAAAATTCTATTGAAAACAACAGTATATCCGCGCCGAAATAGGGAGGAATGACAAGTGGCGCCCTCAATATTTACCAAAAATTTAGATCACAGTTTCGTAGCTTTCTCCCATTGGACCTTCAACTCCTATTAATATTACTCCGTGGTGAGCATTAAAAAAATGTAAAAAATTAAATTATGTATCTCACAAAAATTGACGTCACTGTCGGTTTAAAGATTTCATACGCATTGATAAAGTGCTAATTGCTAATGTAGTTAGTTCTATAGAGTTCTAACAACCACGTGACTTTCTTCTTAGCAACCGTACTTTGCTGAAGGACAATGCTAATTTTTCCATGCCTTTGGAAGCGTAGTAGTCGAATTTTTTTATGCTTTTACAAATACATTTACAACACTGTGTTACAATAAATTTTTAACATTATTCCGCGATGATAAAATGGATCAGTGGGGTGAACTGTCCCTCAGCAAACATGCTCGTGACGTCATCTGTTAGAACTGTATAGCTATGATTTAACAGAAAATTTAAAAACATGGTTTATAAAGTTTTTTTTTTTTAATTTCATAATTACTTTCGTTTAGTTTTCGGTTTAAATTCGGGTATTAAAGAAATCGGGGTTTGGTTTGATGATTTTTTTTTTTTTTTTGTTGGATTCAAAGTTGATTTAAAATTAATCTGTCTGATTCACCCGGCTTGTGCAGGATTCTACATGAGCGAATGAAAAAAGGCAGAGAAAATTTCTTTCCAATTCAAAATTTGTTATACCGCAAGTCACACCAGCGATTTTTTTTTTACTTACCCATATATATATGGTAGAGAAAATATTGTTTTTGTTTCAAGTTTTCGAAAGTGAGTTTTTGTTATATTTACATGTTCTGAGGTCCCTTGAATACGAAAATCATGTTTTTACCGAATGGTCTCGGTGTGTGTGTGTGTGTGTGTCTGTTATCAGCATATCTCAGCAAAAGAACAAATAGTAGCAGAAATTCCAAACTCGGTATTCTAATTGTGTATCTTATAGGGATGCTACACTAAGCTTTTCGTTGAGATGAAGCAAATGGTTCGTGTACAGGGACACTCAAAAATATTAAAATACATTACGTCTGTGAGGGAAGTTGCAGGTAAGTAGAGTTTAACATCTATGGACTGCACTAAAGCAAATGAAACGAATATATATTTTGTGTAATAGAGATAGTCAACTGGGAAAAAAAAAAAAAATTGTGTATGTAAGAGCCTCGCCTCCCCCCCCCCCCTCTAGGGGGAAAATCCCCCCTCGAGGAGAGTAAACTTTCATGATGGGTATTTTTCAAAAGAGCTCTCCAGTACTTTTTAAAACGAATGGTTGAATCATCGATCTGCGATAATATAAAGATTTTTTTAAATTTTTAACAATTTTTTTTTTTTTCTTAAACGTAATATTGTGAATAAATTCAACTTTTTTTAGATATTAAGTGTTATACTACTTGTCTAATATGGAAATCGTCTGCATTGTCATGGAAGATAATTTTTTAAATAATAATTTTAATAAATTATTTTTACTGAGTGAATTTGTATAGGAAAATATAGAAGAAAGTCATGTGGTGGCCACAACACACTAGTTATTTGTTGTTAGTGGCTGTGCTTTACTAATAATATTTTACCATTTCCAGGAAAGCTGTTCTGGAATTGAAATAAATTCCTCATAGAGATATGGTAAATAATGTATGTTTTTAGCTAAATATTCATCGCTTGTTTTTTTTTTTTTATTATTTTTTTTTATTTACACGTTTTGAGACGTCCTGATTATCGTAGTCAAGTTTTTTAACGTTTGATCTTTGTCTGTGTCTCTTAGAGTGACTTAAAAACGAATAATTTTAGGAGATCCAAATGTTGTATTTTAAAGTTACTATAAGTTTGTTGCTGGCAAAGTTTGATCAAGATTGATAAGTTTCAAGGAATGTTGCGTGTGAAAATTGTCTGTATAATTTTAAATAAACTTTTAATTTTAATAACAGAATTAAATTCTATATAAATGTAGGTGTTTTAATGAAACGGGGGGTTGAGGGGGTGACAGCCCCCTCACACAGAACTAATTATCATATAAAACACTTCCGAAGCCTAATTTGAATTGTTTAACATAGGTTTACATGACAGTACTCGTTATCTTACTTCTTAATCTCCAACCTGTATTTATCGTATTAAATTTCAGGGTAAGATAAAGTCGTGTGAGTGACACACTAGATTGTTTTCTTTTACAAATATGAAATTAACTATCTTTCAACTGCCGCATCTTTTGAAGTTTTTATTTTTTTGTTGTTGTTTTTTGTTTTGTTTTAACGGCTGTTTGTATAGTTGTATATATCCACACAAAGATTGAACGGGTTACCTTTTTTTCGGACGATACCATTTATTCAAGGAAAATCCATTAATAACTCACTAGAAAGTTACAAAATGCAGTAGTCACCTTTTCAGCGAATTTTAGCCATTAAACATTTTATTTAGATTTTTTTTTTTTTTTTAATTCGTATCACAGAAATAAGCACATGTTTCTCAAACCCTTCAAAATTGATTGCTTTTATTTTGAAAACTTCACTCTTAAATGTACGTTTTGCGCTAAATCATTGAATATTTAAAAGAAGCAGAAAAGCTTCAAATTTATAAAACCAGAGTTAAAAATTTCTGTATTTCTTCCCATTAAATTTAGTGTTTCCCAATTCTAAAAACTCTTCTTTTTTAGAAAAAAATTTCCGTTCAAAATTTTCTTTTTTCTGTTAAAATAGAAAGATTTTTAATTTCAGCCCCATTTTGCCTAAAGTATGCCTTTTGACATTTTGTGATAAACTCCACTATTTTTGATTTGCAAGTGTTCTTATGAAAAATACATTAAAAAAAAAAAAAAAAAAAAAAAAACTATTCTTGTTTCATTTGCTTAAGTTAATATCTCTTGATAATTTTAATTACACTTGATTTTTGATTTTTTTTTTAAAGTTAAGTGTTAAGTTATTTATTTAGTTATTTAACAACAATGAAATCTTATTGTTATGTTTTTTTCGTGTTTTTTAGAAAAAAGGCCCGACTTAAAAAAAAAAAAAAAAAAAAAAAAAAAAAAACTCTTCTTAAAGCTATTCGCTAAGATTTAAAAACAAAAAATCTTCTCATGAGGTTATTTATTTTAAGAATTTCTAAAACATTCAGTGTTCTCTCTCAGTAGAACCTGCTTTTTTTGTGCAGCCTTTTACACGTTAATTTACAGTTCTTTATCCTTAACGCGTTTATCTTCTTTCTATTGACATTTTATTTGGCCATTCTTATCTCTTAAAAAATTAAATAGCAAATAGAAGAATCCTCTTTTGTTTGTTCTCTCTGTCTTACACGCGTTTTAACGAGTTCTATCGATTATTAATTAACGATCTTTGTTAACGTGTCGAAATGAAATCCCTAGAAAGTGACCCATTTTCAGGGCCTTTCTTCCCATAAATAGCTTCAAAATCCCTTAAGTTTAACACTGTGTTTATTGGGACCTCCTCTTCTGTTGTTTACTTTCAGATTTTTTTTTTTTTTTTTTTTTTGTCATGTCTTTGAAACTTTTTCAGTAAGAAAATTTTGGCATCGCATACTCGTGGGCACAGATAGTAACGCCTCAGTATCCTCTGTACCCTCCTTTTCAGCTAAGTTTTCTGGAGAGAAATGTGTTTTTTTCCTCCTCTCCCTTCTTCTTTTCTTTTTAACTCTGAAATCGTTGATTAGTTTTTTGTAAAGCATCTGTGAGAAAGCTTGATTTTTGCATGTGAAAGAAACTTTTAATACAACTTATTCTTTTCGCTGTCCAGCCCAATAATCTTCCACTTTTGGTGTGCTTGGTATATGTGTTCCAATCTGTACTTTTTCGTTTTCTCCTGTCTTACAGTCCCTATCCTTTTGATTTGTCCTTTGCTTCACAAAGGAAGGGAGAGAGAAGTTTGCCTTTAAAAACTGCATTGCTGATCCATTTATTTATATACAAATTCAGACAAAATAAATGAAACATATATAAACAGAGAAAAGAACCGTTATGTTAATCGTAATACTTTGTATTGCATTCCTTGTCAGTTCCACGAATGGGGTAAAATTCCAAAATAATAAAACTCCTTTTTTAAAAAAATTCTCTCTGTAAGGATGCATAATTAGACATACATTTTTTTTCAACTATTGACTTATATCGTCATGATTTTATTTTCACGTTCTTCCCTTTTTATCAGAAGTCGTCATTTTTATTATGTAAAAATAATACTTCTCTATAATGGCATGGCATTAATTTTCCTTTTAAGGTTAATTTCTAAGTTGAAAATTTTTGGGCTTCTTCTCTAATTTAAATTCATATAATGATAAATCTTCTCCATCTGACTTTTTCCCACATCATTTTTGTTTATTTTGGACGGAAACGATAGAGTGTTTATTTTTCTCGAACATTGTTTAACTAGTATGTTGTGACTGTTACAAAACTGTCATCAATATCATTCATTATAACAGCACCACTTAACAGTTAAAATGCACAAAAATTTGATTATAGCTTCTTGCAATAAAATTTTACATATGCATTTGGGGCAATTTTAAATCAGTATAGCCATAATGAGAATCAAAGGTAAATAATTGTAGTGTCATCTGACCACCGATATACATCAAAATTAAATCAGTCTAGTAAAGTCCCTCTCATATATTAAGTTTCTTTCGCAATTATACACTACTTAGCTGAGATACAGCCTTGCCATATATGAGGAAATCGCTGCTTAGTAGCGAAACTTTTTGGGCTATATTCACCACAAATTGATTGGCATCAGTTTATGTCAAAGTGCAGCTAAATTATAACTATTTGTGAAATTATAAGCGTTAGTTCTTGATCTGACACAGAATTTATCTCATACAGACAGACGGACCGAAAATAATAATAATAATAAATAAATAAATAAATAGTATACACTAGTTCTCAAAACTTATAAATGCATCAAAAACCAATAGCCAAAATTTTTTACAAATACAATTATTTATTCAATGCATATACAAGAAAAATGAAATACTATGAAGTTATAGCTGTGAATTGTGAATTGTTGTAATATGTGCCTGTTGGTATGTGTTGTATGTTGTTACTTTATTATTATTATTTTTTTTTATTATTACATGTTTGAGGATGTTCATAAATATTGATATTTGTATTGAGATATTAATTTAAGAATTGATTATTTAAAATAAATCTTAGCGGTCATATTCATTCTGACATATTAGTAAAATTTGCCGAGAAACAGTTTTCTTTCGTTTGTTTTCTTGTTCCTATATTCAAGAAAAAAGTATTAAATGCATAAAAAGAATACTGTTTTCGACTTCTTTTTTTTTTAATGGTTTTATTTTTTTAACTGTTCCTGAATGCGTTTGACTATTTTCGGAATGTATGTCTGTGTGTATGTGACGAAAAATTTGCGGCAGCTTCAGTTTAAGAATTAATGTACAAAATTTTGTCTATACATTTAGTTGAACCTTGACATAAATTGGTGTCTATCAACTTTCGGTGCATATAGCTCAACAGGTGGCGCTACTATGCTGCAATTCCCCTATTTACAGTTCAACTTCGATGGTGTATAATTGCACCAAACTTGATACGTAAAAAGCAATAATAATAATAATAATAAACTATGCTGATTCAAGAAGTGTGTGATCGATCGACAGTCGATGCTACTATGTTGCAATTTTCAGGGTGTACTTTAACATCTATTGCATATAAAGACACCAGGCTTGGTGAGATGGTTATTATAAAAAAATCTGATGTGGACCCCACATTGCTTCCTTTATACACCCATTGGAATATACATATTGTTATGAAAACATTGGCATTTTTGTGTGAGGTAACAAACACGTTCCAACCACGAAAATAATAATAATAATAATAAGCTGAAAAACTGCTACTCTAACCACTAAAGTCATGATAATAGGATTGTGTATACCGCCAAACAAATATACTAGTTTTTTCTGGAATAGCTTATTACAAAATCTCTCACAGACAGATTCGTAGCTTAGAGTTAAATGAAAATCATTCGAGTATAGATGGCCTGCTTTTGTTCTCTTTGCCAAAAATTAGAGGGGAAAAAACGATACATTTTACCGAAACAGTTAATCCAGTAAAAATTGAGAAAGGATTTACTAATTCTGGCTGTCCTGAAACAATATTTGCCGCCAAATTTGATCGCTAATCCCGCCAAGTCGCCAATTTGTAGCTAACGTTGATTTTGGTCTTGGCATCGATTTTGGCGATTTCGAGTCGAATTTGACGACTTGGCAACCGAATTTAGTGAAAATTTGTAGTTTAGTGTTGCCAAAGTTTGGATGCTCTAACTTCAATAAGAACAGAACTCTGCAATTTTCCGGAAAGATTCCTTGGTTTATAGCGTTGAATTGAATTCTTCGAAAATTTTTTAAATGACAAACGACTAAAACAAAATAAAGTGCATTCCTCGACTAGAACCTGCAATATATTAAGAATGACTTCTTAGGCACCAAAATGTCGGCAACTTTCATAACAATATCATTACATGCTCTATTTACGTGCTAAGAATTCATTAAAGTGCATTTATCGACTAGAACTTGTTTATTTCTTTAAGAATTGCATTCTACACGCAAAAATGTCGGTAACTTTCATAAAAATATCATTAAGGGCTCTATTTACGAGCTGGATATTCATTAAATAAAATGAATTCGTCGACTAGAACCTGAAAATTACATGTTTACAAATTACTTATCTACACGCAAAAATGTCAACAACTTTCATAATAATATCATTACGAGCTCTATCATTAGGTTATTCTGAAATCTGTATGATGGTAGTTCATATATAATGGCCAAAACCTTTGTATATTTGGTCATTATGAATATAATTTTCATAAATATCTCCAAAACGGAAAGTCGCAGAAAGACCAAAAAGGGAGGTGCACAATTTGCAATGTTCTACGTCCAACCGTTTTTGAGTTATGCGAGATACACACATACATACACAAACACACATACGCACGTCACGAAAAATCGTGTAAAGTCGCTGATATCTCTAAAACGAGAGCTCGTATTGAGACCAAAGTTGCAGGATTTTTAACTAGATATCATGACAGCCACACATATAAATCTGCAACATTCTACAATGATTCTCTTTCGAGCTATGCGAGATATAAAATCCATTTCGCAAATCGGAATTACAATACTTCTTTATTCTTTGTATAAGGAAGTAAAAATGCTGACTTAATTCAGCCGTGTATCGGTGTACAGGTCGACTTGCTATGCTGCATTTTTTCTGTTTATGGGAAGGCAATGTCTCAGCTTTAATGATATATAAACGCATGTATGTGAGAAAGCATTATGTGAGAAAGCATTGTGAAAAATTATGTTGATTTAGTTCGGGAGCATATTAACTTAAAAGTGGCGCTGCTATTACTTACTTTTTGAAATTTTTCAGAATTGTTTTTCCTGTGTGAGTAATTGATTCATCATCGCCAAGTCCAAATCCATCAAACTAGAAATATGAAGATTGTTGAAATTATCCTTTCCAAGATGCAAACACCCACTAAGGAGAGATTTTATAAAATTCGTTACCCAAAGGGCAAATATGAAGAAACACGTTTTGCTTATTTATTTATTACTTCCATTACCCTACTACCGTAGGGTAATGGAAGTATTATGTTCGGTTAAAAAATTCGATGTCGAGTTTTTACCTAATTTACACGTTTTAAGGTCACCTGAGTCCATTTACACGTTTTAAGGTCACCTGAGTCCAAAAACGTGGTTTTCGGCAATCGGTCAGTGTGTATGTATGTGCGAAATCTTCTGACTATCATATCTACGAAACTAATAAAGATAGAACGACGAAACTTCAGAATTGATACAGGTCTGGTGTACAGATGAATGTTTCATATTTTGCTGAAAATTGTGAAAACGGAAGTGGAACCGTAAGTCCGTATCTCAAAAAGGCTCTAACGATTTTCTTCAAAATTGCTATATAAACACTCCATTTGATGTCCTTTCGAATGATATAGTTGGTTAGTTCAGGAAAATTGATAGGTGTCCTGTATAAATAGCTGAATTTCAGGTCTCGCAAGTGCGTTCCATTAAAAACGGCAGCACGAATTTCTTTCAAACTCGGCATAATAACTCTTTTTAGATATCTTTTCATATGTAATTGTTGTTTTCCGGTGAACAATTGAGTTTGAAAAGTTTTGGTGAAAGCCTGTATCTCAAAAACGGCTCTAACGATTTTCTTGAAAATTTGTTACATAAATCGATTTTAGATATCCTTTTTCATGTATTACATGGTTATTACAGGAAAATTAAAAGTCATCCTGCTTAGGTAAATTAATTTTAGATCTCGGAAATTGGTGTTTCAAAAGATAACTCAACCATTTTTTCTGTTATTTTCTAACCTGCCATGTAAACTTTGTTTTATATGTCTTTACTCGTGTATTACTCGTGTATTAAGTTTCTCATACCGGAAAAATTTTTGGTTTCTACTTCGGTCCATTTTACGTCTTCTGATCATATCATATATATATAAAAAAAAAAAGCATATAATACGTGTAATAGTGGGTAATGGATAATGAAAGTCGTGTGGTTGTTTCACACCAAATTTTTTAAAAAACCTTTTTACATTTCAAAGAAAAATTAGGAATCAATAAGATTCTTACCTCAAAAATTATGACAAACTTTTATACCTAAAAACCAATTTCAGGAATTTTGGGAATTCACACTGTAAGGAAAAGTGGGGGCGGGGCGGGGTGACGTTTTTTCATATATCCCTTTCTTCATATCTCAGAGAAATAAGCATTTGTCTATAAGGTTTTTACTTTAAAATGAAGCAAAAATATTTTAAAGGAAGAATTGCTTTAAAATACAAATTTTTAGTATTTATATATATTTTAAGTATTTTACATAAGACTGGGCGTTTTGAGGGCCTATTTACTGTGGGGAACAGAAGCTGAGAAAATATTCTTCATCAATTACTAAACTTCTTTAATCTGGCTTTTTGAACAAATGGTAGTCGCATAAAGAAATAAATTCATCCATCGACATTAAAAAAAAAAAAAAAAAAAAAAGAGAGAGAGAGAGAGAGAGGGACCTCTGTGTACACATTTCATCGTCTAACGAAAAGACGTTAAGCATTCGGCAGCGGCCATTTATAATGGTCAAAATTGTATTTCTGTATTTGAGAAAAGGATTTATTTGTGTCGTTGGAGAGTCCAGAAATGGTTTGTCTGTCAAAATCGAAAGTCAGAAATAAGTTATTTCTTGGCTTTTATGACCTTTCGAAATCACATAAAAGAAAATTGGAGAGTTTTCATAGAAAGTAAGAGAGTCTAAAAAGGAAAAAAAAAAAAATACTGTTTAATAATAGTGTATTTAACAAAAAAAAAAAAAAAAAAAAAAAAAAGTGGGCAATTCTATGACACATATTAGTGTCAGTCATTACGACAGAATGATGCGATTTCCGTTTTATTTGCGACCACTCTTATAGAATAAAATTTTTTATTGTATTTTAACAGCAATTTTTGTCATTAAATAAGGAAATGATTACTGTTAGGAAATAGTAGTGGAAATAAAAATTCAGCTGAATGAAAAGTTTAGCAACTACTTTTTCGCAATCTTGACATTCTATCACGCTTACAAAATGAACGACACTTTTGAATTTTTAACATTTTCCAACAAAGTTGAAAAGTGTGTGTAAATTGGGTTGGGGACAAAATATCGCGAGGACAAAATATCGCCGACGTAAATGAATACAAAGCAAAAATGAGTTCGTAATTATTAGCAATGTTGTGTAAAATTTCATGGCAACACATACTTAGGTCAGAGCACTGACATTCTAACAAACCTACAACAAAATTTTTTATAAATTTTACTTAAAATAGTTTAAGAACTATATTTATTAACTTTTGTCAAAATTAGTCATAATGAATTCAATCGTGCTTATTAATTTTAAAATTTTTAATTCAAATTTGTGAACAGTGTTCAGCTTTAATGTCAGCAGTGATGTACACAATTTTTAAAATGTATTTTGAATAGTGAAAAGCAAGAGATAGAATAACTTAAAAATAAACATAGATAAAATAATGAAATTCAACTCTATGATTTAATTGATTAATTATTTATTTAATTTAATTGATTAATTATTTTTTTATTTTAATAATTTAATATATATTTATAAGGCCCTGTGGCCCCCGCCAGAGATCACACGTGACACAAAATCAAATTTTCAAATAGATCATACTATTTTTTTGACGCGAGATTTTGTCCGGCGAGATTTTGTCCCGCGATATTATGTCCGGATCCCGTGTAAATTCGATTCGTCTGTCTGTGTATCTGCGCTATCAAATCTGTAAATAATTTTAGAATGCCTCGAAACCACCATGGATTAGATTTACTACAGCTTGTTTCGTATAAAAAAAAAAGGTATAAGCACCACAGGTTTTATGTATACATAAATACTCAAAAGAACTTGTATACATTATGTAAACCCTATTTTAGTATCTTTATGCTGCATAAATCATGGTCTATGAAAAATAGGATATGATTAGCATTAATTAAACCGATTTCAACCAAACTTGGCAGAGTTGCTGCTTATTACCGGGCTTGGAGTACTGTTGACGATTCTGGCGCATGCGCAGTGAGAAGGAGGTAAAGAAAACCTTCTAGAAAATCATAATTTTGTATGATTTCTATGGTAATAATGCAGCTAAAAACTTCAAATTTCATATGTAGGCTACTTCTAGTGTTATATATTCTCTCCAAGTAGAGGATTTTAAAGATTTTAAATTAAAAAGCGGTGATTTTTTTTTTTTTTTTTTTTTAAGTACTAAAATTATGTTTCGTCAAAATTCAATGCATCCAATTTCATCCTTTAACTTTAAAAACCTCGAAATGACTTAGTGTCGTAATATAATTAAAATCAAAATAATTTTTATAACATGTTAGGATGACGTCACTTTCAAAAAACCTCCTAAATGAAGTACTGTCGTCTTTGAAACCGACGTCATTTCTTTGAAGTCACTTGATGGAAAACATTTATGCTTTACAATGATTATGTAAAGCTTTTATTTACTAACGATGCAGTAAGTAGTAAGAAATAGTAATCTTAACTTTAGATTATAATACAACTAGCAGTTCTACCTATTCTTCGCCCGGAGAAAAAAAATTAAAAAAGAAAGATACAGAGTTGCCAACTTTATAATTTATTCCGAAGCATCTTTAGCCTGTTTTCTTTTCCCACGAGAATTTTTCTAGCATATTTCTCATTATAATATGTGACAACGATTAAATAAGGAGAAAGTCATTCTTCAAAATTTCAGGTATGAAAAGAGGCAGGGCTAAGAATGCTCTGGAATAAATTATAAAAGTTAGCAACTCTGATATCAATCATGCTATAATAATCACAAATATATATATATATATATATATATATATATATACTAGCAGGCTTTGCCCGCTTCGCTGGACATTAAACTTAAATGAGTTGTCAAAATGCCATATCTTTATTAATAACCTAAGTTCTCGCTGTGATTGGTAGAGGTTTTCTCGCTCCCAATGTGAGGAGTCTGGGTCCCCACTGTCTTCGGCACAACTTACCCACTTCTTACTTCCCACCCTCAGCTGGTGAGTTCGAAGTTTTGCAAAATCCCACTAATGTACATAATGTGTACACTTAATCAATATCCACACACCAAAATTCGCCATTCTAAGATAATTCAAAGCGAATTGAAACGGAAAACATGTTTTTACATATGTTTATTGCCCTCCGACTCCGAGAAGGGGGGGGGGGGGATTTCGAATTTCGTGAAATCCAGTTACTATAAGTGCCGGATGCATACAAACAATTTACGCACCAAATTTTGTGACCAAAGAAGTCTTTAATAGACAATATTATAAATAAAAAATAAATACAAAAAGCACAGCTTAAGTATGGGCACCCTTTGGTGACTTTAAATATTTTAAGCCATTTTTACGATGAACTGAATTTGCTATCTCAATTGTGCAAATAAAGATCTTGGCGAGAAACGCCCGAGGTACGTCGGTGCCGAATTTCAAATTTTGCCAAAGGCATCCAATACTAAAGCTGTTCCATACCGAATCTGGGTTGAAAACGGAAAAAGGGTAAAATAAATTAGAAATATCAGGCCTATATTTATAAATTTGATACCTAATGAAAGGGGAGATTTTGCTGAATCCAGGGGTGCAAACAGTTTTTAGATGCGACAATTAGATTTTTAAAAAATAACTAAAGTATGAAATTTAAGTGGCAACGGAAAAACGGAAAAAGAGAAAAATAAATTAGAAATATCAGACCCATCGTTACAAATTCAGTACCAAGTGAAAGAGGTGATTTTTCTGAATCCTGGGGTGTAAACAGTTTTTCGATACGACAATTAGATTTTTTAAAATTAACTAAAGTGTGAAACTTAGATGGCAACACTTCATTTCAATCTTTTCATAATTTGCAGTGCGAATCATGCGAATACAAAAGTCTTTAACTTAAAAATTTATTTGTATATTTTATTTTTCCATTCAAAGCATTTTAGTGAAAAAATATTTAAGGCGCATGCGCAGGCGTTTTTTACCAACAATTTAAACACTAATCAGAATTTTGAAAATTTCTATAGATATAATTTTAAGTTGGGTGAAGACCTAAGTTTCTGCCCAGCGCCGTTGAATTCCGTCCAGCCGTTCTCGAGTGATGCCCGGACAAACGTGTTTTAGTCTTTTACCCCCCAGGGGGGAACGGGGGGGAATTTCTGAAAAGTTGATAGATATAATTTTAAGTTGGGTGAAGACCTAAATCCCTGCCAAGCGCCGTTGAATTCCGTCCAGACGTTCTCGAGTGATGCCCGGACAAACGTGTTTTAGTCTTTTACCCCCCAGGGGGGAACGGGGGGGAATTTCTGGAAAGTTGATAGATATAATTTTAAGTTGGGTGAAGGCCTAAATCCCTGCCAAGCGTCGTTGAATTCCGTCCTGCCGTTCTCGAGTGATGCCCGGACAAAAAAAGCGACATTCGGACACGATGACACACACACAGACACACACACACACACACACACACACACACAGGCAAAATTTTCTGAAGCCATTTTCGGCTTTCATGGGGTGTGAAACGTGAAGATATCGCAAAATTTTTTGATTCCGACAAATTTACAGACAAAAGTCTGATTTTATTAATATAGATAGTCTATTAATTTAATTTTTACTTTCTCTTACTCATAAGTTAGAGAAAGTATTAATTTTGGATCAAATTTTCGAAAGATAGTTTTTGTTATATTTACATGTTTTGAGGTCTCCTGAATCCGAAAATCATGTTTTTAGCGATTGGTCTATGTGTGTGTAATCTGGTATTCTGGTGGAGGTCTGTCTGTAATCAACATATTTCAAGAACAAATAGCAGGAGAAAATTCAAACTTGGTATTCTAAATGTGTATCATATAGGGATGCTACACTAAGTTTTTCGTTGAGATAAAGCAAATAGTTCGTATACAGGGATACTCGAGTATTCAAATGCGTCTATGTGAGAAATTGCAGGTAAGTAGAGTTTAACATCTATAGACTGCACTAAACCAAATGAAATGAATATATATTTTTTATATGCGTAAAAACGTGTCTCGTGTAGAATATGGCAGAGAAATCATTCACTGTTCATTTACAGGGCTACACAAAAGAACTAGATTATAGTGCGACAATAGCTGAAAATTGACGGAAATGCATTTCAGGTTGAGCCGTATATTATTATTATAAGATTATATTTAGGTGCACTATGCCACTATGCGGTTTGTACATAATCTTCAAAAGATATACAGGCCTGCAAATATTTAAGCGATAACATTCGTTTTTATTGTTAAGTGGAAGTGCTTTACTATAATATTTTACCATGTCGAGGAAAGCTGCTCAGGAATGGAAATGAATTCCTCATAGACATGTGATAAATAATGTATGTTTTTAAGCTAAATATTCATCGCTTGATTTTTGTATATTTACACGTTTTGAGACTTCCTGATTACCGAAGTCAAATTTTTTAAAGTTTGATCTTTGTTTGTGGGAGTAGCTTATAAACGAATAATTTCCGGAGATCTAAAAGTTGTATTTTCAAATTAATATGAGTTCGTTGCTGAAAAAGTTTGATCAAGACTGATAAGTTTCAAGGAATGGTGCGTGTGAAAGTTGTCTGAATAATTTTAAGTGAACTTTTAATTTTAATAACAGATTTAAATTCTGTATAAATATAGGAGCAGTAATGAAACGGGGGGTTGAGTGGGGCGGCAACCCACACAGAACTAATTATCATATAAAACTTTTCAGAAGCCTAATTTGAATTGTTTTACTAAGGCGTACGTAACAGTATTACTCGTTATGTTACCTCTAAATCTCCAACCTGTTTTTATAACATTAAATTTCAGGGTAAGAGAAAGTCGTGTGAGTGACACGCCAGATTATTTTGCTTGTTAAACTAATCGAGATCCGTGGGGAAAAAAAATAATAATAATTTGGTCCAATGGATTCTATTTCGATCTTCTTAAAATCATCGGTCTCGAATGCAAAAAACAGCTCTGTTTTGGATCTTTTATGGCAAAAATAAGTAAATAATAAATAAATAAATAATTTATCCTCTTACGTAGCCAGATTGCTTGCCCTGCATTTCTTTTTTTATCCATCGATCGTTACAAAGTTAACATTTGATCGTCTGCTTTATAGGTTTCTTCTTGTATTCTAAATTTAAGGTGTCTGACTTTTTTTTTTCTACTTGTTCATCATTGTTATTCTCAAAAACAATCTTTTTGATTGACAAATCGGTGACGTTTGTGGCCTAGGTTGTTGGCTTTCTTAAGATAAAAATAAAATATTCTCTTGCCTTGATTACGTGTCATTGCGATAGAAATAACAAAGTTGTGTGCGATGCTCAAGAGGCGAAAATTCGAAAGTTTTTAAGTGATCTTCTGTAATTTAACTGGCTGACAGTTAACTGTAATGCATCTTGATTTCCTTGCTGTTACAAATAAAAGGGAAAAAGTGTGTCAGTCATTCATGATTGATTTACTATTCTTTACTTGACGCTATTTGCCTTTCTTTAATTTGCATTTCAATCGAATGAATAGAATGTCATTAATTCATATTGTTGATTTTTTTTGCCCCTATAGAGGTGGGGAACGAACTCTCCTCTTTGCTTTTATTTTTTCCCACTATTAAGTTTATAACAGTTAAACTATGACATTTAAAGTGGAATTTATTTGAAAAATAAATAAACATAAACACGTGATGGACTTGTAACATTTAACGGGCGATTTCCCTTAAATTTATGATTTTGCATTCTGACTTCCTGAGAGACCGCGTATATTTGCATTTTTTTGCTTGAAAACTTATAACACTGCATTAGTTTTTATTTATTTAATCATGAATATTGAATGTTCTTCATTTTACTTTTAGTTCCTACTGAGTAGTTTTGCTTTTCAGGTAGTATTTTTGACGGAACTTGATTTATCAATTAATTAATGATTTATTATTCTTCAAACATTTATGAAAACTTATACGACTCCATACTTTCTCCTATTGAATATAGAAGAAAGTAAAAATGAAAAAAAATCGGGATGTTTCGTAGGAACCGTACAAAATTTTGGTTGTGCCGAATTCTTCGACTGTATAATGTGATTATTATTTATTTATTTATTTATTTTTATTTTTCCCCAGTATATCAACATGATACACAGAAAAGTATGTTTCTAATATTATTATGTTGCTCATTTTAATTGTAAAGAGGAACATCGCAAACAACATGAATACATAAAAAGAAAAATTGAATTAAACAATTTACTTTCAAATTTTCAACAAGAGTTAAATAAGTTATCTTATACAGGCGGGTTATTTCCAGGCGTAACACAGCGAGATAGTCTGGTAAGATAAAAAGTGAGGGAGCGCAACTAGGTTATGGTTTTTAGAGGGAAAGATTTGTTGAGAGCGCAATTCGAGTGATTTTGGGGGGCATTCTTAAATTCCAGAGGGATAGCTGAGCTGGTGCTTCCCATGCCATTTTAGTATTCAAATCCTTTCTATGGGTGTTCATTACTGTATGTAATTTCGATAGTACTCTATTGTTATGGCAAATATTCAACAAAGCAAATATTCAACGGAGGAGGAGGGGGGGGGGGGCACAGAAATATATCTTACCGTTAAGTGAGTTAACATTGTATAATGCAGAACAAATAAAAATGACTGTTCGGTTATCTCCACTGAATGAGAGTTAGATTTTTCAGGAATCGCGAGCCGAGGATTGTTCTTATACACAGGGTCCGTCATAAATCCCACATTCCCCTCCTATCTCGAAAATGCGTCGGAATTTTGAAAAATGGTGAAATCCATGCTCAGTGAATTAGAGGGGGGGGGGGGACTTCTTTTAGTGTAAAAGTTTTGGGCCTGGGGGAAGGGGGGGGGAGGAGAGACACTGCAACTTTAAAAATTCAAATGGGAAAGTATGTTATGCATTCCTGCAAACGTCTCTCCAAGAAAATGAATTTGATATAAATTGTTTTGGCCTGAGATAATTATTAAATGAGATACATGAGTATAAAACCCACATTTAAAAACTCGAAAAATTCATGTATCTCCTTCAATAATCGTTACAGGACAAAACTATCTATGCCAAATTAATTTTCTGAAAGAGACATTTTCAGGGATGTATCACCAGACATATCTTCCTATTTAAAATTTTTAGGTTACCCACCCTATACAGTGCTCTCCCCACTTAGCCCTTCCTCCTCCCACGGGCCCAAAATTTTTTCACCAAAAGAACTCCATCTCGAGTTTATTGAGCATGTGTTTCGCCACTTTTCAAAATTCCTTCGCTTTTCCGAGATAGTAGGCGATGTGAAACTTCTGGCGACCCTGTATATATATTATTCATCACTTTATATTTTTTCTTAATTTTGCTCAACATAAAATTTTCATGCATTCGAATACTCTCTCCCCTTCTGTAATTCGAAATATTTGCCATCCGCCATGCATTTCGTTTGCTTCTCATTAGTTCCTAAGATGTAAGTGAACATTTTACCCATTGCGTTCTTCGAAATCCTTCATTTCCGTTACCTTTCCTGTTTCATCTCACGCCTCCTTAAAACGACCACCTCCTTTTACCGAGTCAATTTCTATTCATGACTAGAAAACTAATTTCGACTGCCGTTATGTTATCGATTCTTCCAATTGAGCGTTTTCCCCGTTTTATCACTTCTGCAGAGTCCGACACGCTCGACCGATCCTGTGATGGCTTTCAAAACTTTCTTAAAGAAGCATTCCTCGTCGAAGGAGTTCACTTTGAGCTTCTCAGGTTTGAAAATGATGGTTGCCGGAGAAATATTCCTCGCCAAACTTTGTTTCCTTGCCGTTATTATTGGAAGATTATGGCGCTGTATCAAATATCAAAGTTTGTAAAATGATTCATTTGAAGCGAAATAGTTCGTCACTTTAATCTGTCTGCGGAGTCTTTTGCTAAAAGAAATTTGAAAAATGAATGCAGTTGAACTCGTTTTTTGGGAGTTGAGGTTGGATGAAAAATTTTGTCTGGATGGGGTTTAATGTTACAAAGCTAATTATTAAATTCTTGTTAGGAACACATTTCTGATTTAAGGAAGGCGCTCCCCCCCCCCCCCCACCCATTCCACAGTTGTTAAAAGGTACTACTCTGGAATCTGATAGACTGTAGGTGCTGGATATATGATTCCAGATCATACGCGTCGGTCTCACTGTTCGGAGTTCTTATATTCTCTCCAAAATTTCCATGAATATGGATTGAGATCCCTTAGAAAAACCCTCACAGGGGCACTCCCCCTCGCCCTAGTGCAGACAATTAGTGTTAAGCTGTAAAAAATACAGAACCGATTTACATTGCTAAATTTCTTCTTGTTCTTCAAAAATTTTATATTTTGAAACTTTATAAAAGGGAAAAAAATGCATTTAGTTCATTTTTCAAATGTTTTATATCCAGAATAAACTTAAAACACAAATTTTGGAAAAAGAGAAGAAATTTAATGGTTGTGAATTATCTGAATTTTAAAACTGAATATATATATATACATATATATATATATATATATATATATTAATAATTTTTAAAACGCAGTAAAAGTCGAGCAACAGATTTAAGATCACTGAAACCACACAGACCAACAAGAATAAAATTTCATCAAATTAAAATTGCCTGTAAGACTGATTGTTAATTATTGAAACAATTAATTTTACTTTTTAATTTTTGAAACAATAAATTTTACTTAGTGATTTTATATATATATATATATAGACTTTAATTTAACTTCAAATTAACCTTAATATTATTCCTAGATAGTTGCTCTTTAAATAATGTTGCCTGTGCGTTAAAACGACGTGAAACCCCAAAAATAAAAGATTCAAACAAGCAATGAGAAAATAAACAATTAAAACACATTTTTTGACAGATTATTTTCCAATTAGGAATAGCTCAGAACGGCGAAAAAAAAAAAAAACTCGTCAAGCAATATGGAGTCTTTAAATTGAGTCTAACCGTACATTAAACATTTAAAAAGCTATTTTAATTAGATTAGATAATTATTGTGTTTAACTTTAGTAGAATTGATACATGGTTCGAAATATTAACTTTAATTTATACTTGATTTATTTTTTAGTAATGCTGCAAGAACACTGGTTTAAATTGTTTTCACTTTGATTAGTTTAACGTATTAGTTGTTAAGATCATTCAAAAAGGGAATTTTTACTTGTTATTTTTCGTCTAATTCTTTATGGATTTTTTATTTTTCTTAATCTTTACTAAAGCAAATTGACTCTAACGAGAAGAGTAACTTTTGATGATTAAGGTAAACTATATCATAAGGTAATTCTTGTAACAAATTCCCTATAGAATAACATGCACTTTGTTTGTCGTCACCAAAACAGGAGTTAACTAACCCTAACAGACGATATATAAATTCTAAATATTTAATTTCAATCTTCTGCTGGTTAACTTTTTTGAGTTATGAGAGTTACAACAAACGCTTCGTTAATTGCGAATACAGTACATACCTCCCTTTCCTCGTAAAATATTGAATGATCGAATTATTTTGCGCCTTTTCGTCATTCTAAGTCTTTTGCTCAAAAAAAAAAAAAAAAATGTAGGAGAAGGAGATGATGTACGGTTTGTATTTCAGAATGAAAGTGACATTAATAAATAATTGAGCAAAATGAAGTTGGACACCGAATGACGGAACTCTGAAATAAAATGGAGGTTACACCCTTTGGCTACTTGCCAGTTCACGTAGGCACTGGATGGATGTGTGAACTTTATAGAAAAGGTGCGAAAAACTATATTCATTGATACAACTGCTTATCTCCACTGTTTGTCATCCCTTCCGTGGAGGATCAAAATTGTGATAGCATGTCTCCGGAATATCTTTTGGGGAGGGGGAGAGTCCGAGACCGTGGCCATTTGCCCATTGAGTAATGAGTAGCACTAGTGCGAAGTAAAACCCGTTCAACTCAAGTCCTGTTTGTCAAAGCACGCTAGCTAAATATCCGGGAATGTCCGAACATTTATTTATGAAAATCTTTTTTAGACAGGAAAACGAATGAATTCTACGCACAATGTAAAAATGAAATCAATTTTAGTTTACAAGTTTTAAAAAGTATAAATGCTATATATATATATAAATTACAAAGAAGAACAATTTAATTTTCGCTACAATATAAATTTATCAAAAAAGCTGTCTATAAACTACATTTTTAGTCTTATGTCTAGGCGCAAAAATAAATAACCAAATCTTAAGCAAGCAACAAAAAGTTGTTCGTAGGAAAAATTCGCAATTTTTAATCCTCTGTAATCAAAATCGCAAGTTAGAATTGAAAATTATAAGGTATCTGCCCGTGGATGGCAGATCCCTTTTAGTCGGCTCAACACTTTTTCGCAACATTTTTTGCTGATTATTGGGTAAGAAAAATAAACTTTCTTAAAAATTTCTTCTAAAAATTGGAACAATCTGCAGTTTTTGTAAAGGGTCCGTTTCATCTTCGCAATTTTTGTGAAAGATCCTTTTATGATCGTCTTTTCTAAAGATTCAGTCTTCGAATCCGAGACCCCGAGATTGTAATTTTTCCATAGTTAATTGATAAAAATAGCGTTTTATTTTGGCCAATTAACGAATAAATCATTATAATTTTTGTGGCCTATTTTTGAATTAATTTCATCACTAATTGACAAAATTCACCCTTTTTTCAAAACTAATTCTTGAATTTGTCAAAATGCCCGCCAATATCCAATTTTATCATTTAATTTCTTAAAATATTATATCAATCTGTGAAAACTTTTACATTTTTCAAAACCTACTAATACGTGAAAAATTCATCCTTGATTGTATGTAAAAGCCAATTTCCGATTTCGGTATCCGAGACCGCACCATTCATAAATGGCTTCTGAATATTTGTTAGTGATATCTTCTGAATAAGTATTGATGTGGCTTCTGATTAATTGTAGGCTATATCTTCTGGATATATGTGGATGATGACTTCTTAATATTTGTTGGCGACATTACCTGAATATGTATTAATCATGACATGACTTCTAAATAGTATTTGTTGGCGATACCTTTAAAATATGTGTTGATGATGACTTCTGAATATTTGTTGGTGATACCTTCAGGATATATATTGAAGATGGCTTCTGAATATTTGTTGACTATATCGTCTCGTTGTAGCCAACAAATATCCAAAAACGATTAATTTCTTTTCTTTCTTTCTTTTTCTTTTTTTTTGTGTGTGGTAGGACTGTAACATACAAACCAGTCCTTTCGTACTAAATTAAATTCTGTCTTTGATAGATTTTTTTCTGTTTCTTTTTTTGTCTTTAAAATTTCAAATGAGTAGGTATGTCTTGTGATACATCCCTTACAACGTTTTTCAAGACAATGAATTGATATAAATAGTTTTGTCCTGCGATGATTATTAAAGGGGATACATAAGTAAAAAATTCACATTTAAAAACTGTAAAAACACACATATCTCTTTTAAAAATTATCGTAGGACAAAACTATTTTTATCAAATTCATTTTTTTGAAGAGACATTTATTCTAGAGATGTATCACAAGAATTCCTTCTCATTTGAAATTTTAATGTTGCCCCCTAGCCACCAGGGCCTAAAATATTTTCACCAAAAGAGGTCGCCCTTGAATTCATTGAATACATGTTTCGTCATTTTTCAAAATTCCGTAGGATTTCCGATATAGAAATCGGTGTGGAAGACTTCTGGAGGACACTGTATACAGAAATAGATTTAAGCTGTCGAAGCAAAAGTTTTCAATTATTTAAATAAATACCTCATGTTAATCATAACGGTACTTTTAATACCATAAATATTTTAATAAGTATTGTAATGCACTTTATTTTATTTAATATTTTTGATTCTTGCAAACTTCGACCACATCGAACGGGAAAGTGTATTTATAAAAAACAGTAGATATGTATGGAAGTATATAATCTAACTGAAATATTTTGACCTATTTCTACATTATATATCGCCTAAAATAATGCTTTCACATATATTGTTTCATTATGTTTATCACACATTTCTGTACAAAACTACCGAACTTCATGTTTTCATGTGAAATAGCTTTTTCGGTATAAGCTAAAAAAGCGGAAAAACACGATAAATTAAAAAACGGCAGAGGTAGTTTTTTTAGATCCCCATCATACTATAGGTATGGGGAACTTAGGTAATCGTGAAAAATTTCGACCTCGGTTTTTTGACTTTTTTATACGTTTTCAGGTGTGAGGAATCCGAAAATGACAAAATTTGTATGGTGTCTGTCTGTAGGGTGTCTGTTAGTGTGTCAGTCCGTTAGTGTGTTAGTCCGGTAGTTTGTTAGTCTGTTTACACGATCAGTTTTAAAATATTACATTCGATACTGGCAAGAACCCTATTCATTTGCAACATTCGAATTAAAAAACTTCGTAAGTTATTAGAAATTTACGATTTTCTTAACATGGGAGAATAGGACAAAAATTCACTTAAACGTGCATTAAATGGAAACTTTTTACTGTAAAAATGTCAGACCAGTTTTAAAATATCAGTTTTGATGCCGGAATGAACATCAGTAACTATAAATATGCTACTTTGAAAATTTCGCAAGTTATTGGAAATTTACGAATTTCTTAACATGGCAGTATAGGGCAAAATTTCACATAAACGTCAATTTTGAGAGATATTTTCATCGTAAAGATGTCAGACTACTTTTGAAATATTATTTAGGACACTGGCATGAATATTAATGACTATGAATTTCCCAATATAAAAATTTTGTAAGTTATTGGAAATTTACGAATTTCTTAACATGGCAGAATAGAGCAAAATTTCACATAAACGTCAATCTTGAGGGATATTTTCATCGTAAAGATGTCAAACCACTTTCGAAATATTATTTAGGATACTGGCATGAATATCATAGACTATGATTTTTCCAATTTAAAAAAATCGTAAGTTATTTGGAATTTACGATTTACTTAACATGTCAGAATAAGGCAAAATTGAGCATAAACTGCCATTTTGAGGATCATAAATACATTAGACTACTTCAAAATTACATTTATGATATTTGTTTGAACATGATTGAATACAAATATTCTAATAGGAAAATTTCGTAAATTATTCGTAATTTACGATTTTATCGATATAGCGAAATTGTAAATTTTTCATATAAATATGAATTTTGAGGATTATTGCATTGGAAATAGTAGCATGAAAACTAAACAACGGAATTAACCCTGACAAAATAAATTAATAGATTAGAATAAGATAAATATATCGATGTGAACGATGGATAGCCTATTAGGCGGGGATTTCATTCTGTCACTGTATCAAGCTTTGGTCATATTCATTTCTTTTAACATGATTATAGTATGTCTCGCACTAGAAATTTCTGAGAATATAAATATGATGGGGAACTGAGGAGAGTCCACCTATGCCAACTAGTTTTTTTTTTTTTTTTTTTCCAAGTATAGAGAGATATTTTTATGTTTTGAATGTTAAAAATTTGCATGAAATTTCTGCATTCAGAAGCAAAAATACTTTTACTTACAATTCAGAAGCAAAAATACTTTTACTTACAATTTATCAATCAATCCACAAAGTAATTCACATATATGTTTAGAATATATTGATGAAGCTTTCAAAAAATTTTCAAAAAATTCAAAATTTGGAATTCTGTTTTATTTAAATAGTTTTCCAGAAATTTTAATATACTTCATAATGATACATTTAAATGCTCGTGTATGCTAACTTTCACAACTCTAAGACAGTAATTTCAAAGAACGATTTTCAACGTTCACCCCTTCAGATATAGAATACTGAAAACAGGATTTGCTTGTGAAAATATTTTTAATATAGAATCATTTTTATAAAACAATATTTTGTGAAAGGGCCATTTTTATTATTCTATTTGAAATTGGGGAGAGGGGGGGGGGGTAAATTGAAGGCTGCTATGTTAAAAAGTTGTCCAACTTTGCAACTTAGCAGCCCCCAATTTCCGACATCTGGTTTTTGGATCCGTTCATTTAAATCTAAATCATGCCATTGAGATAATTGATCTAAAAATACAATGTACCAGCCGTGTTTTTTTTTCTACTCCTCCGACGATAAATTTATTTAGTACTGATTTTCTGTATAATATTATTGCTGTGCATTTCTCTGGTTGTCTTCGTGCTGTTTTCTTAAATTTTCATGTGCAGTGGTCGATCTGAGCATCTCTTCAGAACAATTTCTTCGACTTATTGCGGGGCCCCGTCGGAAACTATGCCCCCTCCACTGGTTTACTCTTCACTCCGCTTATCTTTTGCTAATTCTCTATATAATTATGTCGGTGTCAGTTTCTTTGGTTATTTCGATTCTGTGGTAAAAATTAGAATTGAAGGATAACAGCTTTCTGTATGCGATATGTAACAAATTCGCACCAGTAAAATTATATACAGATTTAGTTCGAGATGTATTGAAGCGGAAGAAGGTTAAAAACGTAAGTTTTGTGTTCCAGTCTCCGGCTGGGCCTCTAGTCATGATCCGCCACAGTAATTGAATCACCAGTTTGAAGAAGGGAACAAGTCCAAAATCAGGAGTTTTGAAAAAACGAGAAAAACATAATTTAGTGCATCAGAAGAATAAATTTGTTGCGTTGAATTCGTAAGTTTTTCAAGCTTTAAAATCATTTCTATGCATTGTTGGGGTGCATCAATTCGGTCTCATTTTACCTTTTGCGACTCCAAATTTGGGATCGCATTGGAGAAATCAAACTCATGAATATTTCTGATGCCTGTTTTTATGTTAAACAAGTGGTTTTTGTGCCCTTGTGAGTCAACGCAAAGTGAATTTAAAATAAATAAATGAAAACTCAGTTTTCGATTTTTGGTGCTTGTTCCCTTCTTCAAATTGGCGATTCAGTTTTGTGATAAGTTGTATAATGTAAATATTTTGTGTATATTATTAACGGGTTCTTTAATCAGTTTATACTTTGTTCTAGAAGATTGCGACACGGACCAAGAGACGGACCGATTACTCGGAGCTCAACGGACGGACGACAAAGGGTTCTACGACGAAAAGGTAAGCGTCATTTTCTCTTTTTCTTTCTATTTTGTACTCTTAAAAGATCTAGGAGAATCTGCCACATAAACGGACCATGGGATGAAAGTTTTAATAATACGATTTTTTTTTTTTTTTTTTCTCTTTTCTTTAATAAATTTCTATTTGAATAAGAATCGAATGTGTGGCTAGCAACTTGGAAATCCCAAATAAAACAGTCATGTGGAAAATCGGCGAAATTTCTCTGCCAGGATCGCGATAAATCTTGAAGTTCAAATGCTAGCTAATGAAATATTGTGCAAATCTGTGTAAAAAATTCTTTTTAAAAGAGAAAGGGGCAAATCGAGTGTTATTCGCAGAGGAGTCACCAGAAAAATTGCAAATACTTTTGAAACCTTGAAATTGCAAATATTTTTGTATATTTCACTAGTTCAATTAGGTAAGATTGGTTGGTTGGTTAACTAAGATGATTAAACATGCTTTGCATACGGCATCTGATACAACAAATTATCGTGCTTGGAGTTTAGAATTTTTATTTACTGCAATTATCCGCGATTGTAATGATCGATAGATGGCGCTTTCTCAACACTGCAGTTGTTAGTAAACATTATAGCCACGTGTGTTCCATTAGTGTTCTTTTTGTTATTCTACTTAATATTCGTACTATAATTTCTCCGCCATTACATTATGGAAAATTGATTGCTTTTGGAAAAAATACTTCGGTTTATTCAAAGTTCGATCGGAAGTAGATTTTTAACTGAAGTTGAACAAATATTAATTTCAAATCATCTGATTAATTCTTTACTTCCATTAGCCGAAGCAACTGAAATTTTAAATTTGTCATTTGGAAATAAATGGAAGCTCAATTCTGGATTTCTTGATCCTTTGGAGTTAGATTGTAGCACACAACAGTATGTGTTATCTTTTTTACCGTATTTATTCATTTTTATTCAATAAATATATGTGAAACTAAATATCGGCAAGCAATGGCGGCTGTATGGAATTCGAATTAAACCATGTTTATTGTAATTTCACCTTAGCCCACCAGAGGGCGAGCATTTCATTACAATCGCGGATAGTTTCACACTAAATTAAATCTGAAAAAATTACAGTCAAGTCGACTCGAGCTCTACTCGCAGGAAAGATCAACCTGACCTGAGTACCGAGTCGGTTTGAATCTAACTGGGTCTATGATATGAATTTTATTTGGCAGTTAAGATAACCATCTAGAATGGAAACTCTAATGATGTAATTTTAAGTTTAAAAAAAAAAATAATGTTATTTTGAATTAGAATTTTCTTTTGAAAAAGCAAGTGCTTAGTTTTTGCCCTATTTTTAAATGCATCACTTTTCCCTTTTAACTTTTATTTCAATTATTTTTACTGGTTTATTTATTTCTTTTCTGAAGTATTTTATTATTATTTCATTGAATTGTTGTAAACTTATTGATACATATTGCTCATAACACATCCACAATTTTATCTTCGCCTTTTCTCTGAATATTTTTCCTAATAAAAATGTTTACGAAGGGATAAACCAAATAAATTCGTATTATCGTGTACTCTAATACTTATGCATAAAATAAATAAATAAATAAATTCTGATATAGATTGAGCTCGTAAATTTTTGTTTTAAAGGGTGCACGAAAATGTGGGCTGTCTGATAAAATAGTATATTATGGGAGTAAAATAAAGCCGGTGTAATAGCATGCTTGAGGATGTGTTAAAAAAAAATGAACGCACGATTTAAATATCTATCCTTGTTACAGAAAAGTGTAATTATGGGTTATAAAATCCTTTCCTAATAAATATGTGGTGAGACTCCATCCCTTTTACTCCTTTCTCTGCTCTTATAATCCGTGTTGCCATTTGCGTAAAATATGTATGTGGCGTGAATTTATTTTGGTTGAGTGAGAATTCAAAAATGAGACTCGGATGAAGGGTAGAACTTGCCACTCTCTCTCTGCTCTGGGAGTATCGTATTAAAGTTGTTCCTCAACTGTATTTTATTATTTTTTTATTATAATCTGTCAGATTGAAGTATCTTGTATGAATAAATTATCTTGAGGAAGTGGTATTTAAGTGTTTCAATTACGGTTTTAGATTTCACATTGTATTAGATATGGATTTAGAAGGCAGAAATAAAACTTTGTTCGCCTAGGAAGTGAAAAAGAGACCTTTCTGGCACTTAGTTTTTGAATATTTTTACCTGCTGAATCCCTTCTTACAGGAAATTTTCTGAAACATACAATGTATAGGACCGAAAAAAAGGATATCTTCGAAATTTCTCTTTCCAATTTTTCCATTTACCTCTCTCTTCAGGAAATTGGATATCGCCCTAGTCGATTTTCATTTTAGAGTGGTGGTTGCTTTTTCCTATGACACAAAATGCTTTTTTTGATTCTGTCTTTTACTTTCTTTTCAAAGTACAAAAAAAAGAAGCTTTTCCGTATGCTGAATGCTGTAAAATGACATTATTCAAATGGGGACCGCATTCAGGTTTGGAGTTACATAAGCTTACAAGTCGTTTTAAATTCACTTACGTATGCAATTTTGTCTAAATTGTGTTACTTTGCAAATGGCAATACATTGATTCTGTATAGAAAGGATTAATATATATATGAATATATCGGCAGACAAATTGTTGAATTTGAAACTTAATATTTATTTATTCCTGTGACTTCTATTTACCTCCAACTGGTTCTATTGCTCTCAGCCAGGGGTGTATTGTAGTATTTTTGATTCAGAAAACGGAAAGTCGAAATTAATTCTAAGCTAGAAAGAAATATGATGTGGTTCTCATTCAGAAACACTTTTCAAGTGTATTTACACATTATAACGTTTTACATTCAACTGTTCAATTTCGCGGGCAGAAAGACCGTTAGACAAACGAACCAAAGCCGTTTTTATCCGCTCCCAAATTTATTTCAGAATTTTTTGTCTAATTTTAACCCACTTCTTATCGTCCGATTGGGCTGAAATTTAGCACACACATATAATTCCGATGACAATAGATGCTCAAGCAGTAACGGACTTAGAAGGGGCTTGAGCCCCTAACTCCAGTTCCAAATATGTTTTTGAATTTCAATCCATTTTCTATCATCCGATTGAGGGCAGTTTTGCATACATGTGTATTATTCACATCCGCTGAATTGGAGTTTTTCAATAGATTTTGAAATAAAAATGTATTTTTATTTTATTATTAATATTATTATTTATCTCGGCTTGAAAGTATTAAAAATGCATAAAGCATAACACAACTAAAAATGCATTTGGGGAAATTTTCACATATATCCCATATTGTGTCCGAGTGTTTTTGTGTATCTGTAAACGTATAACTAAATTTTACTATATCTCTTTTTAAATAATCTTTTGAGCATCTTAATAATGTATTTTAATTTCATTATATTTTATGCAATACATTAAAAATATGCTTTGAACAAATTTACTATCTTAGGTCGTAATGTATCCGAATTGTTTTGTGAGTTTCCTAACATAAACAGCAATGATATTTATACCATTTTCGGTAGGATACATACCATTGTAAACCTCAATAACACATGCCAGTTTTAAAGTGTTTTCTAAAAATATCGTTTGAGGAGAGTGTCTACAGGAAGACGGTTAGAATTACATACTTACACTTAAATACATTAAGGCATATAAATGCTTTTAAATACACATATATATTTGTAAATGAAAAAAAATGCGTCATGTATACTGTAATGAATTCTATTTGACACATTATAACACCGAAACTGTTACAATATTTATTCAATTAATAATTTTTAATTGAATAAATGAAACAGTTATTTAATTTATAATGAAAACAGCAATGAAAAAAAAAAGTGTTCTGTAATTGAAAACTCCTTAATATTTCGCATATATCGTTCTGAATTCTCGTGGTATTAGACAGAGAGTATGCGCTGACCTATTTATTTAATTATCAAATTATGGGGGATAGGGGGGTGTTTACTATTGAGCTGTTAAAACACTTTTTTTTTTTTTTTTTTTAATACAAATGTTCATATTTCATAAAATACTTATTATATTAGAAAAATAATTTTCGTTATGTACATTTATACAAAATTTTGTCCCATACTGCCTTATTAAAAATTATTAAAAACCGTGATGATGATGCCACCTGGTAGAGAATTTGCTCCAAATGTTGTTGGGTTGGTGGAGTGAGATGCAACTACATATAAATTTATTGGAATTCTGTGTAATAGTTCTCGATCTAGATCTGCAACGAGGTGTTTTATCGTGCACACAGACATTTCCTAAAAATGGTCAATTCTTATTCTGATCCTCACAAAGCTTGTAAATCCATGAAACATTGGAAGTCAAATATTTTTACGAATCCAATACTTTCTGCCATTGAATATAAAAGAAAGTAATAAAATTCAATAAAGTAAAAACTTTCAGGACGTTTCAGAGAAAAGCTCTGTCAGGGTTATGCTTTTATAAAAGGTTTTGTAACAGGTCTTTTGGGAATAAACCAACTATTTAAAGATAAATTCCTCGATAAACCCGAATTCTTAAATCAATGCTCGTAGTAAGCGAGTTCGGCTGTATTTATTTATTCAATTCCTTTTGCATTCTTGCTCACCCAATCTCTTGTTTTATTTTGATTGACTTTATTTTATAAAATAAGCTGTTTGTCATAGACCATCGGCTTTCATTGATGCAGAAAAACAATGGAAGCTGTCAAAATATACATTTACTGTTTCCCTTATTTTTCAAACATTTCTGACAATATTCACCTGCTTGTCTTGGGAAAACTGCGAAAGAAACAGAAGCATTATTGATAGAGGGGTTTTCGTTTGCACTTCAAGCATTTTTTTTTTTTTTTTTTTTTTCTTTATCAGTGAATTGTGTTTCATCTCTGTCGACGCGAAGTTGGATAAGTGGAGAGAAAGAGTATTATGTATATAGTATTTCTGATCCCCAATGTCTATGTGTATTATTTACATATTTTCTGTCTTGTATATTAATGTGTTCCTTCTGTAATTTACAATTTCTTGCCTCTCTCTTTTTTTTTTTTTTTTTTCTTTTGACGTATTTTTCCGATAACTGTCAAACAGTGTTGCCAAATTTAAGGGCTTTTCTATTCAATCCACAGCTAAATTTTAACAATTGCCTGATAACATCGAAGATTATTGATCTACTAGCAAACCCGTGCGAAATTTTCGCACTTTATTTCCTTTCTTATTTACATTTTAAAATTTGAAACTTATAATTATTATACTAATTTCAGCACCTAACTAAAATTTTAATTTACCAGAAGCCAAATTATTATTATAACCAAATAAATATTGTGCAGTAGTGAAACCAGAATCATTCAAAGAAAATTTTCAAAATATATAAAATTCATGGTAGACGACTCAGTTTTCATACTTCCGCAGGCAGTACAGTTTTAGTAAAGGATCCCCATGACGCCTTTTAAATTTTTATCGCCAAGAATAAATTTTAAGATTAATTTTTTTCTAATTAAGACTACACTGCGCGACAAAAAGATAGGAACAAAGGGTTTTTTAAATTTTTCATAAAATTATCTAAATTGTGCTGATCATTTATTACCATAACAAAATATTATCATATCAAAAACATATTAAATATTTGAAACATTCAAAATATTCATATTAAAAAAAAAAAAAAAAAAAAACTTTGTTCCTATTTTTTTGTCGCGGTGTGTAATCTTAAATTAGAAAAATTTTAGTCTTAAAATTTTTCTAAATTAGTCTTAAAACAAAAATTAGTTCGAGAATAGGGTTATTTTATGGTAATAATAATAATAAATGATAAGCACAATTTAGATAATGTTATTTTATGAAAAATCAAAGAAAAAATCCTTTGTCCCTATATTTTTGTCGCGAGGTGTTGTGCGTATGTATATATATATATATATATATATTTATTGGTGACTATTAAATATAAAAGTCTTTAAATTTGGCAGTACTGCTGTCAAAACTTGTTCAACCCTTTTACGTTCATTGGTTTCCCACTAAAACCAGACATTAAACATAATTATGCAACAATTTCTCCAACATTTCCCCTTGTTTTAATGGATTTCTAAACTTCTGTCCTTTCTCTGTACGGTAGATAGCAACACTACTCCGAAGTTTAGCAAATGATGGTTCAGAGGAAGCGGCCAGAGTGTACCTTGCTGTCTTGATGATGTACACTTGTCGAGTTTTTTTCACCGAATGAAGGACCGTTCTGTTATTTTGGACTGTTGCTTTTTGCAATTTACAGTGTTTACTTACAAAGTTTTTTAATTCGTTAAATTATTCGAATTTGATCAGGTTGTTAATGGTTTCAAACCAAAAATTTCTCGAAAATTAAAAATGTTAATTTGTTTCTTTTCACATATCGATGGTCAGCTATGCGTCTAATAGCCAGTTTTAAAATTAGATAAGCAATATTCAAAAGAAAATATGTAGCGAACGTTAAAGAATTATTGAAATTTTATTTTTCCGACTGAGTGAAAATAATGTCTGGACCGGGAGTCGAACCCCGGATCTTTGACTCCCGGTCCAGGCATTATTTTCACTCAGTCGGAAAAATAAAATTTCAATAAATATGATTTTCTTCCAATCAGTTGATTGTGTGATTTTAATAAAAAATTGTTAAAGAATTAACCAACATAATCTCGTTGTTGACCATTCTTACCAATAGGCATTCCGGAAACATTATCAGGATATATATATTAACAGATCTAGATTTTTCATCTAGATTTAAAATTTTGGTGCCTATTTTTGTGTAAAACCAAATATTTTGGCTCAATTCCTGTTTTTGTGGAGGGGAAAAAAATGTGTTTTATGGAGCTTTTCGTTTGAATAGTAACTCTATTGTGTGCTCAGTTTCTAGAGGATAATGTTTTGTCGAACCAGGCAGAAGCAATAATTTCATGCAATACTGAAAACAAGATTCGAGCGGGATTTTTATTTATTTATTTATTTATATTTATATTTATTTTATTTTATTTATTATTATTATTATTATTATTTGTGTGTGGGGGAGGATTCTTTTTCTAAATTAAAATTTTGTGAAAAGATCGTTTTAAAGAATCTGAAATTTGTGAAGGGATCTTTTTCTATGAATTTGAATTTTTTTGAAGAGACCTTTAATTCTATATCAGTTTCAGTTTCTCTCTTACTTAGAACTTGAGTTACAGACATTTTAATATTAGCCAATCGCAATTTTTAAAACCAAAAGTTTATTTATATTAATGTTTTATTCTATATAAGCATCAAAATTTGTTATTTCATATAAAACATTTTACATGTATAAATGAATATTAATTAAAAAAAGAAAATAAAGTTTGGAATGTTTAAAATGCCAATGAGTTTTAACGATGCAATATGGCAAAAAGTGCCAAAAGGTGTTTTCGCTTGTTTGAAAACTGTGAAATTGGGGGCATGTGATGCAGTGATACAATTCAGGCAAGGTTATCAAAGCTTCTTAAAAGTTTTAATTGTTCTAATTGTTAAAAAATCCATACTATATGAGAGGTTAATAAGTAGATAACGCTGGAATTGGTGATTCGAAGGGTCATACGACCCCTGTTGTATATAAACGTAGAAAAGTGTTTAAAAGCCATCAAGGAATAAAGGATAAATGTTATAAATAACACTGATGGTGAACTTTATATGTCAGGAGCTTTTTAAAATTAAATTTAATATTTTCATTTAAATTTGAGTTTTGTTGTTTTGCAAAAGTGTTACTTTGTATCGACGCTTTGTGTTATTAATACTCTCACTCTCGTCAAAACGATAACGTTTAAGGTGGATTTTTCATTGTTAGGTACAGTCGGTCAAAAAAAAAAAACGAAACACCCCCATCTATCTCATTACCTAATTATCGCAGAAACATGCAGTAGGCACCAATCGTCAGGAATTTGTCTACTTTTATTGTATGTAGGGAAAAATGACATTGGGGGTGGTCTACATATTAAAAATGGGTCCAACTTCGAAAATTCGAATGTTAACCCACTAATTTGACGACAGAAAATGATTCTAGAGCATCAAAATAGCCTAGATACAAATTTTCACGAAGATACCAACATTAGTTCCTGAGATATTTAAGGTTTTTCTTTAGGGGGTTATCTCCAAGTTTATTTTTTTTTCTTTTAGGTCAGATTCAACGAATTTATTATAGCTCTCTTTTATCATTTAATGCGTTTCATTCATCTACAAATCTGTAAATACATCAAAAGGAATATAATTTCAATGAGCATATTAATGTGGAAATTTCGTACTATAAAAAATATTCTGTCCAAAAAGGTTCACACAGGAGGGTCTGATAACACCAGTGTGTGTGGAGGGGGGGGGGGGCACCGGGATTGAAAATTGATGTTTTATTATCGCATTTTCAGAAACTTTTTATTGAAATTAGATTTCAGTTATCATTAATTTTTTTCCCCCTAGGTATCAGACTATAAACCAACGCGTCTCTAGTTTATTGAAGTATTTGTGTGGGTGTGGGTGCGCATAATTGTTAGTGAGAGTTTATTTATGCTTGTGACAAGTGTTATTTGAATTCAAAATGAGATGTTTCTGTAAAAATGAAATAATGTAAGGTAAAATTTAAAGAAGCAGAATTATTTTAAACACTGAATGACATTCTTGTGAAAGTTGCCGAAATATTTACATGTATAATGTAATTCGTGAAATCATTAGCAGGTTCTAGTCGACGAATTGATCCTCCTCTTATATAAAACTAATAAACGACGTGATTTGATTTATATATTTGTTTTCGGGATCTTGGAAACCGCTTTAAAGATGTTGAAGCAAATTTGCAGTTAGGAGTCTTTTAGTGTTTAAAAACGATTGAACATATTCTCATCTTCTGAAAAATTCGTGTTCGCAGTTAACCCTTCATTGCCCATTGTGTCAAATCGCAGAAATTGAGTTTACTCAAAAATGGATAGAATGATTTTCAAAAAAGTTTGGAGTTACAAGTTTTTCGGGTGCTTGGACTTACCCTTATCTTCGGAAAAATTTGCGTTAATTATTAACCCATTATTGGCCAATAGCAACATATCGCAGAAATTGGTTTACTCGGAAATAATTATAGGGATTTTGATGAAAGTTTGGGGTTAAAAATTTTCGGGATATTAGACTTACCACCGTTTTCAGAAAAATTTGCGTTCGCTGTTAACCCCTTTTCGGCCAATGGCAACAAATGAAATTAATTGGGTTTATTTGGCAACTAATATAAGGATTTTGATGAAAGTTTTGCTTTAAGTGCTTTTGAGGACACTTAAACGAATAGAATTATCCCCTTCGTCATAAAAATTCGTTGTCGCTGTTAACCCTTTAAGGAACAATTGCAACGTATGTCAGAAATCGGCTTTATACGGAAATAGACTAAATGATTTTTATAAAAGTTTGAAGTTAGGACTTTTTCACGAGAAAAAACAATTGGATTTCTCTTCAGATAAATTAGCGTTTGCAGTTAACCCTTTACCGGCCAATTGCAACACATAGCAGAAGTTGGGTTTACTCGAAAATGATTATAGGGATTTTGATGAAAGTTTGGGGTTAAGTGTTTTCAGAATATTAGACTTACCACCATCTTCAGAAAAATTTGCGTTGTCTGTTAATCCCTTATCGGCCAATGGCAACAAATGGTATAAATTTGGTTCATTCGGAAATTGATATAATGATTTTGATGAAAGTTTTGCGTTAAGTGCTTTTGGGGATGTCTAAACGAAAAAAATTATCCCCATTGTCATAAATATTCCTTGTCTCTGTTAACCCTTTAAATGTCAATTGCAACATATGCCAGAAATTGGCTTTACACGGAAATGGACAAAGCAATTATTATGAAAGTTTGCGGTTAGGGCTTTTTGGTGAGAAAAACGATTAGATCTCATCTTCAGACAAATTAGCGTTGACAGTTAACCCTTTAACAGCCAATTGCAACACATAACAGAAGTTGGGTTTACTCAAAAATGATTATAGGGATTTTGATGAAAGTTTGGTGTTAAATGTTTTCAGAATATTAGACTTAACACCATCATCAGAATAATTTGCGTTGGCTGTTAACCCCTTATCGGCCAATGACAACAAATGAGATAAATTGGGTTTATTCGGAAACTGATATAAGTATTTGATGAAAGTCTTGCGTTAAGTGGTTTTGGGGATGCTTAAACGAATGGAATTATCTCCATCGTCATAAATATTCCTTCTCGTTGTTAATCCTTTAAAGGCCAAATGCAATGTATGTCAGAAATTGGCTTTATACGAAAGTGGAGAAAACGATTTTTGTGAAAGATTGCAGTTAGAGCTTTTTGATGAGAAGAAAACGATTGGATCTCTTCTTCAGATAAATTAGCGTTTACAGTTAACCCTTTACTGGCCAATTGCAATACATAGCAGAAGTTGGGTTTACTCGAAAATGATTATAGGGATTTTGATGAAAGTTTGGGGTTAAGTGTTTTCGGAATATTAGACTTACCACCGTCTTCAGAAAAATTTGCGTTGGCTGTTAACCCTTTATCGGCCAATGGCAACAAATGAAATAAATTGGGTTTATTCGGAAACTGATATAAGGATTTCATGAATGTCTTGCGTTAAGTGATTTTGAGGATGCTTAAACGATTACGATACTTAAAATCACGATTTTTCGTCAGGGAAAAATAGTATTTAACTCAAGTGATTTTTCTCGATCCAAACTAAAAAAAAAAAACATTTTTAGTCACAACGTGTAGGCTTAACGGATGTTTCGGAAATTGTGATAAATTTTTTAATGTTATTTATAATAATAATAATAATAATAATAATAATAAATCTGGAGTGACTCCCCTCGATTTTCTGAACATGAAGTAATGAATAGTTTCGTAAATAAATTAAAGTAAGACAAATAGTTACGTAAGCAAAAGTGAAATAATTACAAGATAAAAAGAACTTTTTATATACCATGTTTTTAAATTTTCTGTTGAATCATGTAAACGCTACCAAAGGCAGCGAGAAGCCGGAACAATTGGCCAAAAGTATTAAAAAAATTCAATGTTATCGTGTTTTGAGCTATTATAAAAGTTTTCAAATGACTAGCTGGCTAGCCGGGAATTTAGTTAAAAGTCGATTGCGAGCCTTGTACTAGTAACGCTGCCGAAGGCAGCAGTGACTCGTAGCAGGTGGCTAAAAGTATTTAAAACTACATTTTCATCGTATTCTGAACTATTTTGAAAGATTCAAAAGTCTAGCTAGTCGGGAAGTTATTTAATGAAATTTTCTGTTGAATCATATTAACGCTGCCGTAGGCAGTAGGGACCTGAAACAATTGACTAAAATTGTTTAAAAAAATATATTGTTACCGTGTTCTGAGCTATCCTGAAATTTTCAAATGCCTAGCTAGTCGTTAATTTAGTTAAATAGCGATTGCAAGTGTTGTACTGGTAACGCTGCCGAAGGCAGCAGGAACAAGGAACAGTTGGCTAAAAGAATTAAAAAATGCATTTTCACCGTGTTCTGAACTATTCTGAAAGTTTCAAATGTCTAGCTAGTCGGCAAGTTAGTTACAAAAAATTTTCTGTGGAATCATATAAACACAGCCGAAGGCAGTAGGCACCTGAAACAGTTGACTAAAAGTATTAAAAAAATGTGTTGTCACCGTGTTCTGAGCTACCCTGAAAGTTTCAAATGTCTAGCTAGTCGGGAAGCTAGTTAGAAATCGATTGCATGCTTTGTACTGATAACGCTGCCGAAGTCAGCAGGAACCCGATACAGTTGACTAAAAGTATTAAAAAAATGCGTTTTCGTCGTGTTCGGAACTATTCTGTAAGTTTCAAATGTTTAGCTAGTCGGGAAGTTAGTTAAAAATCGATTGCATGCTTTATACTATTAACGCTGCCGAAGGCATCAGGAACCCGAAACAGTTGACTAAAAGTATTAGAAAAATGCGTTTTTGTCGTGTTCGGAACTAATCTGTAAGCTTCAAATGTCTAGCTTGTCGGGAAGTTAGTTAATTACATTTTCTGTCGACTCATATAAACGCTGCCGAAGGCAGTAGGGACCTGAAACAATTGACTAAAAGTGATAAAAAAATATATTGTCACCGTGTTCTGAGCTATCCTGAAAGTTTCAAATGTTTAGCTAGTCGGGAAGTTAGTTAAAAATCGATTGCAAAATTTGTACTGGACAAACAAACAAACAAACAAACAAACAAACAAGAATCGAAGTTAATAAAAACATGGTAAAATATTACAAGGAGTTCAAGTATTTTCTCCCCTTGTTTAATTTTACGCTATTGCACTTCATATAATTTTAAACCATAAATCGTAATGATATATAATTATTCGTCGTGTTCCTGTAAAAATCTATGAAGGTTATCTTTACCAAAATCTATACAATTCGTGCGACGGTAATGTGTAACATGTGCATAAATTTTCAGTTTAATAAAATAAGGTGTTTAGATACTATCGCATTTTAAAATGTTTGGGCCCATAGACCATGATGACAATTTTTCTTTCTGTCCTTGTAAAAAGAAAAAAAAAAAAAACTATACATGTTAGATTTATCAAAATCTATACACTTTGTTCGAGGGTGATTACTGACATATATAAAAGTTTGTTAACTCAAACGAATAAGGCGTTTAAATGCTATTTCATTTTATTTTATTTGGATCCATAGACAATAATGATAAAGAATTTTTTGTTGTGTCCCTGTGAAAAACTATAAATGCTAGATACATCAAAATCTATACATTTTGTGCGACGGAGATTTATAACACGCGTATTAGCTCAAAAGAAAATGGTGTATAGACGCTATTGCAGTTTGAAAAACTTGGCCCTATAGGCTATAACGATAAAGAATTTTTTTTTTTTTTTTTTTTTTTTGCTCCTGTAAAAAGTACTTTTAAGTACTAGATTCACCAAAATCAACAGGGATCGTGCTATGGTGCCATACAATATACTTACTGTATTTCAACTTATTTGAACAGAGGATTTAGGCACTATCGTATTCACTCACACACATACACCCATTCGTAATCGAAAACTAGTAAAAATGAATTCAGTGTAATTCAAAGGTATAGAAATCCCATAATCTCAAAGGTCGGATTTTTTTGTCACGATTGCAATATTTCCTTTACATACGTATATTCGGAAAGTAAAAATCTGATCTCTCAGCTATAAAGTTCTGTCCAACTCAAAGAAATAATTTATTAAGTAATAATATTATATTATTTTAATTGGTTAATTTATATTTCCAACACTATTAATAATAGCGACTATAGAAATTAGAAATCACAATTCTTCTAAAGAAAATTACGAAAACATTATATAATATAGTAAGGAAAGAGATTAAAAAAAGAAAAATTAAAATTAAACTACATTTCTAAAAAATTGTATGCAATTCATGCCATTCTTTAATGTGCTCTTGTATTTTAATTTACACATATCTAATAATATAATACAATTTATTCCAGAATTAAATTCTGGTTTATTTGAGCTGGAAAAAAAAAAATCATTGTTGAGATAATTGAAAAAATACGAAAGTGAATTAATTTTTTTTTCTGAATATCGTCTGCAATAAAATTCAAAATTGATTGTTGTGAATGCTACTTGTAAATACATTTTTTATTCGTTATATTGCCCCCAAACTTGATCTTCGATCGTTTTTCTGGAATATCTCGAGAACTATTTGGCCCAATGAGTTGCAAATTTGCATACGCGTATTTTAAGGTGCTAGAAATCGATATCTGTTAAAAAAATGATAGGTCACAATACCTAATTTTTTAAAATATTAATTTAATAATTTTTATTCTATAGATAAAAAATATTAAAATCTTAATGAAACTCATAAATATATTTGGAAAACCTGTTATTAACATCATAAAAAAAACCAGGTAAAAAAAAGTATAAATGTAGGAGATATGAATATAAATGTGTGATCAGACTTTAACATTAGAAGCTCGAAAGTTAAGATGTGTATAATTCCTAAACTTATACAACATATGACTTCCAAATTTATATCTGGGGATGAAATTGACTGTAGAATCGATATCCGAAATCAAAATTATATGTTACCATTGAAAAAATTAAAGTTTGACACAATTTCAATATGGAGACGACCCCTTAAGCTATTTTTTTCCAATTAGCTTAAAAGAGAACAAAATTCCCTGACGAATGGTACCTTCGGTGTCTTTCTGCAACAATTTACTGATGAGATAGGTGGGGGTGTTTCGTTTTTTTTTTTTTTTTTTGACCGACTGTACATTGCATGTAATATGCATCGTTGCATGCATACAGTTAATTTATTAATATGGATAGTTTATTTGTTTTTATTATATATATTAAAAAGGAAATTATTTGAAAGGTAAAAACCAAAAACTACCAAAATAATAATAATAACATATTTGCATACTTCTTAGTGCGCAAGAAAATGCAGCAAAAAAGGAGTTATACACACAGAACAGTAGTGTAATCCACTAAAGATGGCCTCAATGTTTTGGGATTTGGTATAAAATTTTGTCTGTTTTTGTCTGCTTTCAATTTTTAATTTTTACATTAAATATATATAGCTTCATAACTTTCCTCTGAAAAGTAAATGGCCAAAATCTTTTCAAGTTTTGTAACATGAAAAGGTGTAATAATAAAAATTCTTTCAGCCTGTGCTATAACACCGTGGTAGGTGGCACAGTTGATTGATTACTTTAATGTTGATTTATTACTAAAAAAGTATTATAGTTGATTGATTACTTAAAAAAAGTAAAAAATAGTTTTCGCGTATCATTTTTCCCGAGTTATTATTTTTAGTTAATTACCATAAAATGGTTTGAACATACATACATATACAGTCAACGCTCCCTGTACGGAACCTTACAACCAAATATTTTGTGTATTTTTGAGGATTATAGTCCATTATATGTTTACTTTTGTCTTTTGCGGATACAAATAACAAATTGAGTTATCAATATTAATTCATGAAATGAATGTATAATGATTTCAAATAAGTTTAACGTAAAATGTCTGTTTTAACATGAGAAAGTTTAACTGTTTTCAATAAAAAATAAACCATTACCATAAAATATTAATCATGCAAGCGTACCTGATTTATTTTAACTATACAAATTCAAACTGTTAGTTTCTTATTACTAATTCATCAGTTACTATTAGTTTTACTTTATATATTTATTTTAAATACGGAAATAACTGTTGTTTGATTTAATAGTTTACACTTTTGTTTTGAAATTTTATTCTGTAACTTATTGCAGAACAAGAAATTAAATTTTTTATATAAGTTTCCGTTGTTTCTTCTAAGATAGTTCTACAATAAACGATTAAAAAGCGGAAGTAACAAATACATTTTATTTTTATTTATTTATCTTAACAAAAATGCTAAATTTATTATCTATTGCCAGAATAAATTAAACATTACATTGTAATTTATGGTCCAAGAGGGGGAAAAAAGATAAAATTAAAAATTTAATGAAAAGAAAAATATCCCCCCCCCCCCCCTAAAGAAAGAATGAAAGAGAAAAACAAAGAAAAGTTGCCATTTCTGATTTTGCAAACAACTTCATTCTTTGCATTCGAAAACGGTTCAATATTTTGTTGGGTATAGCTCTGTAGGTTAGAGAGATTTCAGTCTAATTCATTTGTATTACTATGTAGGTGTACATAAAACATATATTATGCTGTGTTACATAAAACTTCAGTTTTATGATTCTCGAAATAATGTGTAGTAGTATCATTAATTCAGATAGAATATTTCTGAACTCATGATCCGTCCGTCTGAATAGAAGTTCACAGTTACGGTACTCCAATGAGAGTTTTTTTTTTTTTTTTTTTTTTTTTTTGGGGGGGGGGGGGGGGGGGGGGGGAGACTGAAAAAAAAAACTCTTTGTTACATTAATACATGAGTATACCCATGCTACACTATATATCTTGTTTGTCTTGCTTCGTCTCGTAAGGTATCAAAAGAGAAAATTCTCTTTCCCGTAGATTCTTTTATTTATCAGATAGCGTTCTATTTCCGCACATATATCCTTCTCTGATTTAAAAAGCTGTCAAAATTTATTGTTTATCCATTGTTCTTGACCATTTTAACATTTTTATGACAGAATAAAATCGAGGGACATTTTTTATAGCTGGTGTAAGAATCACTTTAAAGAAATGCCAACATTGTATTGGGTTTCAGTTCAGTTAAATATTTTTTTTTTCTTTTTCTTTTCCGAATAAAGGACTCTTTTTTTTTTTTTTTTTTTTTTTTTTTAAACAGCTCTAAGATCGTGGATTTGTACAACTGCGTATTCTCAACAGCATTAGGTGACTTCCATTGTGTTTTTATATCGCTGTCTATTCTGATTGAAAGTGCAATAGAAGGATTTGTTACTCCTAGAAAAGGGTTATGTATACAGGGTGTTCGAAAAAAAATCGACTTCGTCTTTATTTATTTATTTATTTATTTTTAATTGTTCATTCATATATACAATCAACTGCAAAGTTCCACATATATAAAATATACAATGAATACTTTTCCAAATATTGCACAGGAAGAGGTGATATGTCACATAAAGAACAAGAAAATTTAAAAACCAGGAAAAAAAAAAAAAAAAAAAAAAAAAAAAATCTGGTGTAAAAACAACCACACGACTTCTATTACCCATTTATTACACATATTATATGCATTTCTTTCTTTCTTTCTTTCTTTTTCTTTTTTTTTTTTTTGAGATAATATGATCAGGAGACAAAATTGACCTATCGAAATAGAAACGTAAACTTTTTCTGGTATGAGAAACTTAATATAAAGATATAAAGACATATAAATCAATATTTACACAGTATGTTTAAGAAATGGTAGAGTTATTTTTTGAAACACCAATTTTCCGATATCTAAAATTAACCTAACTAAGCAGGATGATTGTTAATTTTCCTATAATAACCATATAATAAATGACAAAGGGTATCTAAAATTGATTTATCTAAAATTGATTTTTAAGAAAATTGTTATAGCCGTTTTTGAGATACCAACTTTTACCAAAACTTGGCATGCTCATTTACTGACCGGAAGGTCAGTACAAAAGGATACAAACAAAACATACAAAAGTCATACAAAAGGATATTTAAAAGGGAGTTAATATGGCGAGTTTGAAAAAAATCCGTACAGCCGTTTTTGAAGGAACTCACTTGCGAGACCTAAAATTGAATTATTTATGCAGGGCGCCTGTCAATTTTCCTTAACTAACCAACTATATCATTCGAAAGGACATTTAATAGAGTGTTTATATAGCAACTTTGAAGAAAATCGTTAGAACCGTTTTTGAGATACGGACTTATGGTCCCACTTCGGTTTCCGATGAACCACTTCCGTTTTTCCAATTTTCATTAAAATTTGGAAAATTCATCTGTACACAAGACTTGTATTGATTCTGAAGTTTCGTAGTTCTATCTTTATTAGTTTCGGAAATATGATAGCCAGAAGGTTCCGCACATACATACACACTCACTGACCAATTGCCAAAAACTACTTTTTTTGTCTCAGGAGGCCTTAAAACGTGTAAATCCAGTAAAAACTCGGTATCGAATTTTTGAACCGAATACAATACTTCCATTACCTATGGTAGCAGGGTAATGGAAGTAATATTGAGAATCCTTAAATTGAAGGCATAAAGTATTATACTCCTACAACGAAAATAAATAAATAAATATTAAATAACTGAAGATTAGTATTGCTTTCCAAAGGATCAAAGCAGGTATTTATTTATTTATTTTTTACTAGCTAAGTTTTATGGGGAACTCGATCCGTTAAATATTGAAATTATCGAGGCTCAACTGTATTCAGGGATTTAAACCGAGTTCTGTGTTTTTACAACACTCTGTATCCATATGATTTAATATGCGATCGCATTTGGAAGTTGTGCTCTTAACTGTACTGCATCATACAGACAGTCACAATATATGTAGAGTAACGCATTCGTCGTTGTCATCTTATTGTAATCAATACATAAATGCTCTACTTCAACCTTTTTTCTCGAATAATTGCTGTCTCATCCTACCTGCACTTGGATGGATTCGCCGTTAAATAGATTTCGTTCATTAGAATGAGAAGTGCCATCTCATCTATATAACACACATGGCTCATTCTTTTATTTATTTATTTTTTAATGCGCTTTTTCTTTCTATCTGCATTTTTACATTAAACGTTATTTTATAGACCGCAATGAGAAACTTCTCTTTATTTTTCCGTGACTTTCCGATAAAATGGATGTTTTATAACCAATTTCAAAAATTATACCGTGTGCTCTATATATTTCATATTAATATTGTTTTCGGCGCAACAAGTGAAAGTTGCAACAAAACCGAAGCGCAATTTCAGGCAATTCATTTATTTTTTAATTCAGTTAATTTAAAATAATAAATTCGTAAAAATTTCTCCTTGAAATTTATTATAATTTTTTCTCTTTCCCACCCCTCTCTCTCTTTATCTACAGCGGTGGTCAAAATTATAAGGACAAGGAAAAAATCGCCAAATCTTGGCTACAGTTGTCTGGAAAATTATTCTGATTTTATGAATGGAAACCTATTATAAATGAAGCATCTTTTGTTTTTATGTAAATATAGGGAAAATTCACATTTATAAAATGTGATTTTATAATTAAAAATTTTTAATTTCGGTAAATGTGGACGGCAAAGATATACAAGTAGGACATCTGCTGTTTCTGTGTGTGAGAAAAGAATGATGATAAGGCGAACTTGCTCCAAAAAATAAACATAGATGGAAATTAACGATAATTAAACTTATTGTGCAGTTCTCGAACTATTCGACGTGTTTTACAAAAAGAAAAAAGATTTCCACCTGTTTCGAAATCTTCTCAGACCATTACTCTTTGAATGAGCGCTTTAAGAAAATTTTATTTTATTTACGGAGATAATACAAGAAATAGCGAAAATCACCTGATCTATCCAAAATAAACTTTTTTTTCACCCTAAAAGATAACATCGTCCTCTATTAAAAAAAAAAAAAAAAAAAAAAAAAAAAAAAAACAATAGCAATGCACTTTTTTGCACTTCCCCTTCAGTCTCATTAACTTTTGTAAGAGACAGTCATGACATAAGTTTTACATAACGAACCATTTTTTCTCTTTGTAAAACATGTCGAATAGTTCGAGTTCTGCATCGTGTTTCATTCCCATTTAATTTTCTTGGATGCTTGTGTTTTGGAGCAAGCTCGCATTTTTATTATTCTTATTTCACGTACACAGACAGAAGATAGCCTATCTGCATGCCTTTGCCATTCATATTTGCCGGAAATTTAAGAAAGTTATAAATGACCGGTCTTGATCTACTTAGCTTTGCCGCAATTTGGCGTGCAGTAAATGTTGAACTTTTTAAAAACAACCACCTTCCCTTTACAAACTCTGAATACTGTACCTAACGAATACGACGTTCCCAATCGCTTACGAAGCATTTATATAGTGCCGTTTGCTGAACAAAAAACATGCAATTTTATCTTCCTAGAACGCACAAATACAGTTGTCTTTACAATTTTGTCCATATCACATAGCTGTTTAAATCCAAAATACATTTTATGAATATTCCATAGATTTTCATAAAAAACTAATAAAAATTGCTTCCTTTATCATTGGTTTCCAGCCATAAAATTTGCATAATTTTCTGGTCAACTGTATCAAAGATTTGGTAAATTTTCCCTTGTCCTTATAATTTTGACCACCACTATATCTGCATCTCTCTCTTTCTCTCTCCCTCTTTTTTCTTTCTTTCTTTTTTATTCATTGGCACAAGAGTCTCCTTCACTAGCAAGGGATCTCTCACGGAAAGTAGCTGCGGGGAGAATGAAACAGGAGGTACTCTGTTGGCATAAGATTTCATGAAATATAGCACAATATCTCCTAGCCAAGTTGCTAAAGAGTTTCTCAGGTCAACTTTGCCACATGTAGCTTGGTATTGTCGCACCCATGGGTGTAATATTGTATTATTACATTCATGTGGTTTATCAAAGCTTGCTCTATCTGCTGCAGTGCACTCTTTGAAAATGCTGTTAGTAGAAGGTAACAGTGATGATCTGACCAGGTGGAAAAATTGCATAATGCATCATTTAGAAACAAATCTACCATACAGAGTTCGCAAACTTTCGTGTGTGAAGAAGTGATCTTGAGGTGTGAGAAACATGGTCACAGATGTAATTTCTGCCTTGTTTCGTAAAATTATACCTCTAGATGTTGCTGAAGCGGGGGGGGGGGGGCAGGTTTGGTGACCTCCAGACAACGGATAAGGACCAAAACAAGACATCCGGAGATCAAAATTTAGTACCACCTCTAAAGGTGTGTGCCAAACCGTCGCCAGTTACTCACTGCATAACCCTAGTGCGACGATAAACTCACTTTACCTCAACCTTTCTCGAGTTGCAAGTTTCACACTTTTCATTTTGTGTTCGTACTTTGCCAGTTCCCAAGAAAATGCAATGTGTTCCCAATAAAAATGGAATTGTCCATTGCGTAACTCTAGTGCAACATAAAATTCTACTTTTTCACTGTCACTCCCAATAACATTGGATCCCCTCCACAGAGGATCAAACTTGTGACGACATTTTTCCGGACATAGGGGTGAATTCCAGTTCCTCGCTAATTGTTCATTGTGAAACTATATAGTACAACGTTAAATTTACTCAACTGAACCCAATAAAAATTTCAGATTTCTAAATTTGAAACGACTTTGCACTTTGCACAATTTGTTGACGAAAATTGCGCCCGATGCGAAAATTGTTTTTAATTTCTTGAAAATAAGACGTGAAATCAAATCTCGAATTTTTAGATTTTTCGACCGCTTAAAAATGGCGTAGGGACAAGATAAGATCACAATTAGAATGTACGAAAGATAATTTGCCTTAATGATGATTTATTTATCGTAAACACCTTAGATGCAAAACTTATTTTTGTAAAACTTAAAAAGTAATCTTACATCTTCCCTATCCCCCCCCCCTCGATCCTCTCATGAAGGATTAAAATTATGATTACGTAGTTCCGGAAAACCCATGGGATTAAATTTTAGACCGCTAATAATTGCCCACTGCACAATTTTGCAACTCGCAGGTATTTCATTGTCTCATTTTGAAACTCTTTAATTTCTAAACATATGCTTTTATTTAACGTAAAACAATACATTAATGCTTAAATTTATTTTTTATGAAATTTTTATTGATGGGACTTACAGTAATGCAATTAAAAATAGTACTAAATGATTTTTTATGTGATTAAGTACTTTGCTTTTCAGTGCGAGTTAATGACAAAAGTATTAGGCCATAGCTTTTGTTGACACAAGTTTTAGACCATTTGTCTTTTAATAAAAAATAAATAATTCATTGATTGGACCTCTTTTGGCTTTGATAAGAGCAACAATATATCTCGACATCTGTTTGGCCACCTGTAACAACAACAACAACAATAATAATAATACTTGGTTGGACTTCATTTGGCCTTGATAAGAGTAGTGAAACATTCTAGCATCTGTTCAATCAGTTTTGCACAAACATCAGATGAAATTTCATTCCAATATGTCATAATATCCTCTTTCAGCTGATGCAGTCAGTGTCTTTGATGCTTTTTTTCTTCACATTTTTCTTCAAAATATTCCAAAGTGATTCTGTGGGACTCGTATCAGGATTGTTAGACTGGCCATACAAGCAAAGGAATGTTATGTTCCTCTAACCATTTCACTGAGGATTTTGCTTTGTGGTAGCTAGCATTATTTTGTTGGGGGGAAAAAATTATCTTCGAAGAATATTCTTTCTCGATATCCAGCAGTAACTTATGTTCAAGAACATCCAGATAAGCTTCTGAATTTATAGTTCCATTCACAATGCACATACTACCTGTGCCAAAGCTTCCTAGACATTCCCTTATCATTACTCCCTGAGAAAATTTAAGCGATGATTTCCAGCGTGATTTTTAAAATTTCACTAGTTCTTCCTCTGACTCTTTGCCGAATATTGTCACGAAAGCAAAGGCAAATTCTAGATTCGTCGAAAAACATAGCTTTTTCCTCAGTTTTAAACATTCGATGTTTCTTTTTTCTTTTCCGCCTACGTTAATCGTTTTAAGTCTTGAGACTTTGTAATAAAATGTTTGGTTTCAGTTTTTCTTGACATATATCCCACTGAAGAAAGTCGTTTGCGTACTGTTCTTTAACGGACATTTATTTTCCATTTATAAAGTACTTCAGAAGCAAAATCAAATTGATAAGTCTTACAAAGTTTCCTCATTTGTCTAACTTCCCTCGAAGTTGTTTAACGTGGACTTCAACTTTATTGCGGTAAAGTCACGTCACCGACTGAGTAGGGAGGTTATGGGATAGTTTTGACAAAAATATTTTTTACAAATTTACTTTTACTGGTACAACACTGTAAGTTTCAGAGAAACAAATTGAAACATTTTAATATCTTTTTTAAATATAAATTTGATGTTAATTATTAAAATATTAATTTTGTAAGCCAATTAACATAGTCATAGAAATGTCCCATCCCTCCCTTATACGAGGTAGGGATGGGACATGTTTATAAAGTTAAATTAAATACATAATATACAGACATACTATGAAAAATGACAAAAACAGTGGGACATGATGTATGTAAGGTTAATTAATTTGAGTGCCACACCAATTATTTTCCATGATTTTGAATTTGTTTCTTCCATCTATTCATTCATTTGCCTCTTTATATTTTCTGTTTAAGGAGTATCAGAATCTTCATTCTTCTTTCTTTTCTTACATGTCCCATCCCTCCCTGAGCTGCTCTGCCCCATCCGTCCCTTTTCATTATTTTTCAAAAAATAATTTATTATTAGACACATGCTACTTTTAGGCTTAATTTAGCTACTAATTTATAAAAGTTATATTATTAGGTATATAAAATATGAAAAGTGATTATGCTGACATCAGTGAGTGACGTTGAAAACTTGCCTTGAAAATTAAGCATTTGTTTACTTTTAGTGTTATAAAATAGTTTTTTTGTTACATAAACTTACAGAGTTCTCCAACTAAAATGATACATAGCAGCAAATATGGGGCTGTAGTTACTTCACCTGGTGGAAGTGTCAAAAATTTAAAACAATGTTCATTTTAAGAATAATTTTAGGTATCCCATCCCACCCAATGTCCCATCCCTCCCGATTCTCCCCTATATATTATATTAAATTTTCTAATGCTTATGAAAAAATGACGTCTATAAAATAATAATAATTTTAAATTTTAAAGGTAACGAAGAGATAAATGATGTGCAAAGATTTCGCACGGACTTGCTAGCAAATGAATTATTTGAGGTGAGAAATAGATAAAATGAAATGACCATTTTTCAACGGGTGCCTTAGCCACCCTACAACTAACTAGTTAATGTATAATTTTACAGTAAACAACAACATATTCTTAGAAATTAGAATTTCAAAGTGAGATGGTCTAATACTTTTGCGCGACGTTAAGCTTACTGAACCTCAACCTTCTTTTTCTCGTTTTTTATGAAGTAGTTGATTTGTACTGCCCAATCTCTTATAAGAGGAATTTAAATTTTTCGGATTGGCTCAAAGATTTTAGCGCATGTTTAAATGCTGTCATTTACGGTTTGTGTTTTAATATATACAATGCTTTGATATTTCGATGCATTTTTTTTTTTTTTTTTTTACTTGAACTCGAGAAATTAAAGTTTCGTTCGAAGCTATGAAACTTAAATTCCACTCTTCCCCTCCGTCGAAATATATATTTACTAGTACTTTATACGGCCATTTCTGTCTCTAATCGCGTTTCAGAACATTTCTCTTTAATCTTCTGCTACGCAGTTTTCCTTCGTCTGTTTTGGTTTTGTTGTTCTTGTGGTCCCAACAGTGCCATCGGAAGCAACTCGATAAAGGAATAAATGGGGGAAGCGCCAACGCAACACTCGAGTTATCTGTTTTACCCCATTTCTCACAGGTGTTTGTTGGTTCGTGCTTTATCTCGTATTGTCGAATTGCAGCCACTGTTGCGCGTTTGCGTTTCATTTTTGACGATGCTCTGCTTTAAAAAAAAAAAAGTTGGAAAGCGGGCTAAGAAAATGATCTTGAAAACACGTTTAGCGTTGAAGCTTGAAGCTGGATAAACATTTGCAGGGGTTAATAAAACACACTTCTCAGTTAGATAGGGAAAATTCAAAATTAAATGCAGATCAAAGAGAGGTGGCTTCTTTTAAAACAAAATTTAAGTTTTATGTTTAAATTTTTATATATATATATATATAATAAGCATAGGCGTCACTAACGTGTTGGCCGTTCTGCAAAATTTATGGTAAAAAGAAAAGAAAATGCCTTTATATATATATATATATATATATATATATATGTATACATATATATTTCGCTTCCAGCTAATTATAATTTATCGAATTGTTAGATAAATCGTTCAAGAACACAAATCAGTACAACTATGTTAGGAAACTTGTTATACTTTAAGTTGTTAGTGTTGGGTTGCTATGCCTATGATAGTTTTATTTTTATTAATATAATGATTAACCAACATCGATTATAACCTTATCCCCTTAAATTATTCACTTTACAATCCGTGTAACTTTCATAATTAACCATTGCGTTGTCTAACCATAACCCAGTAATACAAGCAACACCTACAAATAAACAGAATCTGAATAGAGAATTTTCATTAGATTTTATTTATATCTGAATTTAATACAGGCTACAAACAATCATACATTTTAGAAATCACTAATTACTAACGGTACATTAACCTGAATTTATTCAAAAAATATTAAAGATTACACAAAACATAACATGACTACTCTGTACAGTCTACTTGTGATCCTTATATCTGATCCGTAAAGTACAACATGCAATTTTACTATTTTACTAATTTTGTAGAACTATCACCTCTCCAAAAAATTAAATGTCCACATTGTGTTAAAATTGGTAAAATAAATAAGTAAATATTTTTTTATTATTTTTATTTTTATTTTTTGAAAACAAGAAGACGGGGAAATTGTGTTAAAGTTAGAAGTAAGATAGATTTTGGTGAATCGACCACTAATATATTTTTACAGGGACTCAACGGAGATTATGAACTATGGGCTCAAATTATTCGAGGAGCAATAGCGTTAAACGCCTTGAGCTGATTATTTCACACTTTTTTAGGTTGATTTCTTTAGAAATCGACCTATTGCAATCACTTCGTTTATCTATTTATCTATCTATAATGGAAATTTTGTCATCACGATAACTCCCGAAATAATACTCCAAATCGAACCAAATATAGACAGCGAACTGATCTTATAAATATCTCTTCGTTGCGTTCGTTAACCAAGTTGCTCCGACTTTTTGTTTTTAAGTGGCAGCCACTTGAATATTTCAAACCCACATTGTAAAAAGCGTATTTAAAGCAAGATTTGCTTGAATTTTGATGTAAATATAAACCACCTAAGTGTCTCAATGATTTTTATTAATGAACTTTATGCGCCGTTTTTAATAAAGTGGCGGATATCTTAAGTTAAGCGGGGCCACTTAAAACCAGGTTACCACTTGAAAATTTAAAATCACGATAACTTCCGAAATAATACTCTAAATCCAATCAAATTTGGACAGTGTCTTAACTTATCTCATGAATATATTGGATGAGTTTCTTAACCAAGTTGCTCCACCATTTTATTTTTAAGTCGAGACCACTTGGAAATTTCAAATTCAAATTGTGAAAAACGTATTCCGAATTTATTTGAATTTTGATGTATACATAGATCATATAAGTGTCTCAATCAACTTTATTAATGAACTTTATCCGCCATTTTTAACGCCCACCAGCGGCCGAGCGGTTCTGCGCTCAAAGCTGGTAGACGTGAGGTGCCGGGTTCGATCCCCGGTCGCGCTCGTCGGCCTAGCCGTTCGGAGTTTTCCGTGGTTTCCTCCGAAACTTGCGTAAATACGGGCTAGGACCCTTTAGAAAGACCTCCACGGAAGGCACTCCCCCTCAGGCCTAGGACCCCAGTGTTGTCAATCGGCCTTAATCCCTAACAACACCGCCATTTTTAACAAAATGTGGATGTTATAAACTAAGCGAGATAACTTGAAATTAGGCTACCACTTGAAAATTTATAAACATATTTTTTTTTTAATTTTGATTCAGTTCGAACCAAAGTTCAACAGTGATCTTATCATAGAATTGGATGAGTTCACTGGGCAACTTGTTCCAACTTCTTGTTTCCAAGTTGCGGCCACATGGAATCACGCTGCCACTTGAAAATGTGCTATCAAGATAACTTTTAAAATGCTAAATTGATTCAAACAAAAGTTGTATAGTGAATTTATGGTTCAAATATTTTGGATACGTTTGCTTGGTGACTTGATCCGCAATTTTATTTCGAAGTTGCAGCCACTTGAAAATTTGTCATTATGATAACTTTTGTAATACTAAATCAATTCGCATCAAATTTGGGTAGTGGATTTATCATTCATACATCACATTCAAGTTCGCTGGGCATCTCACTCCGCTTTTTTTTCCAAGTGATGGGCACTTAAAATTACAGTACAACTTGAAATTTGCTTATCACGATAATTCTTGAAATACTTATTTAATTTGAACGAAAGTTGGACATTGAACTTATCATACAAATATCTTGTATGGTTTCCCTAGACAAGTTGCTTCGCCATTTTGTTTCCAAGTTGCAGTCGTTTAGACTGCCACTTGAAAATTTGTCATAACAATAACTTTTGAAACACTGCACTGATTCGAACCAAAGTTTGACAGTGAACTTATGCTTTAAATATCTTGGACGAGTTTGCCGTGCAACTTGCTCCATTATATTGTTTGAAAATGGCGGACACTTGAAAATTTGTTTTCATGGTAACTTTTGAAATACTTAATCAATACAAATGAAAGTTGAAAAATGGATTTATCATTTAAATATCACCAAGTCCATTAATAATATGTAGCCGCCATTTTGAAACAAAATGGCGGCTACCTGATAAGGAGAAAGAAATCAACCTACCCTTCTGAATGAGCCGGAAAGACTTGTTCTTTCGTTAATTTATTTGAACAACCGTTAATTACTTAACGTTCGGAAAATCGAATCGACTCACTCCAGATACTTTAAGTTTAGTCTTTTATATATATACACGTAATAAAATTTATATATATAAGCTGACTATACACACACAGACATATATATGTATATAGTCAGCTTTTTGTAATTATTATTTTCTATAGACAACTGTTTCTTTGGCATTAAATGCTAAATCATTTTTTTTTTTTAATTATATGTATAGTTTAAAGATTATATATTCTATTATCGCCATTAATATTTTAGTTGCATCAGTTGAGAGAATTTTTCTTTCTTTTCTTTTCTTTTTTCATTGGCCAGTGTGCTGTCTTTCTTTAATTGACTAGATTTTCAACTCTTTAATTGTTGTTTAATTATATGCCACATTTATTTAAATGTACAAAATAAATAAAATAAATCGTGATACCTGGATTATTATTATTATTATTTTACTTTCTGACGACCATTCATGATTACTTATTATAAATGCTAGATTAATTTGGTAATATTAATATTTTTTACCTTTAAGTTTTGTGAGCAATGAAAAGTAAATAAATAAATAATAGATTTTTTTTTTTTTTTTTTAATCACTAGATAAGTTTTAAATGAAGTCTTTCAAAATCATGCCTTTCTTTTATAATTGGATAAATGTTGGAAAGTGTTTAAAAAATAAAAACTCTCCCTCTCTATCTATATATATAAAAGAACACTTCCTGACTGAGTGAGGGGGTGATCTATCATCGCCCAGACCAAACCCCTGGACCTAGAAGCATGAAATTTCGTGACAATGTTCTTTCTATGACGTAGGCATCCACTAAGAAGCGATTTTACAAAATTCGCCCCCCAAGGGGGGGAGGGGGGGGCAAAACGTGATTTCACAAAATCCTTCATATCTCAAACAAAAAAACAGATATCCGTAAAATTTTTGCTTTAAAATATAGCTAATACAAATGTCTAAAAATCAATTTCTGGAATTTTCCAAATTCGGTCCCCAAGGGGGGCGGTGGGGCAAAACGTGATTTCACATGCGTAAAACGTGATTTCGCATAATCCTATATATCTCAAACAAAAAAAAATAGATATACGTGAAATTTTTGCCCTAAAATATAGCTAATGCAAATATCTAAAAACCAATTTCTGGAATTTTAGAAATTCAGCCCCGGGGGGGGGGGGGGGGGGGCTAAGGGGCAAAAACAAATAGAAATACAGTTAGGGCGTTCAAAATTGGTACAGATAGGTTTTAGAAGCCTGGAAGTCGAATGAGGATATTTTCGATTGTGTAAAGTTATTAGGAGGGACATGAAGGGGGGTAGGGGAGAGGGGGGGCAAAAAATAAAAATAGTTAGATCGTTCAAAATTGGTATGTAGAGGTTTTCGATACATACAAATCGATTGCGGATATTTTCGAAGTTGTAAAATTATTAGGAGGGGCAGGAAGGGGGGTGGGGCGGTAAGGGAGGGTTATGGGGCAAAAACAAATAGAAATACAGTTAGGCCGTTTAAAATTGGTACAGATAGGTTTTAGAGGCCTGCAAGTCGAATGGGGATATTTTCGAAAGTGTAAAGTTATTAGGACGGCCGGGAAGGTGGGGGGCGGAGGGGCAAAAGGGGTAAAATAGAGTTAGATCATTCAAAATTGGTACATAGATGTTTTCGATACCTCCAAATCGATTGCGGATATTTTCGAATTTTTTAAATTATTGGGAGGGGCGGGAAGGGGGGGGACGCAGGGGCCAAAAAATAAAAATAGAGATAGTTCAAAACTGGTGCATAGTGGTTTTTGATACCTACAAATCGATTGCGGATATTTTCGAATTTGTAAAATTATTAGGATAGACGGGAGGAGGGGGGCGAAGGGAAAAAATAATAGAAATAAGAGTTAGAGCATTTTGGGAATTTTTTCCGAAGGCAGTGAGAACCCGGTGCGACATTTTTCCTAATCAGATTTTGTTTCTCTTTTCTTTTCACGTGATAAAAATGAATGCAATTTTGAGAATTCAGTAATTAGAGTGATTCATTTAAAAATAGGGACCAGCGAAGCGGGCGTTAGTAGTGTAAAAAGGGTGATTCACCGACACGGTGGAGGCGCGGAGGCGCGCTGAGGCGCGCGCGCCACCACCCTGTTGGAGAGCGCCTCCGCGCCTCCACCGTGTCGGTGAATACACCCTTTTTACACTACTTAGTCATCATCTTGGACGAGGGTGTGTTGCCACCGGAAGAATAGAAACTGTGTGTTGCCACCGGAAGAATAGAAACTTTGACTATCATCTTGGATGAGGTTTGGTGGTGCCATCTATCGGGAATTTTGAGGAGTTAGATTTATTTTCATAAATTTCGGGACTTAGTATTTTTTTTTTTTTTTTTTTTTTTTCACAATTTCGAGGACTTCAAAATTTTTTCGAATTTTTGCAAGGGGTTAGATTCGAACCGAAGGTAAAATAGTTTCACGGCTTGATAAGTGGATAAGGGTTTTATTTATCAAACCATGAAGCTATGCTTGTGAGTGCACTTATAAGGTATATAAAGAGAGGCGTTGCGCTAGTGAGTCATTCTGAAAAGTATCTTCGTACGAGGAAGGTATGATGCGCTTTCGTGTGAATGTGAGTCATAATAAAATTTTGTGTTGTAACGATGGAGGTGTATCAGAATCCAAGTCACGAGGGAAGTTTTGGTGGTGTAAATGCCTTATTTCGTGCTGCCAAAGGCAAAATCTCGAAGAAGAAGATTCAGGACTGGCTGAGCGGAGTCGATGCATACACGTTGCACAAACCTGTTCGAAGAAAGTTCCCGACACAAGATAAAACAAAGGGTTGATGTGTATTATAGAATTAAAAACAGGGTATAGACATTAAAATTTAGATGTTGCCATTGGAAGAGTATAAATAATTTCCGGTGGGACTTAACATTTTTGACTGAATGAAACAATGAATGACTGAAATTAATTAACATCAGTAACAATTTATGAGTATTTTAGAAACTTAGCATTTTTAGAGATTAAAAATATATTGTGTTAAGATAATAAATAAGGAATTTAAATAGGAGTTCATACTTTTAGTGTTGTCATTGTAAATTGATATTTGGAAATTTTTACAGAATTTATAGAAACAAGATGATTCTAATACTGCATTCTAATTGGTTAATGAGTATACTTAGTATTTTAGAGCTTGAAATTTAGAAATTTTTACAGAATTAAATAGAAATTATCGTATTTTGAGGATAAGTGTCGTCAGTGGATTAACACACAGATTTAAAAACAAAACAATAATAAATAATTTAAAACACATATTTTTCAATAATGAATGTCATACAATTATATGTATAATTAATTATTTTAAAACAAAAACGATACGCATAAATTTAAAAACAATAATAAATAATTTAAAACACATATTTTTTAATAATGAATATCATGTAATTATACGTATAATTAGTTATTTTAAAACAAAAACGACATTATAAGCAATAAAGTTGTTTAAACTAAACTTTATACACATCATGACTTTATGTTAACACTATTTCACTTTTAAAATTTCTTTAAACTCTAACTTATAAATACTATTAATACAATCGTTAAAATTGAACGCTGAAACAAAGGTAGATGAATTTAACGAATGGTATAGACTTTGGTCTTAATATCTGCGCATTACCATTCGGAGATTATAAATTTATTACAGAATAAATAGAAATTTGCCTATGTATTTCATGGAAGTTGACAAAATAAAACAAAGGGTTCGTGAGTATTATATAATTAAAAACATTGAATGTGAATGGTATAGACTTTGATATTAAAATTTGGGTGTTACCATTGGAACAGTATAAATAATTTATATGTTATAAATTAAACTGAATACAATAAAAATTATTTAAATTAAACTAAATATAATAAAAATTATATAAATTAAACTTTATATTCTCACTAAATAAGTTTCACACTTATTTAAACTCTAACTTACAATCGTTAAAAATTGAACACATGCACTTTAAAAAATGACTATCATATAAATTTAAAAAAAAATTACTATCATATAATAATATTAATTAAAAAAATGCATACAAAGATACATAGTAAAGTTATAAATTTTAAAAAAATACTGTCATATGATAATATTAATTAAAAAAAAAAAAAAAATTACTATTATATAATAATATAAATTAAAAAAATTACTTTCATATAATAATATAAATTAAAAAAATTACTTTCATATAATAATATTAATTAAAAAATGCATACAAAAATATACAGTAAAGTTATAAAATAAATAAATAAATAAAAAATAAATAAAAATAAAAATAAAATAAAAATGACTATCCTATAATAATATTAATTTAAAAATACATACAATGTTTAAAATCAACAATTAAATTTTATATACATTATAATTAACTAAACTTTATGCTGTTACTATTAAATAAATTTATCCTAACACGAAAACTTTACATAAATTTTATAAGCAAAAAAGCTATAAGTACATGAATATGTTATTTAAATTAAACATTATATTGATACTACACAAATATTATTTAACATTTATTCGAGTTTAACGCTGTAATATAATTTAAACTATCTTAGTTGATTTAAATGAAACAGGTAAATACTTTTAAACTTGAACTAATAAAAATAAGTTCTTTTTATAAAATAATTGATATAAACTATAATAATAAAAAGGATTAGTTATATTTAAAAACTATCAGTTACTAAAAGTTATTTTATATTAAACATTTCGAAATAAATTGCATAAAAATTCAATGCATCATTTTAAATGAAAATAAACAGTTTCCTTAAAAAACAGATAATACGGAATATTCCATGAGTCAGTTATCACCTGCAACGGAAAACCCCTACAGCTGATGAATCATATGTTATATACGCTGGCGAGCCATGCCTATTAGTAATCCACACTATCTCATATAAAGATTAAGTTAAAATTATTAAAACAATACACCGAATAATTTGGAAAATGCAATAATTTTTTCACAAAGCATATCATACAATGAGTTTAAACGATTATCACCTATCTATCACTTAAACGGTATTGAAATAAATAAATACATATAAAAGTAAGTTATAGTTAAAAAATAAAAATTTCGTTTGTGAAAGGAGTTTTATATATTGCAAAAATTAGTTTTACTCAAATAATTTCTAAACATACACAAGTTAAATGGAAACTTTTCTAGGTTTCATTTAAGCAATAATTTTCCATGTGTGAAAGTAGTTTTATTTATGCAAAATTTAGTTTTATATAAACAAAAAAATTTATAGTGTAACAATAAAAATAGTTTATAGTATAACAATAAAAAATTCCTTATAAGTAAATACCAATAAAAAATATTTTTTAAATTAATTTCTCTCTCTTCAATAAAACAATAAAAATTTCTTATATAACTTTCGTAAAGTTTTAATAAAATTTCTATTATAAACAAATTTTTTTATGATATAAACAAATAATTTTATTAGAATATACATATTAAGTTTATTAAATTATCAAATAGTAATAATAAATTATGAAACTTACTTAAAATTGATGAAATTTCCCTTGGCGAAATGCAACCTTCATTCACACACAAATGCGAGAAACTGTTTATCGCCACACGTTGACTCATACAGATAAGAATGTTGATTCATGCTTATCTTAGTAGAATGTTGTTAGAGTTCTGTGTTTTCAGAGTAATATAAAATAGTTTATAGAGATCATTTATTTAATATCAGTTGTAAACTACATTTAAATAATGCAATAAGAGTTGAACTCTGCAATTATCCTATTAAAATATTGAAATTTTTTAAATTTTTTTATTTAATTTTACTTTTTTTAATTATGCTAAGAAAATAATGAGATCAAAACAGAATTATTTTACGATAAGACATCCTTTTTCATTCAATAAAATGTAACTATAATTTTTAATGAAAGGTTTTAAAATCACTTAATAGGATAAAATTAAAAACAGAAATCTTATTATTTTTTCTAGTTATAAAACTAAGTAATAAACTATCTATAAATAATCATATAGCAAGCGAGATTTTTGTATAATAACTATATATTATTTTAATATATACATTACATCGCAGGGTAAAATTTTCAACTTATTTATACGGATTGAAGTAATAAAACTTAATCATTTGCATAACCGCTAAATTTTATAAGTTGGATATATGATTTAAAATACTAAACAATAATCCTTGTGAGAGAATTGGGATAACACTTTCACAGAAAGAAATTGTCCTTTACAATAAGATTTGCTTAGAATGTCTAAGTGAAAATAACTTACCGTGAGGTCAGTGAGTCATGCAGTTGTATTCGAATTTATTGTTTTTAGTTAATGAAACTTCTAATGAGAGAATTATTTGTTACTAGCATATAAATGTACATTTTTATATTATTCCTGTATATATAAAATTTTAAATAATTCATTAAGTGTTAAACTTTGCATTTAATCGATTAAATAAAGTTTTCCTAAAATATAAGTGTAATTTTTTAATGAATCGTTTTGAAATCACTTTAACTTTATAAGAAAAAACTAAAAAGAGGTTTTTAAATTACTTAATAGGATAAAATTAAAAATCTTATTGTTTTTAGCAATTATTTTATCTAGTTATAAACTATATATTATTTTAATATACGCCTTATAGTTAAGTCAGTTTTAGAGAAAACCAAGAAAAAATCCCAACGCGCAGGTTGATGAGTTGGAATATTCTATTATACTTAAAGAATCCAGGTACGGAAAAACCGAAATACAATACGCGGAAAAACAGGCGGGATTTTCGGTTAAAACTTCAAAGCAGTGGACGGTAAACATAACACACCGTGAAACAACCTACTCCCACGACAACCAAACTAAGAATGAAGGGAAACGTTGAGTTGTAACACCTTATCTACTAGAGATAAGGGGGAATTCCCGGAAAAGCTGAGTCACCCCTCGTGGATCTTACGAGAAAGTTCGTGAAGGATGACTCATCGGTGACGAGTTTGAATAATTTGCATAACCGCTAAATGGTATAAGCGAGAATCTTTTAATGTGAGTATTATAGTAATGATAAATTTATTTTATAATCGATAACTCATCAGCTTCACACCTTATATAAAACAATGGTATATTCAAAAGTGTTACTGTACAATAAATATTCACATATGGATATTCCTAAGGTTTAAGACTATGCGAGGATCCTATAAGCGAAATGCCTGTGAGTATTTCTAAGGAATCCTAATCTGTATTTAAGCAGGTTTTAGAGAAAACCAAGAAATACTCCAGTCGACTAGGTTGAGGAAATGGATTCGAATCCAACACTTCCCCTTTTACCATAGAATCGTTCACTAATCACAAGGTTAATGAGTCATGCAGTTGTATTAAAACTTATTGATTACATGTCTAAACTTATACCATTAAATATTTAACTGTTGGTTCTATAAGTGGATTGCTCTGTGTGTGAGTCTTTGTAACTTATAGTTAAGCGAGTTTTAGTGAAAACCAAGAAAAACTACAAACGGGTAGATTGTTAAGTGGAATTCGAACCTAACATTAAACATAGAATCGTTTGTTCTTCTAAAATCCTTGTAACAACATGTTTATGGACTTTATAAGAAAATGCTTAATATGGTTTGCATGCGTTAGCTATATTAAACACTTAATTTTTAACATACATTAAGGTTAGTGGATGAGTGACAGGTAATTCATTTAAAACAAAAATATAATAACGGTCGATTGACACAAAGGGTTTGCAGTTTTAGAGAAAAACAAGAAAAAATCCCAACGGTAGTTTGATGAGTTGGAATATTCTATTATACTTAAAGAATCCAGGTACGGAAAAACTGAAATACAATACGCGGAAAAACAGGCGAGATTTTCGGCTAAAACTTCAAAGCAGTGCACGGTAAACATAACACACCGTAAAACAACCTACTCACACGACGGCCAAACTAAGAATGAAGGGAAACGTTGAGTTGTAACACCTTATCTACTAGAGATAAGGGGGAATTCCCGGAAAAGCTGAGTCACCCCCCGTGGATCTTACGAGAAAGTTCGTGAAGGATGACTCATCGGTGACGAGTTTGAATAATTTGCATAACCGCTAAATGGTATAAGCGAGAATCTTTTAATGTGAGTATTATAGTAATGATAAATTTATTTCATAATCGATAACTCATCAGGTTCACACCTTATATAAAACAATACTATATTTAAAAGTTTTACTGTACAATAAATATTCACATATGGATATTCATAAGGTTTAAGATCGATTAAATAAACGAGAATCCTATAATCGAAATGCATGAGAGTCTTTCTAAGAAATCCTATTGCATATTTAAGCAGGTTTTAGAGAAAACCAAGAAATACTCCAATCGACTAGGTTGATGAAATGGATTCGAACCCAACACTTCCCCTTTTACCATAGAATCGTTCACTAATCACAAGGTTAATGACTCATGCAGTTGTATTGAAACTTATTGATTACAAGTCTAAACTTATACCATTAAATATTTAACTGTTGGTTCTATAAGTGGATTGCTCTGTGTGCGAGTCTTTGTAACTTATAGTTAAGCGAGTTTTAGTGAAAACCAAGGAAAACTACAAACGGGTTGATTGTTAAGTTGAATTCAAACCTAGCATTAAACATAGAATCGTTTGATCTTCTAAAATACTTGTAACAACATGTTTATGAACTTTATAAGAAAATGCTTAATAGGGTTTTCATGCGTTAGCTATATTAAACACTTAATTTTTAACATACATTAAGGTTAGTGGATGTGTGTCAGGTAATTCATTTAAAACAAAACTATAATAAGGGTTGATTGAAACAAAGGGTTTGTAGGTTATAATTATAGGATAAAACGTTATGTGTTTCGAAAACCCTTCATCAAGATTGCAACAACCGTTTCGAATGATACTCTCCCTTCATCAGATAGACTTAAACTTTTATTTTATCAGAATGAAAGAAAACGATAGACGATTTACACTTATTGAAATCCCAACTTATAAATAATTCGACTTTCACTAAAAATGCAAGTCGCATATACACTTTGAAACAATCAATAAATTTTATATTATCACAATGCATTAAATAAGTTTCCCATTTAACATTCAAGATGAATTTATTTTTACATTAATTAAGAATTGAACACATATTAATTTTTAAAATGACTATTTTTTAAAAAGTTTTGAAACAGCTAATAAATTTTATAAGCTTTTACAATTAAATAAATTTAGCATATTATGAAAGTTTTACATCACTCGGTAAAATTTTATATAAGCAATAAAAGTGATACACATTTTAATTATAAACTCATAAAATAAATTTCACACTTAACATTTAAACTCTAACCAACCAATCTTAAAGTAATTTTTTATCTTTTGTACATAATCATAAACCTTTCGTTTCTATTGTAAAGTGAAGTATGACTCATGCTTTAATTAAAATCTCTAATCAAAATTATAAGAAAGTAAAGTTTAGGAAATACCTATGTATTATAGGTAAATTAATACAGTATAAATATTCATGTTTTTCAGTTAAGTAAAAAAGTTATATAATTAATTTTACAGACTACTTAAATAATGTATAATTAAGTTTCAGAATTATTATTATTATTATTTTTTTTTCTTTTATAGTATGTATATATAAATTTTTAGTTAGAAAGTTTTTATTAAAATACAATAATCAAAGTTTTGTACGATATTAATTTACATTGCATCTAAAACTTTAAATATATAGAAACAATTGTACATTTGGTTTTGTCTGAAGCATATATATAAATAATAAAATCTTATTCAGTTTAGTTTTTAAAACACGATAAAGATTTCAGACACACATATTTTTATCTTGTTTAAATAAAATTTTTAAAATGAAACAATATTAATATTATAAAATAATACACTCAGCATGACTCACGGAGTGTGCTATTCCATCAAATTATTCCGCATACGTGTAATAACATGTCTGACTTAACTATATACTGAATTACCATTATTTCAGAAAAAGTTGGGACTTACCTTAAAACACATCCTACACCCTTGGCAGACTTGAAGAAAATGAATGATACGAGACATTCTTATCAGAGACGCCAGGTCACGAGGTTAGTGACGTCACGAATGATGTGATTGGCTACGCTCAGTCACGTGATCAAGACGTCATTCTCTCATCAATGACGTCACCGATTGCTTATCTGCTACCACAACGCGCGGAAATGTCCAGTACGCAGTGAAAAATATTCAAAGTCTACGGGACATTACTCGAAACGATTCCATTGTCTTATACGGTAAATTGAAATATAACATGCGGAAAAAAGATCGACATATACCGGAGAAACTATGCATACTGCCCGATGAAACTAAGCCGCACAGCTAAGTAGATGCTACCAGGATGAGAGTCAAAATCCAACTGAATTCAAACAATATGACAAGGTCTATAAATCTCGCGTGTTGATTAGATGGTTTTGATGAATGGGTTTTCCCCCACACTTAAGCAGAATGGAGAAGTCATAGGTTTTCCCTCACCTATCTCTTAATTAAGTTTCTTAATTAAAATTATGCAAATTATATGTAAGTCTTTCAAATATCTCTTAATTATGTTTTCTAATTAAAATTATGAAAATTTTATGTAAATCTTTCATGTTTATCATATGCCCTCCTAGTTAAAGATTTAATAAACCTATCTTTTATACAACATAAATAAATTTAATACGTATAATCTGTTTAATGACTCATCAAACGATGACTCATCATAAACATGTCTGAACATGAATCTAGTTGAACATTAACATTTTATTGTATATGATTTTGTATAATTGCTTTTTATATTATTCAAACCAAAAGTTATTTTTATTATTATTGTTTACTTATGAGAAACTTAATTTGCATTCATTATGAATAAAAATTTAATTATTAACTAGAAAATCAGTTTACTTATAAGAAACTTAATTTTTCATCAAGTAGTGTTGTTTACTTAATTTCCATCAACGTATATTTTGTGATCCATATAGTAATTATCGCTTATTCAGTAAAATATTAGTGTTCAAGTAGATTCATGTTCAGACATGTTTATGATGAGTCATCGTTTGATGAGTCATTAAACAGATTATACGTATTAAATTTATTTATGTTGTATAAAAGATAGGTTTATTAAATCTTTAACTAGGAGGGCATATGATAAACATGAAAGATTTACATAAAATTTTCATAATTTTAATTAGAAAACATAATTAAGAGATATTTGAAAGACTTACATATAATTTGCATAATTTTAATTAAGAAACTTAATTAAGAGATAGGTGAGGGAAAACCTATGACTTCTCCATTCTGCTTAAGTGTGGGGGAAAACCCATTCATCAAAACCATCTAATCAACACGCGAGATTTATAGACCTTGTCATATTGTTTGAATTCAGTTGGATTTTGACTCTCATCCTGGTAGCATCTACTTAGCTGTGCGGCTTAGTTTCATCGGGCAGTATGCATAGTTTCTCCGGTATATGTCGATCTTTTTTCCGCATGTTATATTTCAATTTACCGTATAAGACAATGGAATCGTTTCGAGTAATGTCCCGTAGACTTTGAATATTTTTCACTGCGTACTGGACATTTCCGCGCGTTGTGGTAGCAGATAAGCAATCGGTGACGTCATTGATGAGAGAATGACGTCTTGATCACGTGACTGAGCGTAGCCAATCACATCATTCGTGACGTCACTAACCTCGTGACCTGGCGTCTCTGATAAGAATGTCTCGTATCATTCATTTTCTTCAAGTCTGCCAAGGGTGTAGGATGTGTTTTAAGGTAAGTCCCAACTTTTTCTGAAATAATGGTAATTCAGTATATAGTTAAGTCAGACATGTTATTACACGTATGCGGAATAATTTGATGGAATAGCACACTCCGTGAGTCATGCTGAGTGTATTATTTTATAATATTAATATTGTTTCATTTTAAAAATTTTATTTAAACAAGATAAAAATATGTGTGTCTGAAATCTTTATCGTGTTTTAAAAACTAAACTGAATAAGATTTTATTATTTATATATATGCTTCAGACAAAACCAAATGTACAATTGTTTCTATATATTTAAAGTTTTAGATGCAATGTAAATTAATATCGTACAAAACTTTGATTATTGTATTTTAATAAAAACTTTCTAACTAAAAATTTATATATACATACTATAAAAGAAAAAAAAAAAATAATAATAATAATTCTGAAACTTAATTATACATTATTTAAGTAGTCTGTAAAATTAATTATATAACTTTTTTACTTAACTGAAAAACATGAATATTTATACTGTATTAATTTACCTATAATACATAGGTATTTCCTAAACTTTACTTTCTTATAATTTTGATTAGAGATTTTAATTAAAGCATGAGTCATACTTCACTTTACAATAGAAACGAAAGGTTTATGATTATGTACAAAAGATAAAAAATTACTTTAAGATTGGTTGGTTAGAGTTTAAATGTTAAGTGTGAAATTTATTTTATGAGTTTATAATTAAAATGTGTATCACTTTTATTGCTTATATAAAATTTTACCGAGTGATGTAAAACTTTCATAATATGCTAAATTTATTTAATTGTAAAAGCTTATAAAATTTATTAGCTGTTTCAAAACTTTTTAAAAAATAGTCATTTTAAAAATTAATATGTGTTCAATTCTTAATTAATGTAAAAATAAATTCATCTTGAATGTTAAATGGGAAACTTATTTAATGCATTGTGATAATATAAAATTTATTGATTGTTTCAAAGTGTATATGCGACTTGCATTTTTAGTGAAAGTCGAATTATTTATAAGTTGGGATTTCAATAAGTGTAAATCGTCTATCGTTTTCTTTCATTCTGATAAAATAAAAGTTTAAGTCTATCTGATGAAGGGAGAGTATCATTCGAAACGGTTGTTGCAATCTTGATGAAGGGTTTTCGAAACACATAACGTTTTATCCTATAATTATAACCTACAAACCCTTTGTTTCAATCAACCCTTATTATAGTTTTGTTTTAAATGAATTACCTGACACACATCCACTAACCTTAATGTATGTTAAAAATTAAGTGTTTAATATAGCTAACGCATGAAAACCCTATTAAGCATTTTCTTATAAAGTTCATAAACATGTTGTTACAAGTATTTTAGAAGATCAAACGATTCTATGTTTAATGCTAGGTTTGAATTCAACTTAACAATCAACCCGTTTGTAGTTTTCCTTGGTTTTCACTAAAACTCGCTTAACTATAAGTTACAAAGACTCGCACACAGAGCAATCCACTTATAGAACCAACAGTTAAATATTTAATGGTATAAGTTTAGACTTGTAATCAATAAGTTTCAATACAACTGCATGAGTCATTAACCTTGTGATTAGTGAACGATTCTATGGTAAAAGGGGAAGTGTTGGGTTCGAATCCATTTCATCAACCTAGTCGATTGGAGTATTTCTTGGTTTTCTCTAAAACCTGCTTAAATATGCAATAGGATTTCTTAGAAAGACTCTCATGCATTTCGATTATAGGATTCTCGTTTATTTAATCGATCTTAAACCTTATGAATATCCATATGTGAATATTTATTGTACAGTAAAACTTTTAAATATAGTATTGTTTTATATAAGGTGTGAACCTGATGAGTTATCGATTATGAAATAAATTTATCATTACTATAATACTCACATTAAAAGATTCTCGCTTATACCATTTAGCGGTTATGCAAATTATTCAAACTCGTCACCGATGAGTCATCCTTCACGAACTTTCTCGTAAGATCCACGGGGGGTGACTCAGCTTTTCCGGGAATTCCCCCTTATCTCTAGTAGATAAGGTGTTACAACTCAACGTTTCCCTTCATTCTTAGTTTGGCCGTCGTGTGAGTAGGTTGTTTTACGGTGTGTTATGTTTACCGTGCACTGCTTTGAAGTTTTAGCCGAAAATCTCGCCTGTTTTTCCGCGTATTGTATTTCAGTTTTTCCGTACCTGGATTCTTTAAGTATAATAGAATATTCCAACTCATCAAACTACCGTTGGGATTTTTTCTTGTTTTTCTCTAAAACTGCAAACCCTTTGTGTCAATCGACCGTTATTATATTTTTGTTTTAAATGAATTACCTGTCACTCATCCACTAACCTTAATGTATGTTAAAAATTAAGTGTTTAATATAGCTAACGCATGCAAACCATATTAAGCATTTTCTTATAAAGTCCATAAACATGTTGTTACAAGGATTTTAGAAGAACAAACGATTCTATGTTTAATGTTAGGTTCGAATTCCACTTAACAATCTACCCGTTTGTAGTTTTTCTTGGTTTTCACTAAAACTCGCTTAACTATAAGTTACAAAGACTCACACACAGAGCAATCCACTTATAGAACCAACAGTTAAATATTTAATGGTATAAGTTTAGACATGTAATCAATAAGTTTTAATACAACTGCATGACTCATTAACCTTGTGATTAGTGAACGATTCTATGGTAAAAGGGGAAGTGTTGGATTCGAATCCATTTCCTCAACCTAGTCGACTGGAGTATTTCTTGGTTTTCTCTAAAACCTGCTTAAATACAGATTAGGATTCCTTAGAAATACTCACAGGCATTTCGCTTATAGGATCCTCGCATAGTCTTAAACCTTAGGAATATCCATATGTGAATATTTATTGTACAGTAACACTTTTGAATATACCATTGTTTTATATAAGGTGTGAAGCTGATGAGTTATCGATTATAAAATAAATTTATCATTACTATAATACTCACATTAAAAGATTCTCGCTTATACCATTTAGCGGTTATGCAAATTATTCAAACTCGTCACCGATGAGTCATCCTTCACGAACTTTCTCGTAAGATCCACGAGGGGTGACTCAGCTTTTCCGGGAATTCCCCCTTATCTCTAGTAGATAAGGTGTTACAACTCAACGTTTCCCTTCATTCTTAGTTTGGTTGTCGTGGGAGTAGGTTGTTTCACGGTGTGTTATGTTTACCGTCCACTGCTTTGAAGTTTTAACCGAAAATCCCGCCTGTTTTTCCGCGTATTGTATTTCGGTTTTTCCGTACCTGGATTCTTTAAGTATAATAGAATATTCCAACTCATCAACCTGCGCGTTGGGATTTTTTCTTGGTTTTCTCTAAAACTGACTTAACTATAAGGCGTATATTAAAATAATATATAGTTTATAACTAGATAAAATAATTGCTAAAAACAATAAGATTTTTAATTTTATCCTATTAAGTAATTTAAAAACCTCTTTTTAGTTTTTTCTTATAAAGTTAAAGTGATTTCAAAACGATTCATTAAAAAATTACACTTATATTTTAGGAAAACTTTATTTAATCGATTAAATGCAAAGTTTAACACTTAATGAATTATTTAAAATTTTATATATACAGGAATAATATAAAAATGTACATTTATATGCTAGTAACAAATAATTCTCTCATTAGAAGTTTCATTAACTAAAAACAATAAATTCGAATACAACTGCATGACTCACTGACCTCACGGTAAGTTATTTTCACTTAGACATTCTAAGCAAATCTTATTGTAAAGGACAATTTCTTTCTGTGAAAGTGTTATCCCAATTCTCTCACAAGGATTATTGTTTAGTATTTTAAATCATATATCCAACTTATAAAATTTAGCGGTTATGCAAATGATTAAGTTTTATTACTTCAATCCGTATAAATAAGTTGAAAATTTTACCCTGCGATGTAATGTATATATTAAAATAATATATAGTTATTATACAAAAATCTCGCTTGCTATATGATTATTTATAGATAGTTTATTACTTAGTTTTATAACTAGAAAAAATAATAAGATTTCTGTTTTTAATTTTATCCTATTAAGTGATTTTAAAACCTTTCATTAAAAATTATAGTTACATTTTATTGAATGAAAAAGGATGTCTTATCGTAAAATAATTCTGTTTTGATCTCATTATTTTCTTAGCATAATTAAAAAAAGTAAAATTAAATAAAAAAATTAAAAAAATTTCAATATTTTAATAGGATAATTGCAGAGTTCAACTCTTATTGCATTATTTAAATGTAGTTTACAACTGATATTAAATAAATGATCTCTATAAACTATTTTATATTACTCTGAAAACACAGAACTCTAACAACATTCTACTAAGATAAGCATGAATCAACATTCTTATCTGTATGAGTCAACGTGTGGCGATAAACAGTTTCTCGCATTTGTGTGTGAATGAAGGTTGCATTTCGCCAAGGGAAATTTCATCAATTTTAAGTAAGTTTCATAATTTATTATTACTATTTGATAATTTAATAAACTTAATATGTATATTCTAATAAAATTATTTGTTTATATCATAAAAAAATTTGTTTATAATAGAAATTTTATTAAAACTTTACGAAAGTTATATAAGAAATTTTTATTGTTTTATTGAAGAGAGAGAAATTAATTTAAAAAATATTTTTTATTGGTATTTACTTATAAGGAATTTTTTATTGTTATACTATAAACTATTTTTATTGTTACACTATAAATTTTTTTGTTTATATAAAACTAAATTTTGCATAAATAAAACTACTTTCACACATGGAAAATTATTGCTTAAATGAAACCTAGAAAAGTTTCCATTTAACTTGTGTATGTTTAGAAATTATTTGAGTAAAACTAATTTTTGCAATATATAAAACTCCTTTCACAAACGAAATTTTTATTTTTTAACTATAACTTACTTTTATATGTATTTATTTATTTCAATACCGTTTAAGTGATAGATAGGTGATAATCGTTTAAACTCATTGTATGATATGCTTTGTGAAAAAATTATTGCATTTTCCAAATTATTCGGTGTATTGTTTTAATAATTTTAACTTAATCTTTATATGAGATAGTGTGGATTACTAATAGGCATGGCTCGCCAGCGTATATAACATATGATTCATCAGCTGTAGGGGTTTTCCGTTGCAGGTGATAACTGACTCATGGAATATTCCGTATTATCTGTTTTTTAAGGAAACTGTTTATTTTCATTTAAAATGATGCATTGAATTTTTATGCAATTTATTTCGAAATGTTTAATATAAAATAACTTTTAGTAACTGATAGTTTTTAAATATAACTAATCCTTTTTATTATTATAGTTTATATCAATTATTTTATAAAAAGAACTTATTTTTATTAGTTCAAGTTTAAAAGTATTTACCTGTTTCATTTAAATCAACTAAGATAGTTTAAATTATATTACAGCGTTAAACTCGAATAAATGTTAAATAATATTTGTGTAGTATCAATATAATGTTTAATTTAAATAACATATTCATGTACTTATAGCTTTTTTGCTTATAAAATTTATGTAAAGTTTTCGTGTTAGGATAAATTTATTTAATAGTAACAGCATAAAGTTTAGTTAATTATAATGTATATAAAATTTAATTGTTGATTTTAAACATTGTATGTATTTTTAAATTAATATTATTATAGGATAGTCATTTTTATTTTATTTTTATTTTTATTTATTTTTTATTTATTTATTTATTTTATAACTTTACTGTATATTTTTGTATGCATTTTTTAATTAATATTATTATATGAAAGTAATTTTTTTAATTTATATTATTATATGAAAGTAATTTTTTTAATTTATATTATTATATAATAGTAATTTTTTTTTTTTTTTTTAATTAATATTATCATATGACAGTATTTTTTTAAAATTTATAACTTTACTATGTATCTTTGTATGCATTTTTTTAATTAATATTATTATATGATAGTAATTTTTTTTTAAATTTATATGATAGTCATTTTTTAAAGTGCATGTGTTCAATTTTTAACGATTGTAAGTTAGAGTTTAAATAAGTGTGAAACTTATTTAGTGAGAATATAAAGTTTAATTTATATAATTTTTATTATATTTAGTTTAATTTAAATAATTTTTATTGTATTCAGTTTAATTTATAACATATAAATTATTTATACTGTTCCAATGGTAACACCCAAATTTTAATATCAAAGTCTATACCATTCACATTCAATGTTTTTAATTATATAATACTCACGAACCCTTTGTTTTATTTTGTCAACTTCCATGAAATACATAGGCAAATTTCTATTTATTCTGTAATAAATTTATAATCTCCGAATGGTAATGCGCAGATATTAAGACCAAAGTCTATACCATTCGTTAAATTCATCTACCTTTGTTTCAGCGTTCAATTTTAACGATTGTATTAATAGTATTTATAAGTTAGAGTTTAAAGAAATTTTAAAAGTGAAATAGTGTTAACATAAAGTCATGATGTGTATAAAGTTTAGTTTAAACAACTTTATTGCTTATAATGTCGTTTTTGTTTTAAAATAACTAATTATACGTATAATTACATGATATTCATTATTAAAAAATATGTGTTTTAAATTATTTATTATTGTTTTTAAATTTATGCGTATCGTTTTTGTTTTAAAATAATTAATTATACATATAATTGTATGACATTCATTATTGAAAAATATGTGTTTTAAATTATTTATTATTGTTTTGTTTTTAAATCTGTGTGTTAATCCACTGACGACACTTATCCTCAAAATACGATAATTTCTATTTAATTCTGTAAAAATTTCTAAATTTCAAGCTCTAAAATACTAAGTATACTCATTAACCAATTAGAATGCAGTATTAGAATCATCTTGTTTCTATAAATTCTGTAAAAATTTCCAAATATCAATTTACAATGACAACACTAAAAGTATGAACTCCTATTTAAATTCCTTATTTATTATCTTAACACAATATATTTTTAATCTCTAAAAATGCTAAGTTTCTAAAATACTCATAAATTGTTACTGATGTTAATTAATTTCAGTCATTCATTGTTTCATTCAGTCAAAAATGTTAAGTCCCACCGGAAATTATTTATACTCTTCCAATGGCAACATCTAAATTTTAATGTCTATACCCTGTTTTTAATTCTATAATACACATCAACCCTTTGTTTTATCTTGTGTCGGGAACTTTCTTCGAACAGGTTTGTGCAACGTGTATGCATCGACTCCGCTCAGCCAGTCCTGAATCTTCTTCTTCGAGATTTTGCCTTTGGCAGCACGAAATAAGGCATTTACACCACCAAAACTTCCCTCGTGACTTGGATTCTGATACACCTCCATCGTTACAACACAAAATTTTATTATGACTCACATTCACACGAAAGCGCATCATACCTTCCTCGTACGAAGATACTTTTCAGAATGACTCACTAGCGCAACGCCTCTCTTTATATACCTTATAAGTGCACTCACAAGCATAGCTTCATGGTTTGATAAATAAAACCCTTATCCACTTATCAAGCCGTGAAACTATTTTACCTTCGGTTCGAATCTAACCCCTTGCAAAAATTCGAAAAAATTTTGAAGTCCTCGAAATTGTGAAAAAAAAAAAAAAAAAAAAAAAAAAATACTAAGTCCCGAAATTTATGAAAATAAATCTAACTCCTCAAAATTCCCGATAGATGGCACCACCAAACCTCATCCAAGATGATAGTCAAAGTTTCTATTCTTCCGGTGGCAACACACAGTTTCTATTCTTCCGGTGGCAACACACCCTCGTCCAAGATGATGACTAAGTAGTGTAAAAAGGGTGTATTCACCGACACGGTGGAGGCGCGGAGGCGCTCTCCAACAGGGTGGTGGCGCGCGCGCCTCAGCGCGCCTCCGCGCCTCCACCGTGTCGGTGAATCACCCTTTTTACACTACTGGCGTTGCCTGCTAGTATATATATATATATATATATATATATATATATATATATATATATATATATATTATGAAAACCTATGTTGAAAAACAGATTCTTGCGACGGTTTTTCTCCCACTACTCTAGCGGTAAAAGTAGATTTACAGTCAAAGTGAACACCGGCAGTGTTGCAGTGGTTTAATAATAAATAAATTATATATATATATATATATATATATATATATATATGATTTGTAATTATTTCTATAGTTTATTATTATTTTCGGTATGTTTCCCTCTTTTTTATTTATTTATTTTATTAATTATATAAACTTTTGGAAAGACCTTTTTTTTTTTTTTTTTAATTTAATAGTGTTATTTAATTTATGCTCATTTTTATGTATCGCATAAAAATTATACAATAATAATAATGAAACATTTTTTAGACGATTAGTTAATAAGACGAAAATACTTTTTATTTATTTCTTTATTTATTCTACTGCAACTTCAGGATTTTCAAAACAGAAAAAGAACGATATCAGGTAAATCATGTTTTTGAAAACTTTTTTTTTTTTTTTTACCTGCTAATTATGAATGTTTATAAAAGAATTTTAAAAAATAAATTAATAAAATTACCTTTATTAAAAAAATCACTTTTTCATATTGCATAAGGGTCATTTTGCTCGAAAACTTTCTTGAGGGACTGTGTATAACTTGAACATATTTGTGTGGATCTACTCATGTAATAATTATCAAATTGGATTACATGCTTTGATGTTCGATGAATGTCAGTTTTCCCATTGTTTCTACCTGAATATATAAGTAAAATTATATCTTTTTAGGAAAAAAAAATCTTTACAATTAAATTACAATTCAAAAATGCAATATAAATAATTTTCTTCTCGACAATGTTTATTAAAATCTTATAAAGTGCATTTACGACCGAAAAAAATACTTCTCATACACCATAACGTCTTGGAAATTTCTTTTGATGACTTAGTGAACGTAAATGATATATATTAATTTCAAACCATTGTATGGAATATTAATGGAAATTAGAACGTGGTCAAACATGCGGATAGAAAGACCGACAGATAGACTAACCAAAGCCACAATTACACCTAAATATTGTTGGAAAGTATTAAAATCGCCAAACATAACCGAAAATGCAAAGCAAGCAGCTTTTGATTATAGACCTTGATGCATCTGAATATTTTTGTGTTGTCCTGCAGACTTTAATACTGATCATAACATATTCTGTAAAACACTTTTTGTGTGTGTGTGTGTGTGTCCATAAGAATAATAAATGTCAATTTCATTATATATTGTATAGTACAAAGATATAAAAAATCATTTAAATTCTTTCGGATGACCCTGTATACAAACTATTGATACTATTTACAGCATCTTCAATAGGGAACATGCCTTAGTGATCTTAAATACCCTGTACCAGTTTCAATAACTTCATTGGATATTTACGGCAGTCTGAGCGCGGACAGACAGACAACTTTATTAATTGAAGAAAAACATATATAAATGAGATCGTTGCTTTTTCTAATTCGTTTTGTCCAGAAATTCAATTTATTTTGGAAATAGAACAAAATAATAGTTTGCCCTTTCTTGATGTTCTTCTTGGACGCATTTCGAATTCACCTAATATTTTTCAAACTTCTGTTTATCGTAAGGCCACTTTTACGGGTCAATATCTAAATTTTCATTCTGCTAATCCTAATTCTCATGAAATGGCTGTTTTGCAAACTTTCGTCAGTAGAGCTTTTCGATTATGTAGTAATGAGACACTTTTTAAGTTGGAAATTAAAAGAATTTTTAAGGATTTGATAAATAATGATTACCCTCTTAATTGGTTAAAATGAATTTATCTTGAAAGAATGATCAGCTTCCCCTCTTCTTCGTTCCCTCCTACAACTTCACCCTCTCTTCCAATGCAAGCAAAAAATTCTCTAACTAATAAAAAAATTATATTTCTATGCCATATTTTGCTTTTCCTTCAGAACTTATTGCTAAATTACTTAAACCTCATAATATTATACTGCTTTCCGGCCGATTAAACAATTAAAAGAACTCTATTTTTAACTTTAAACTTATAACACCTTCTTTGGCTCTAACTGGCGTAAAATATTTAATTCCTTGTAAAAATTGTAGTAAATATGTTTATATATATAAAACTGGCCGTACAGCAAGAATTAGACTACAGGAGCACAAACGAACCTATGAAAATTGCAACCAAAGTTCTAAAATTGTAATTAATTCAATAGAAACCGATCCTATTCCTGATTTCGATAATATAAAAGTTCCAAATTCTGGTTATGATAATTATAAGTATCGTATTTTCCTTGAGAGCTGGTATACTGCCCGCCATCTCCACACTATCAGTGAAGCATGCGCACTGGTTCCTCAATATTCTGTACTTTTGTAAATTCGTTGGGTATTTACGTAATGCTTGCAAATTATGTTGTATTGATACTGATGAGGAAACTCTGACGGGTTTCGAAACGTCAAAATTTTAATTGTTTTTAAATGTATATTTAAACTAAAATTTTGTCTCGTAAATAAAAAAGTTTTTGATTTTGTTGAAAGTGTTACAAAAGAAAGAAAAAAATCAACCTGACCTGACTAATGGCTGTACATTCGTTATAAAATAAAAACGGAATAAGCGATTGCCCTCCCCTCCCATTCCATCCTTAATGATGTTTCAGATAATTTTAAAAAGTTGTGCTTTTGAATAAAATAGCCCAAAAAAGTATTACAGTGGGAGAAAAAAAATATATTTGTTAAAAGTTATCTTCGAAATAACTTTCATTGTATATCGCATCTCTCCTTTTTCATCGGTTCATTTTTCAAAGTGTATAGTAACATTCGAATTACAAAATAAAATTCACAATTATATAATTTTGCGTTATGAGTCTGTTCTTGGGTAAAAAACTTCAGGGGGGTGGGGGGGGGAGGTTAAACAGGTATATATGGTGTCACTGAATGCCTTGTTTATTCATGAAGGGGGGAAAAAAGTAACTTTACAAATAACAAATAACATTCTCCCATCCCAAATGATGTTTCAGATATTTAAAAAAAATTATCTTTGAAATAAAATACTCTGGAAACTATTTAGAGTAAAAATACAAAACAAATACTATTGCAAAAAATTATCTTCGTGACAACTTTCATTATATATCGAACATTTTTTTTAAACACTTTCTCTTTCATTGCATCGGCACTTTCTTCAAGATAAGATAACGAGCTATTCATCAGTGATGCTAAGTACAAAGCAGGTACTCGCAGAACAGCTTGCTAGAAAGAGAATGAAGCCAAGGAGGAAAAAAAAAAAAAAAAAAAAAATGCTCTTACGATATAAAAGAAAAAGCGTTTCTTACCCCCCCCCCCTTTTTTTTTTCACAATAAATAACGACCTCACCTTTTCTTCTTGGCCACCTCAAATTTATCAACGTAATTTTGTGTCGCAAAAGAGAGGGCGCAGCATAATTTAAAGAAGAAAACGCGTGAAAACTCCATCCAGTTTTCTTCCCTAATGACGCCCTGTTTTCCTTTCTCCCCCTGGAGTTATTTTTAACTCTCATAATCGTTCCTTTTTGAGGTGGTCCCGGTACAGCCATTTCTCTGCTGTTGTCAAATTTATTACTTTTAATTTTATTTTCCCCCCGGAAATTAAGGAAGTCTGGTCGTTCCATCCACGTTTTTCGCTTCCTGATTAAATAGTATCCGACTCGATCCAAACACTAGCTTAATGAGGCGGTCATCTTAGTTGCTCCTCTTTCTTTCTGTTAGTGAAAAGGCCGAGTTCTAAGTCTATGTTAGAATAATTGCTTTTCTTACACAGGGTCGTCGAAATGAAGTTTCCCCAATTATACAGGCTGTGTAAGGGGTCATGATGACATGAAATTGAGACTACCGCTCTACCCGTGTTCTTTTTATTGATTTATTATTATTGTTTTTAAGTTATATGAATAATCTGGCGTAGCACTCCTATTAATTTCCCTTATTCCACATTACTATAGATATATTATTGCAGTAGATTAAGGTGAAAAATACGAATTTTTCCACACTGTTTTCTTTCTCCCCCCCCCCCCCCCCAATCTGAATGTATTTTATCAACGTTAATTGAATTCTTTTTATTTTTTAACCAAGATTATCTTGGCTCTAAACTAACATTTACATCAAATCAGCAAATTAAAATATCTTGATGAAATGAGTTTTAAATGAGATGCAGTAAACTCTCGATTATCCACGGAATTGAGTGACACGGGTTAAACCGCAAAAGGTTGTGGGGATGAAGGCCGATTGACTACTGCAGGGTCCTAGGCCTATATGTAAAGTACCCTCCATGGGGGCCTTTCTGTGGGGTCGTAGCCTGTATTTACGTAAGATTAGAAGAAAACCACGGAAAACTCCAAACGGCTAGGTCGATGAGCGCGAACTGGGATCGAACCCCTCATTTCTCATCAACCGCAAAAAGACAGAAATGAGAGGTAAATGATATAAAACGAATATTTTGGCTCAAAACATGATTGTATTGCATATGAACCATAATATGAATATTGGAAATAGTTGCAGTACAATAAAAATATTTGTATTTTATGTACTAAAGGATGTAAAAATAATAAACAAAAAAAGCTGCTTATGACAAGTAAAGATTCAATCTGTAAGTTAACGTAGGCTCTAAATTAAACAATACTGTATTGTACAAAAAACTTTAAAAAAAAATACACAACATAATTCTTTTTATTACATTTTTCCTAAAGAATAAATTATTTGTTTCTTGTTGAGAAAACACTTTTTTGATCCCGTGCTTTCTTGAGCTTGTCCTTTTCTCGCACTCGCGGATAATCCGCAACACACGTAATCCACTCGCGGATTATTGGAAGAATACTGTAGAAGGATGCTGTTGTGTGTCATTATTCTGTGAAAATTTAGGAGAATTATGTAATGTACATTTCAAAGTCAGAGAATTTTAAAGCGAAACTAGTTTATACACGATGTATGTACGTAGTGAAAAAAAAAAAAAAAAAATTCCTTAATCAAAAACTGATTCGACTCTGTTCAATATATATTGACGTATCCACTAGTAAAATATAATTAAGTTGCTATGTATATATATAAATTTGATTATCTGAAAATTTTGTAACAGAATTGTTTTCCCCGAATTCAAGATTAAATGTAACCTAAATTTCCTAAATAATTCAGCGACTTATAAATTATTTATTTTAACATATTTATTGTACACTAGCTGAAATATTCGGATTTTTTCTGAAAATAATTATAATAATAATGAATATAAAACAGACTAGGAAGTTGGATTTCATAATCAGCTCTTAATAATTAAAATCTCCAATTTCCCCCACCCGATTTCCATTGTTGTTAGTAGGGGTGGAGTATTTATCAATATATCCCCAAGTATCAATATTTTTTTAATATCACAATAACGATATTAAAGATCTTGCTCTACCGATATATCCCTCTAACGATATTTCTTAGCGTGCACAGAGCGATCGATCGATGCACCAATAAATAATGTTTAATGCCAATCTTAAATACCTTCTTCAAATCCTCAATTCCTCACCACGCACCGAACAAAACGTGCGCCGTATAGTTTATACTAATACAACCCCTTGTGCGCGCTTCATCAATGTGCTGATAAATAATAATGAACACCAATCTTAAATACCTTCTTCTAATTCTGTTTTCCCCACTAAGCATGCATCACCACGCGCCAAACAAAGCCCGAACAAAAAAAGAGCTGAATAGTGCAACCCTTTTTCTTTATCCCTCCTATTCTATTGCTCACTGACTAAAATAGAGAAACATAATCCCAACCCCAAACGATCTCTCTCTTTCATTAAGAAAAAAAGTGTATCTACTTTCTTTATCTTTATTCGTGCTATCTACCAAATCGAAAATATCACTGTCCAAAAATTCTGAATGATATTCATCAAGAAAATTAAGTTATCACAGTATATTGACTTCCCACTCTACTTTCATGCATTTCCCTGACCCTAAACGATAATATGAAAGAATTTATACTACCGTTAGTATAACTTCTTTGATAATATTGCACATCACCGCTCGTGGATCATATCGTAGGTGATGAAACCATAGACAAGGTGATATAAAAACAAACACTTATTATGACGAATGAAAACGATATCTTTCGTTTTAGCTCATTTCCTGCTATTGGTTCATTGATATTGGTCTATTTCAAAGTATCGATATTTCCTGCCCAATAAGATGCGTGCTTCAACATGTGTTTAACAAAGATCATCAAAGCTGAACTGATAGCTACTAAAAGAGTTTTTTTGCAAATTTTCTTAGCGAAACGCTAAGAAACTTCTGAAAATATAAACAATTATAGAATGTATCTTTTTTTTTATTATTATTTTATTATTATTAAATATTTCGATAAAATATTTTTTTTATTAAGGCTGTACATCAGTCAGATAGCTCCCTTTCTCCTTTCCCATGTTATCTAATTGGATTTTTGTTGCTTCGTTTTATAAAAATATCTCATTCAAAAATGAAGTTTTTCAAATTCTGTTTTTTGAATATTACTCTTTGAACGGGTCGCCTTTAAGCTTGGTGAACAATTTTTCGAAAAAAATAATTTAAATATTTTATTTTAATAAGTAAATTATGGACTCTAAGTGTGGATCTCTAAGTAAAATATTTAAATTTATTTTCATATAAATTTAATGAAAAGCAAACTAATTTTATTTCATTTAAAATATACCTTATATAGGCTTTTCAATTTTGGCTAATCAATTTCGATCACAATCGTGATCATCTTCAGAGCCACTTGTTACGTCTTCGTCCTTCGTTTTATGGTTTCGCGGTTTGTTGTCAGAGTTCCTTCGCTTCACTTCGGATTCTTGTAAGAGGTGTTGCCATGCAGCTGGGATAATGGAATGTTCTCTATTGTTTACTGTGTTGGGGTTAGTGATAATTTCGAGGGCCTCCCGTTTTAGAGCGTAGTTATGGTTATTGTAGGGAGCTATTTTTTGGATGTTAATAGAGTTAATGTTTATTGGGTTGTTATTATGGGTTATGGAGAAAGCGGTAGAGGTTTTTCTTAGTTTAAGATCTGCTCGGTGTTCTTTTTCACGATCGGCTATTTTTCGTTTAGTCATCCCGATGTAGCAGGCTTTTTTACTATTGATATGTTCGAAGTTGATTTTATAAATTCCGGAGGTGTGGTTTTGTGGAATGGGGTCTTTTTCGTTCCGGATGTGTTGAAAGATATTTTTGTCAGGTTTTATTGGAATGTTTACGTTATTATTTTTGGTTTCATTTTTTATTTTAATGCTGGCGCCGTTACAAAAAGGGATTGCGGTGGTAAAATTAGGTTTAGGTTTCTGGGCGTTATTGATTTTGTTAAGAGATTTTAGGCGTTTTTTGTATAATTTATTTATAAGATTTTTAGAGTAGTTAGCTTTTGCGGCGATTTTTTTGATATTGTTAAGTTCTTTATTTAGTAATTGTTTGTTAGAGCAGATTAGAATAGCGCGGTTGATATAAGATTGAATGGCGGATAATTTGTAAGTGATGGGGGTTTTTACAATTTTTGTTTATAATTTCTGTGTTAGTAGTGGGTTTTCTGTAAACGGTAGTGTCGATGGTGTTATTAGGATTTTTTATGATTTTTATATCAAGAAAGTTTAGAGTATTGTTTGTTTCTTTTTCAATTGTGAATTTAATGTTATTATCTAAGGAATTAAGGTTTGTTAGAAGGTTATCTGGATTTTCAGTGTCGGGAATGATGGCAAAGATGTCGTCCACATACCTAGTCCAAAGTTTACAATTTTTGATTATATGGTTGGCTGAATTTTCAATAAGGCGGAGTTTCAATTCGGCAATGATACCTGAGATAGGGCTCCCCATAGGGACGCCTTGATTTTGATGGTAAGTATTATTATTAAAGTTAAAATATGATTCATTAAGGAGGAGGTTATTTGCTCTAATTAAAGTTTCACTGGTTTTATTGTCCCCAAATATGTTGGTTAATTTAGTATTAATAATTGCTGTGATTTCAGAAATATTGATGGAGGGGTAGAGATCTTTTACATCAAAACTAACGAGTTTATCGGTATAATTTATATTTGTATTACGGAGTTTATCTAGGAACATTTCATTTGAGTTTATTGAGTAGTTAGAGGGAGGGAGAAGGGCTATGTAAATGCTTTTCATGTATTTTTCGAGATGGTAGGTTGGGCCTTCAGCTTTATTTACTATAGGGCGGAGAGAGGGGGGGTTTTTGTGATCTTTATATTTAGCAAAGAGACGTGGTATTGTGGAGGCTTGGTTATTGAATGTTGGTTTGTTATTGTTGGGCCATTGGCCTGTTTTTATAAGATCTTTTGTTTTACTTATGAGTTTTTTAAGAGGTGAGGGGTGGGTTTTTGTAGCTTTTAGTTTTTCAATGGTTTTACCCATAATAACAACCCAATAAACATTAACTCTATTAACATCCAAAAAATAGCTCCCTACAATAACCATAACTACGCTCTAAAACGGGAGGCCCTCGAAATTATCACTAACCCCAACACAGTAAACAATAGAGAACATTCCATTATCCCAGCTGCATGGCAACACCTCTTACAAGAATCCGAAGTGAAGCGAAGGAACTCTGACAACAAACCGCGAAACCATAAAACGAAGGACGAAGACGTAACAAGTGGCTCTGAAGATGATCACGATTGTGATCGAAATTGATTAGCCAAAATTGAAAAGCCTATATAAGGTATATTTTAAATGAAATAAAATATTTAAATTTATTTTTTCGAAAAATTGCTCACTAAGCTAAAAGACGACCTGTTCAAAGAGTAATATTCAAAAAACAGAATTTAAGCTAAAAGATGACCTGTTCAAAGAGTAATATTCAAAAAACAGAATTCGAAAAAGTTCATTTTTTAATAAAATATTTTTATAAAAGGACGCGACAAAAATCCCACTGGATAATATGGGAAGAGAGAAAGGGTGCTATCTGACTGATGTAAAATAAAATTTTATCTTCAGTAATTTTACAGTGACAGTTTCTTTATAGAATTATATAATATTGAATAGTTTATTACTTTTTTTATGTAGCATTTATTTTTTCTCTTTATTTATTTTTTTTTTTTTTTAAAGCCGTACATGTTAAATAAAATTGGTTTAAATGCAAAATGAGTTACTTTAAGTAACAAAATGAAACTTTAATATAATTTTGTTTAAATAATATAATTTTTATACTAAAAATGTATACATACATATACATATATATATATAATATATATAATTCAATTTTCAATTATTGTGAAACTATTACGAATATGAATTGAACATATATATATTTAAAAAATATTGTAATGATTTGGTAAGCAGATACAAAAATAAAAATGACAAGTAACTGACATTTAGGATGCATATAAGAGTTTTAAGTAAAAAATATTGCTCTCTATGACCAAAAAAGGTGTATCCAATTGCAATTCTTAACTATTTAAAATGATTTTCATTTTTATTTAATACCAACATCTTAAGACAATTTTTCTTAAGCTTTATTTTTAGTAGAATTATGAATTTTGATATACTTGGTACAAATAAAACACAGATCACATATTAGCTGTGTTAAAATATGATTTTAAAATAATTAAAGCTTAAAATGGGAAGAATAGAGGACAAACTATACAGAGGTATACTAAAAAGCAATAGTATAAGTTATAAGAAACACAAAATATTGATTCACTTTTTATGCTCTTTTTTTTGTTTGTTTGTTTGTTTAATGATAAAGTTATGGTAGTAATATACCAGAAAATACATGGAAAACACTCTATACTTGTATACTTTAAAATTTGTGTGCATATGTCTTTAATAAATAACAAATGTCTATTTTTTTCTATCTTAGAAATATTGCAATATATCACTAATATCGATATTAACTTGGTGATATATCGCGATATTTAATTTCTGATATCGTCCAGCACTAGTTGTTAGTGCTTCTCTCACCTAATAATCTAGGACACCTTTAACTCGAGGGTGCACTACTAATGAACTTTAATGAAAAATTTTCATACCTAATATGAAGTTTCTAGCTGAAGTGCATGCCAAATGACCAGCATATCCGTCTTCTATCCCTTGAAGGGCGGAGTAACTTTTAATAGCATGGTGACTTTTTCCAGACGTTATGAGATATGATTTCCTATTTTCTTTTGAATCCACCAAAGGTTGTTTGTTGATTTGTATAGTGATGAGACAAACAAAATAAACTTTTATATATCGATTTTAGTACAGAGCTGCCGAGTTTCATGTTTTTGTATGAAGTAGTTTTTGTTGTATGATCCAAGAAAACAAAATGACGCGATATATTGAAAGAAATGGGGTGCAACGGCATTATTTATTAACACGCTTTTATTAGCTTCACCTGTATGTATGTTTGTATGTATAATGTATGTTTGTAACCGCTCTGAGAGCAAACAAAAAATCTATATTGTAAAAAAAGACTTTCCCTACGTGAACGCCGTGGCTGTGAGGTAATGCTCCGCTCTACAAACCTAAAGGTCTAGCGTTCGAGCCCCGTCAGGGGAGATTTTTTAAAAATGGTTTTTGTTTAATTCTAAATTATTTTAATTAAAGATTTAAATATATGTAAATATTATGTTGTGTCACTCACAGATTTTCTCTTACCCTGCATTTTAATACTTAGATGTTTTATGCTTTTTAGTTCACATTTCTATAAAAGCGTGCTCTTTAATTTTTTAAAACTATATTATTATTATTATTATTATTATTCTATAATGTTTAAATAGAGGTAATTTGTGAAAATGTAAATGAGATCTTCCAGCTAAAAATTAAGTAAATAGTACTTAGTAGAGTGATTAAAAATTACTTTTTCTCTTTTTGGTATATCGGAGATCTTTCTTTCTCTCTCTCTCTCTCTCTTTCTTTTCTTTATTATGGACACATTTAGGTCTAGATTTCCAGAGAGAATCTTTAGAAGAAGAGAAGAGAGAATCTTTTGCTAATCTTTAGAAGATTAAAAATTCTGCAGTTGTTAATTTTGGTTTCCCGTCATTGAACAGGAATATTATTATTATCGCCCCCCCCTCCTCCCTTACCTCAAAACCTCTTTCACTTAAACGTACTTAACATTTTATTCCGGTCATCTAATGACGAGGGTATTTTCCTGTAATCAGCGCAGAGCATCTTCAAATCACCGTTTCTCATTTCGAGAATCAGTGAAATGTTTTATTTTCCTTCTTTTTCAAACTGCAATTAGAAGACAATAAGTTCAGTAACAGATTTCATTTTAAGTCCTTCTTAATGGGCGTCTTGCAATCCCTGGAAGGGTACTGTTATTAATACATACCAGATAATTGGACTGATTTCCTTCCGGATGATGTGGAAGTCTGGATTTGTGTGTTTTTATTTTCTTTGATACTTATTAGTTCTGACTTGTTAACTTAATTTTATCGATGACTTCATTTTTAGAAAGGTTTCATTTTTTTTTTCTTTACTTACACATTATATGGCAGATAAAGTAATGTTCAAGGATTGAATTTTCGGAACTGATTTTCTGTTTTAATCATTCGCATTTCTTTACCTTTTATATCATCTGGCTGTACAGTAATATCGCTTTTTATTTTATTCGGAAATACCACTGCTGAATATATTTCTACTTGCAATTTTAGTAGCATTCCAATTTTATCTTCTTTTATAAATTAAACGGAAAAGGAAAACCATGCAGTTAGCATATTTATTATAAATACCCCTCCCATTCCAATACTTACCTATTACATCGTTTCAACCCAAATGTATAGCACATCTGTGACAACATCTTAAGTTATGTATTTTTTAATATTCAGAAAGAAGATTCGTAAAAATTATCTCTTAATCTTGAATTTTAAAGAGAAAATATCAACTGTGTTTGTGTAGTCCTGTATGTTGTATACATTGTCAGTGTTTTTAAGAATTTACAAAACTGTGAGACGGGGAAAAAAATAGTACAATAGAAAATTAGGAAATTTACGTTGTAAAATCTGTGTCTATCCTATTTTTAGAGCAAAGCTATTTGCTAGGATTTTGTAGTAGAAAGTAAACATTTCTGCAAAATTCCATTTTGTCTGAGAAATAAAAAAGCTTTTAACCCGATCAGGTTATCTTATTTTTCGACACCTTGTCAGTTTATCATGGGTCGCTGAAGACCCGAGCAATGTTAGAACTCGTAATTTTTAATGAAAAAAATGTAATAAAATTCTTGAACACTCTTGAATGCTTGTAATTTAAGGGCAGACAAAGAATATTGCAAAAGAAAATTAAACAAATGTTTATTTTTCATCAGAAATACGCCCATTTCTATAAAATGCAGGCATTTACTAAAAATTTATAACTTTTGAACAAATTATATTTGAAAAATTCAAATTGCATAATAAAGTTTAAGAATGGTATTTTTACGAAAAAAGTCATGGGCACGATAGATAGGTATTTCTTCTATACGTGGATTCTGACGGATGAGACATAAGAAAAATGGCTCGGCCAATGACCTACGATAACCTGATCGGGTTAAAAGCGACCTATTTCCAAATGTTTTATTTTTTGAAAAAAAATGCTAAATTCGACTTAAGCTTCTAATAAGTTTTAAAATAGGCTTTTTATCATTAGACTATCAAAAAAAAAAAAAAAAAAAGGCAAGTACGACTTTATAACAGGAAGTTAATTACGGAAATAGCTCCTCAACAGATGAATCGAATTCATAAACCCAACCTTTGTTGGAAAATGTTTATGGATTATTTATTTTGTTCTTTAGAGAGAATATCGAGATACAATTTTCTTCCTCGAAGCCCCTGACCGTTCGTTATCCGCAGCTGCAATTATTCATTTTGTCATTTGTCTAAATCAGATACTAATATTAATCCTTTAATATTTTAATAAATTGTAAAGTAGTTTGGAAAAAAAATCAAATTCGATAGAAGTTAGAAGTATTGTAAAATTGTGACAGTTCGTATGTTTAAATGATGTACATGGCATTTATAATTGGTTTACAAGCAAACAAGAAGTAATCTCTACACATAAAGTTGTGCGCGTATGTGTACGCCCGTCGCTTTGTAGGCAAACGACTGGTTGCAGAGCTGCAGAATTTTGCATGGAGGTCCGTTTTAACCTCGCCTGGTCAGGGCTGGCAAGTTTCTGCCGGGATGGTTAAAACCACTGGTTATAACGCACCCTAGTTATAACCTGTACGTTTTTACCAGTAAGTGACAATAACTGGCAGAAACTAAGAAATAATGCTAATAAGAACGTTAATCTGCAATAATCCACACAAGTAATCAATATGTAAGCAATTGATCAAAAACTTTTAAATGATCATATCTGTACTCTTTTGCTTGATTAAAAAATGTATGTAGTAGTTTCAAGGCTAAGAATAACTTTCTTTCACGCATGAAAACTAGATGATTTTAAATGGTTATCTTGTATTGGACATGTTTAATTCACCAATGTTATTCTATATTGTCGAATTTCTATTTAAAAGTATTTTTGAATGTTAAATTTAACAAAAGTATATAATATTTTAACCGGTTAAATGATATAAAATATTGCAGTAGATTAAAAGTATCCATTTAGACAAATAAAAATGATTCCCGTAAAAATATATAAGTAAATAATTGAAGCAAATAAATAAAAAATCAAAGAAAACTTACACAGAGAAATGAATTTTAATGAGATTATATTATACACAATCCTTATTTTGTGTTATTTAAAGAATAAATTTCCCTTTCACTATATAACTTTTTTCTCGAAGTATTCAATAGCACAACTAAGTTAGCTAATCTTTTTGAACCCAAACTATTTCTTAATTTGCTCGTAATGAAAGAAAAGTTAGAAAATAACCTTTCAATACCCATATATTACTGAAGATTGTTTTATAAAACATGTGTTTGTCAATGTAATTTATGAATTGATTTGTTATTATAAGAGTAAATTACAATCACTATAAAAACCTTTTAAGTAAGTGTGTATATAAAATATAAAATGCAATATTCTACTTTTATTTATGATACTGTAAAATGCAAATTACGATAAATTGTGTATATGTAAAATTACACAACCATATTGTAACAAAAGTAATCTGGTGTGTCACTCACACGAATTTCTCTTACCCTGAAATTTAATACTATAAACACAGGCTGGGGATTAAGAGGTAACATGCCGAGTATTATTATGTAAACCTATGTTACAACAATTCAAATTACGCTTCGGATGAGTTTTATATGATAATTAGTTCCCCCCTCAACTCCCCGTTTCATTACTGCACCTACATTTATATAGAATTTAAATTTGTTATTAAAATTAAAAGTCCACTTAAAATTATTTAGACAACTTTCACGTGCAACATTTCTTGAAATTTATCATTCTTGATCAAACTTTTCCAGCAATAAACTTATATTAATTTGAAAATACATCTTTTGAATTTCCTGAAATTATTAGTTTTATATATAAAATATTTACAGCCTTGTATATCTTTTGAAGGTTATGTACAAACCAAAAAAACGTTACAAACGTTACAACCGATAACAAACGTTATCCCCTCTCTGTAGCGTGTTTTAAGTCTAAGTACCTTAGCGTAAATATGTAATAAGTGGGGGAAAAAAAAAAAAAAACTTTTCAACTTTTCATTACACTATATCCAAACTTAGGGTTGGCTATTTATTTTCAGAAGTAAAGTATCGCAAAATAGGGGCGTTTAAAAATGGAAGGCATGTCCCTTGTTGTCATACTCATACAATAAAATAATCTGGTGTGAAACTCACACAAGTTTCTCTTTCCCTGCATTTCAATACTATGAAGATTGATTGCGGATTAAGTCGTAAAATCAATAAGGTAGGATAATAAAGTTCAATGTACTCTAAAAGTAGTCTAAAATAGGTTTAGGAATAGTTTTATTTAACGTATAATTCTATGGGGGGGGGGGGGTGCCGCCCCCTCAACCCACCCGTTTAATTTATAGTGCCTACATTTACTTTAAAAAAAAGAAGAAAAAAAAAAATCAAGGATATTATTAATTTGCCTTCAAACTTGCCAATCTTGATCAAATTTTTTAAGTGGAATCCTAATACGAATTTCAAAATACAGAATTTGAATTTCCTGTTGATATTTGTTTTTAAGCTATGCTGATAACAGATAGACAATACATATCGACCGCGGAAAATTAGACTTTCGTATTCTGGAAATCTCAAAACATGATCTTATACAAAAAAAAAAAAAAAAAAAAAAAAAAAAAAAAGAAAGTTGAAAATAGTATTTGAAAAAATAATTTGTTTACAGTGTGGGTGTGAAAGTTTAATTTTTCTTCCTAAGCACTGTTCGTAGACTTAAAAATGTAATTTAATGTGAGTAAAATATAGCAAAGCACATCCATCAATTACATTCGTTAAAATAGAACGTTTAGCTTAATTTTGGGTAGCTCTGTATATTGTCTATAAACTATATGCACATCACATAGCGTCCTTAAATTTAGTTTTATACGAAAAAAAACATAACGTAAAATAGTCGTAAAATTTGGGTAATTATCATTTACGCTAAGGGCACGACTTCTATTACTCCATCCTTAATTCTAACCCCTTACGCTAGGGGCACGTTACGCTAAAGGCACGTCACCGTGCAAAAAACAATCAACTTTCATGATTATATATATGAATATATAGTTTTTAAGTACAAGTATTCGCCATACTTTATTTGCTATTTATTCTGAATAAAATGTATTTTAAAGTTCAGTACTATTATAAAGGCTCGGATAATGCTATGAATTGGGTTTTTGCCAGTTGTTACTAGTTTCTGCCTGTTTATACCAGTTATAACCACTTTCTGCCACTGGCACGGCAGAAACCCCTCTCTAAGCCAGCCCTGTTCCTGGTGCACCTCAAAGTCCGAACTTTTGATCAGTTTATTATTATTATCATTATTATTAATTAAAAGATATATAAATTTCTGAAATGATAGATGTTGGCGGTAGAAACGTAAATGTGATATGTCTCTATTCATGACCTAATAGATATGTCGGTTAGAGAACGTCAGGTTAACAACGCGGAATTTGTGTGTTCAGTCCTCAAAGGGTGAATGAATGTATTGCTTTTTGCAAATAATTAATAGAAAAGGTGTCAATGGATAAACTATATAATTTGTCTGAAAAACGTAGTTCCTGAATAATAGCAGCGCCAGTTATCGTCCAATTAGCACCTAAATTGAAGAGTCCGGTTAAGGCGAAAATGCAAGCAGTGGGGACCCAAAGTGAGGTTTTAAGCGATTTCAATTTCAATTCATTATTTATTAATTGAATTATGTTTTATTTTTTATGTATAAAGTATTTAAGATCTAGTGGTTAATGTATTTTGAAAATTCCTTAAAATGAAGTGACTAGCGAAGCGGGCAAAGCCTGGTGATTTATAGATATTACATTCTCTGGTACCAAGTTATCTAAAAAGCACAAAGGAACTCCGTTTCCTTACAGGCCTTTGTAGAAACATATTTATCTGGGAAGAAATGCGCAAATACTGTTATATTTTTTGTTTATTGACTGAATTAGTCGGTGATTCAAAGGTATTTAAACTACTGGTAACTACTCTATCTAAACCAAATCATTCCAGATTGTTACTTTTAAATTTACGTTTTATGAAAAAAAAAATATATATATATATATATATGCGTAAGTTAAATTTTATTAATATGTTATTATTTTATTAATACATTTTCTTTTCTCTGGGATCTCGGAAGGTTATTGATAATTGTATTTATTCGTTCTGTCAATTGTATTAATTAAAGTTTAAAAGAAAGAAAAAAGTCTTCATTATTTTGGGAAATTGTGAAGTAGTTTAAAAGAACACAAAATATTCCAAATAGATGCAGCTTTCTTACATTAAATCTACTTCAGTTTTAGATTGGATTGCATTGTAATAAGAATATCCAATTAATATATTTTTCCAATTATGCCTGGAAATCCAAAAAATTAAAATACCCTCTCTCTGTATTACCTGACACAAATAACAAATTAAATTTGAAACACGAGTGGTAAGTTAAATTAAAACCAGACGAGATAATGTTTTCCACTCCCCCCGTCCCTCTGTTTCTCTGATAATGCAATTAAGGATTTAATGATTTTATTTCTTAGTTACAACAAAAACTTATACATTTTTCTGTTTATATCTTAGTGAAGCAATTGAATTCATTTTTTCTTTCTTTCTTTCTCTCGGGCGAAGCTTCGCTGTTTTTAAGCATTTTTTTTTTTTTTCTTTTGTCATATAGAATAAAAAAAGAAAAGATGGGAATTTTTTAATTTCTAGTTTTTCCACTTTAAGAAGTTTCATTGGAAAATAAAGAACTACAATTAAAATTGAGAATTTTTTTTTTTCTTTTTGGGCTATTGTATATTGTCTTCTGTACTTATCAAAAGAGAAAAAGTATGTACTTATTTAAAAAAAAAGAAAAAAAAAAATCTTATTGTCGGTAGAATATATATATATATATATATTTTAATTTTGCTATTATTATTGTGTATGTGTTATTGTGCTATTATTATTGTGTATGTGTTATTGTGCTATTATTATTACATAGGGTTTAGCAATGAGGTTTTTACTTTTAACTTTTGGAAAACGTACACCAGGCTCTGATTTTACATTAGTCACAATAGACCAAGAACCAACTTCAACTTTTAAAGGACCTCAAAAAAAAATTATTTTAGGCTTTTTAAGGTGTAAGTTTTTTTAAATGCTACGCACCTTAACCCTATTACTGTGATCTGGGGGTCCATGCAAGCAATTAAAAAACTGTAGAAAAGTTTTTTTTTTTTTTTTTCTTGAACACTCTTTTAATAGAATTTTACATGCTTCTCCTCCCCCCCCACCCCCCCCCCCCAAAAAAAAAAAAAAAAAAAAAAAAAAAATCACCACGCCTTCAAGAAAGAGGATTTGCAAAAGAAAATTCCTGCGATCTAGAATTATATCTAAGTTCTTTTTCTTTTGCGATTTTTCTTTTCTTATTTTTAAGTGTTTAGAATGCCTGACTTAATGGGTGAAAAAAAAAGAAACATTTTAGCATTTTGCACCTTTTTGTTATCTTTCAGAAGAAGTATATGAATTTTTTTTTTCTTATATTTTTAGAAAAAAAAACATTTTCGTGTTCTCAAAAATGTATACTGGCCATATCTGTTATCTTACTGAATTCATGCTTTGAAATACAGCCGCTTTTTTTTTTTTTTTTTTTTAACTACGTTTGGTATGTTTTAGAATTGTATGTCGTGGTATGCTGCTTCATGTGGAAACTTTTTACGTATAAAATCTAAACTCCGAAACGCGTCGTTTGGCTAATGACTTCAGAATGTTTGTTCAACTTTAATACATCTTATAACTATTATGACGCAGTGTAATATTTGAAATGAAAGAAAAATTTACTTGCAGTTTCTACTCGAGCAAGTATTTCTTTTTGTTACAGTACTTACAGTTTACGATACTCAGAAATAACTTTAAAATAAAACTTTTCGTCTTTTCAAAATAAATAAATAAAGTCTCTTACCGTATTTGTTTTGAAACTTTATAACAGTAATTTCATTTTCATTCTGTTTATATTGCTCAGTATATTTTAGTAGGGTTTATCGTAAAATATTTATTCGTAAACTTATTTTTAGCGTTCTAAAAGAGTGGCCTTGTTATATGTGTTCTCGTTTGATTTATCTTTCCAATTATGGTATTTGCGTGTTTATAAAGTCCCCGACCCATTTTGATGTTTAATAACTTATATAGTAATAAAGATAGATTAAAATTAATAACATAAATGGTTAGATAGACTCAAAAAGTTTCATGACCCTTGTCAATGAACTTCCATTGTGCCCCCTTCGTCGCACGGAGAATATCAAGTCGACAGTCAATTTCACGCTAGGTAGCGGCAAGCATGTCGGCATCCACAGAGGCTATTGCGGTTGTAATTCTGACTTTTAGGTCATCAATGTTCGACACTCTCCTCCTGTAAACATTGTCCTTTACAAATCCCCAAAGGAAAAATTCCGCGGCGTTATATCAGGTGACCTGGGTGGCCAAGGAATTGTACCTTCTCGCCCAATCCATCTGCCTGGAAAATGGTCATCCAAAGAACTACGAACGATGGTACCCCAATGAAGTGGTGCACTATCTTGTTGCAAAAAGACATGTGGCTGAAGCTCTTCTAGTTGTGGAAATACGAAGTTTTCCAACATGTCTAAGTATACGACGGATGAGACAGTCTTTTCTGTAAAAAAGAAAGGCCCCAATGACTCGGTCGTGCATTAATCTACACCACACATTAACCTTTGGGGAATCCCTTTGTGCCTCACGGTATTCATGGGGGTTTTCAAAAGAGTCAAAAAAAGTCAAAAGAGAGAAAAATGCAATTAATAAGCAGACGATATTTTGAAAAGTACAGATATTTAGACTGGAAAATGAAATTATCTGAAATTAACCACACGCGCAGACGATATTTAAAAAGTAAAGATATTCAAACCTGAAAAGAAAATATGAGTTATTCCATCAATAAATGCCATAAGTTTGTTTATATCTTCATTATTTTATGAGTTATTAAACATCAAAATGGGTCCGGGACTTTATAAACACCCTATATTTTGACTCTGCTATTAGACAGACTGTCATGCATTTTTTAAGTTTTAAATAAGAATTTAATTTCACAGATAATCTTGCTTGTTGTGTCTAGCCTTCAGTTGCCGGAAATATTTAATTAAACTGGAATTCCATAATAAATGTATCTGGTGGCCGAATAGTTAGTCTGTAGTCGGCAAGTGCCGGTTCCAATCCTGCTTTAGGCGTGGACATTCGTAATATTTCTAAATCTACATTAAATCATAGGTTCCTGAATAATTAGTCTTAAACTGCAAAAAATGACCGTGACAACGACAAACCAAGCCAAACCCATAATAATAGCATCCCATACAGCACAGTTTGATCCCTAGATCGTGAAAAAATACGTCGCAATGCGCCACTGATGACATCGCATGTACGTCACATTTCTCCATGCACATCTCAGGGACGTTGTACAAACATGGAAAATCTCCTGTATTTATGACATGTCGCATTGATGCAAGCATGAGACTTTACGGTAATATCACTATCTCCGGCTGAATAGAAAAAGTAGTAAAAATCTCGCAAAACACTATCGCAGTGATGTACCCAAAGTGACGGTACTTAAATGGGACTTTGCGATGTATCTGCAACATGTTTGGGGCCAAGTGTGTGCTGTATGGGACAAAGTCGTGTGTATCAGCTCGTGAAGTTAAAGTATAAAACAGAGGGGTACTGTTTGTTTTTAGATGCTGGGGCAGTTCTCATCTGAAAAAAAGACAGCCTGATTTTCATTTTTTCTGTATGCTTTGTTTTTGTTGAGCTCATTTTTAACGTGTTAACATTATCTCCTTTTTTGCCTCCTAATTGGATAAAAGCTAAACAAACCCAAATGTTCTGCGAAAAATAAACTGTACTTATTCATTTATTTTCGTAGTTGCCTTTCTTCAAATATTATTTATCGTTTCATGTATAAAATTCGTATTTTTTCTAAAGTGCTAGATTTTGAATCCCAGTGAATTTCATGAGAGCGATTGTTAAGTTTTAATTATTGCTAAATAATAATTGATTTAGCATAGATGCCAAGTCTCCCGTTTTTCAAGGGAGACTTCAAACTGGAAAACATTTGTAGCTGCTTTTGACAATATTAATCGTCGAAAATATATATAACATATTCCATTTTAAAATATTGGCGTCAATTCTGATTTAAAAGTTAAAAATGTTGGCAGCTCTGATTTAGGAATATAATTTTTATTTGATATTCTTAAAACTTCTTTACATACTCACCATCTTGACCTTTCGAAGGCCGTCGTTTTAAAATTCAGCAGATTGCATCGAATAACATTTTTTTACCTCTTGAATTGATGTCATTCGTGTTCTCGAACTTCTCCAGGTAGTCTATTAAAATATTAAAACAGTCTTAATAGGCAGACAGGGACAGGAGACCATGCATCTTAGGCCCGTCGTACACTGACAAGACATGAGACAAGTTTGAAGCGACGTGCGACATGCGCATGCTCTAAATACAACTTCATCTGAAAACTGTTTAGAACAAGCGTGTGTCCCATGTCGCATCAAAATTTGTCGTATGTCTCTTCAGTGTGTGGTGGGCCTCATCATTCTTGTGGAAAAGAGATTCGCTGTGCTTTCACTCCTTGCTCATCTGTTTAGTTACTGGATCATATTGATTGGCATTGACTCGAGATTCCTCCATAACTATCAGATGACGAAGGAAAAAACGAAAGTCCTAGTTTTGCTGCAAAAGATTTAGTGCGTCTCTTGACAGATTGCGCCGTGTTTACTTTTTAAATGGAGTCAGTAATCGTGGAAACTAGTATGCTGACGCTTTTAACAATTGTGCAGTTCTTTCTGAATAATGTTCTACAAAGTGCTGTCGTTGTGATCAATTTCGTTCTTCGATCATTGTGATGATAGTTCTCCGATCTAATAGGATAATGTTCTCCTCCTTTCTTTCCTGTCACAGCATCGTTTGGGAATGATGATCTTTTTCTATTTTGATTGTCTGTGAGGGACCTGTGGCCAATTTCTCTTCTACCTCACAATAGTGTCACATAACTGGCTATCACTACCCTGAGCAGTCATCAATTTATCGTGGATTTGCCTGTCATTGTAAACATTAATCAGAATGCTAGCATCCATCTCCTTCATTTCAATCCTGGAAATATAAACAAACGAACATTAATGGTTGTAATTTACATCATTATGTGCAAAAGAATAGATTAACATGCAGATTTTATTTTATCAAAATTTCTTCGGTATTTTTTAGTGATAATTATAATTTTACGATAGTCCTTTATTAAACCGCTGTAACATGTAGAAGGAAAAGAGCTCTAAACCTTCCCTTAGCCATTTATTTTTAAATACAAATTGATTGGATGCTTCATCCTCTACCTATGGGGTAAATGAGAGAATATCTTATATTTCATCAAAATAGGAAGTGGGGAGAGAAGGGATCGAACTTTTTTAAATGGTAATAGCCATTTCACAAAAGCTAGTCGTTAAAACTTTAATCTTCTGAAATATATTTCGCCATTCTTTAAAAATGAATACGAAGGTTTTTCAGTTCTCAGACACGATTTGAATGGAGAATATTTTTAGTAATTCTTTTTTTTTTTTTTACGGCTGTTATCAAACACAAGGAGAATAGATTCAAAAGGAGGAAACAATTGGACATTTTTTTTTTTCTTTACATCTTTGCTATAAATAAATTCTAAACGTTTTTAGTATCTGCGTAGATAATAACTGCAATAATTTTAGCATATTTTTATGTGCTTCAGAATTGAAATGAGATTGTTTATTTCATTTATTTGTATTCGTTTTTTAATGTCTTGCTTATATTATTGATTGTATTGTATTAAATTAATGTACTTAGCTAAATATTGTTCTAGTGTTTTATTTTAAAAATACGAAGCAAATTGAAAAATAAGATGCTGTTTGTGTATTCGTACATTTTTAAAACTTTTGATGTGTTTAACCATGTTTTAAACAGATTTTAAAGAAACAGAGCTATTTGGCTTGCCAAGATTATATACGTATTTACATTTAGTCAAAAAATATTGGAGCAAAACAGAATTTTAAACACACAAAAAATAAATAAATAAATAAATAAAATAAATAATTTTCACGAAGTTTTTTTTTTTTTATATAATACCAGACCACTACATAAAAAAAAAAAAAAAAAAAAGTAATAATAATAACTTAAAATGATTTTAAAATAATTATAAAATTGTGCACTTCATGTGTACAGTGCAAAAGTAGTGCTCAAAAAAGTATTGGGGCATGGCAAAAATAAGTGTGATAAATAGCCAATTCTGTCAGTGTAACTGAATAAAACGATTTGTAACCTCATCTGAAGTCTGAAATTTGATGTTTAAAATAAGCATTGCTAAAATGGGTCTGAAAACTTCTGAAATATCTGTTTAGAAAACTTATAATTTATCATTGGAATCGTGTAAAAACTGAGAGAAAAATAGCTGAAATATTAAATTTAAGTAAATCTACGATTCAAAATATTATTTTCAAATATAAGACGGCAAATTCAATCGATAGTAAACTACGTGCAGGACGTCGCAGAGCCGGACTTAGCGTAACTGGGGCCCGGGGCAAAAACTTCTTTGGGGGGGCCCCCTCTGTTGCACTGCTTCAGTAATGAAGAACCGAATTTTACGAAAGTATTTAAAATTTTCTCCTCATTATAGATATATAACAAGAAAATTGACTAGAACCTAAAATAGCTATAAAGTCCCCCCCCCCTCCAATGGTCAGACGTAATATCCATTTTATTTCTGATTGTTAACTTTGTCATCTAGCTGCGAAAAATTCATATCCTTGCTGACATTAGGGCAGAATTCAGCTAAATTTTCGCAATTATGATGGCTCAACTAAGCCGGATTTTACAATATACTGATATTTTGTTTGAAAAAAGTTCATTAAAAAAGGAAACGTAAAATAAACTTTCTGTTCAATTTGGGGGGCCCCCTCTGATGTGAGGGCCCGGGGCAACTGCCCCGTATGCCCCTGCCTTATTCAGGCTCTGCGTCCAAGGCACCTTTACCGAGCATGAGGAATGTTGGATCGTCAGGAATATTGTATGCAATCCTAAAACCAGCGCAGTAAAACTGACTTTGGAAGCATGTCAGAGATTTAAGAACTCTTCTAAACCAGAAACAGTCCGAAGCGTTTTAAGAAAATATAATTTTCATGGGCCTAGGAAAAAACCATTTATTAGCAAAGCAAATCGAAAAGCTCGACTGCAATTTGCAAAATCTTACATTAAAAAGCCACCAGAATTTTGGAAGTCTGTGATATTATATTTGCAGATGAGAGCCAGTTCAAAATTTTTGGGAATGAGATGAAAATTAAAGAGTATGGCGGAAACCTATGCTGAACTTAACAAGAAGAATCTTACTCTTTCCGTGAAATATGGGGTAGGATAAGGAAGTCAGATAGTCTGAGGCTGAATGAGTGTTGCCGGTGTTGGGAATCTTCATTTAAATATTCTGAAACAAAATTTGAAGCAAAGTTCTCAAAAATGGGCATACTATCAACTTTCAGACTTTATCAAAATAATGACCCACAGCATAATGCGCATATTTGTAAACTGTGGGCTTTGTATAACTGTGCACAAGTTATCATTGAGCACATTTGGGAATATTTGAAAAATAGAATTTGTAATTTTAATATTTCTAACAAAAATGACCTTAGAGAAAGAATCGTATCAGAATGGGAGAAAATAGATGTACATTTCTGTGAAAATCTTGTTACATCCATGCTAACAGATTAAATGAAGTCATAAAACATAAAGGAGGTTCAACGTATTATTAAAGAATGTGTAGAGAGTTTTTATAAAAAGTTATGTTTACGAACCCCAATACTTTTTTGATTCCTACTTTTCGTTAGTACACCAGAGGTGTAAAATTTTATAATTACTTAACAAAGCTTTAAGTTATTTTTATATAGTCATTAGATATGATAAGCGATATAAATATTTTGTTAAAATTAAACAGTTGATTTTTCTTTCAAAAATTGTTTGAAAGTTTGTTTTGTCCCAATACTTTTTTGAGCAACTGTATATATATAATGCATTACTATGCATTTTATCTAGTTTTTCCTAAAATTCTTTTACTTTAATATTTTTTTTCTTTTGTTTCAAGAGATTTGTTTTTGTTGTGGTTCCCTTAATGATAAAAGGTATTTTTTGTACTCATGTCAATTTCTTCAAATTCTAACTATATAATATATTTTAAAGGGTGTCCCGAAAAAATTGACACGCGGTTTATTTCTTTACCTATTAAGGTAGGGATAAGTGGGCAATCTAAATTCCAAAAGTGTTCAAAATAAGATATGAAATAAGACCACGTTAATAATAATATATTTATTTCTTGACATTATTTTTCAAAATAAGATTTGAAATAAGACCACATTAATAATATATTATTTTCTTCCTCTTTTTTTTAAAGACAATTTCTCCAGACAAATTTGTTCAATTAGAAGGTTATTTTTAACACAACATCATTATAAAAATATCTTCAAAATTTAGTGACTTATATTTAATTGAAAATCTTTTAATATAAAGAAACTCATTTTGATATTAAAAAAAATATATAATAATAATAATAATAATAAATGAAATAAACAATAAATATTTGTAATTTGTTTTCAAATACGTTCTAACAACTTAACTGATATTTATTTTCTTTAAATGTAATTTTGTCGTTTCAAATATATATGCTAATAACTTTTAAATACTACATGAATGAAATACATGGGATTTCTTTATCAATTTACTTTATTTATTCCCAGTATTATCTCTTTTCAGTACGACTTGGATAAAGATTTAAAATTAGTCAGCGATATTCTCTTCATATTGATGAATCAAAACAAGTAATGGTATTTTAAACAAAGGACGAGCTAAATTCGATGCGCAATAAAAATAACGCTCTGGAATTTGGATAATTAAGTTCCTCGTATGGGGCTCTAATGTGTGTTATTGGGGGTCAATAAGTTTCCACTGAGAACAAAACTAAAATATGTTACAAACACAAATGTTTAAAAAGTTTCACCACCATTCAACCACAATTTGTCGAATATACCAATTTTTGCCTTGGGAGTAATCTTAGAATAATATTTTCTGCCACACGTTGTTGGGGAGTAAAAGACATCAATTGGAGTAGATTATACAAATCAGTCGTTGAAAAGCGATCCGTTAAAAGACTGTATCAAGGAGGAGAGGGCTAGAAAAAATCGCCGCGAAGCTCTAATATTCGTAGTTTTCCGAGCAACCTCCGATCAATACTTGCATTTGTTGGCGTGGTGTCAAGATTAAAAACTCCTTTCGCTCACAAAAATTCTATAAATAAACACAGCCTATGTAGAAGAAAGTAACTGCAAAAATCTTCTGAATAGAGTGGTATTGGCGATGGCATCGAACATTTTTTTTTTTTTTAATAAACATATTCGATCGGCGTGCATCATTGAGAGAAATATGTTATTTTTACTCTTTACTCTCGTGGCAACATTTTTTTATTCATAATCTAGAAGTTGCTTTTTTTCTGTATATGTGTGTCTGTGTACAAAAATAGGAGTGCGAAAGTTTTCCCAATTTAAAATCAAGTATATCTTAAATCTCCTTTAAAATACGTTTGAATGTAAAAATGCAAATAAAATTAATTTAACTTGTATTTTTGCTTTTCGAACTTACAGAAATCACAAAACCAATCCGACTAAGATTTTGGTGTATCTATACGTTTTGGTATATATATTTATTTAGGTCGCAGGCTATCTTTCAGACAACATCGACCAAAATGGAAACGATTTTTCTATTTTTCCTTTGATATCAAATTAAAATACACAGTTTATAATTCATTAAAAAAAAAAAAAAAAAAAAAAAAAAATTGCGCAGTGCGCTCCATATTTTTTATCCAGATTTTAATTATATTTGAGACATATATTTAATTATAATGTAATCTTTTTATTATTATTATTATTATATTTTGTTAAAAAAAGTAAAATACTGATACTGTTAAAAAAAATAAATGAAAAAATATAAACTGAAGGGATATATGGCGTTAAAGTCGTCCTAAGAAAAAAAAAAAAAAAAAATCTGGAGTGACTCCACTCGACTTTCCGAACATTGAGTAATTAAAGGTTTTCTAGATAGTGTAAAGTAAGAGAAGTTTTTAAATAAACAAAAGAGAAAATTATAATGGGGTGTTTGAGTATTTTACTTTATATAGTACATGATGTTTAATTTAACGCGATTTTACCTAACACGTAGATCATAATAATAAAGAATATTTCGTTGCGTCTCTATAAAAACCTACAAATGCTAGATTCACCAAAATGTTTATAGTTAGTGCAACAGTGACTTATATTTTTTATATAAATTTTCAGCTTCTTTGGATAAGGCATTTAGATGCTATCGCACTTTAAAGTTTGAGCCCACATGCCACAATGATAAAGAAATTTGCATTTTGTCCCTGTAAAAAGAACCATAAGTGCTAGATTCTCTAAAGTTCATGAAGTTCGTGTGACGGTGACGTATAACATGAATATAAATTTTCAGTTTATTTGAATAAGGCGTTTAGTAGCTGTCGCACTTTAAATAATGTGAGCCTATAGGTCTTAATAATGAACAATTTTTATTTGTGTTCATGTGAAACTCGTTAAGTACTAGAGTTACCAAAATCTATACAGTTTTGTGTGATGGTGACCTATAACTCGTCTATAAATTTTCCACTAAAACGGGTAAGGCATTTAGATGCTATCGCACTTTAAATAATTTCACCCCATAGGCCATAATGATACAGAATTATTTGTTGTCTCCCTGTAAAAAAACTAGAAGTGCTAGATTCACCAAAACCTATACAGATCGTGAAACTGTGACCTATAATATGTGTGTAATTTTCTTATTCAATTGAATTTTTTGTTCAATTGACGCTATCGCACTTTTTAAAATTTGGTCCCATGGCCATAATATTTTTAATTATTTAGTCAACTATTTTTTTTTTTTTTTAATTTTCTTAAAAATGGCTTTTATTTGCAGATCTTATGGTTTTTAACCTGCTTTGTTTAATTATTGCTGCACTGTTTTTGAAGAAACTATTCTTCTAAACACTTTTCTAAAATCTTTTCTAAGTGTTGAGTATGAGACAAATAGATTTTATAATCATTTTCTTTTTAACTTGCGGTTGGCTCGCTTACATGAGCAACTTGACAGTTGACCTCCTAAAGTCAAACTTCCAGTTTAATCCTTTGTATCCCAAATTATTTTATTTTTGAAAAATTAGTTTGAAACTTTTTTATTATATTTCTTTTTGCATGAGAATCATTTCATATTAAATTTAACTTAAACTATTGCTTAACTATAGGGAAAGCTTAAAAGTATACGGACAAAAGCTTTAAAAATATAGTTCCAATTGAAATCATGTATTAAATTTAGGCTATATTGAGGAATTTTTTGATGGGACTAAGTCCCGGTGGAATACAAAGGGTTAAAAAGGCAAAAAAAAAAAAAAAAAAAAAAAAAAAGTCTTGCTAAAAATCATCTCACGAATATTTCGTGGACATTTATTTTGCAATCTCACGTATTAAAATATTTTTTAATGTTCCTAAAATTAATACTTCTTGTGGTATTGTTAATTGCTTTATCCTTGTCATTCTTGAAATGCCTTATAAAATTACACTTTTCCTGACAATTGCATTTTGTTTTTATCACTGGGCTCAATCCTAAAGTGTATGTAGAGGACGGCATAATAAAATCTATTCGAAAATTTGGTTTTTAAACCGTAAAATTGGCGATTGGAGAAAAGGAAAAGAAAACATTCAATTGCCTTTTTTATTTTTTGGTCCCTTAGTGTACACTACTTTTCCATAAATAACCGGACACTTCCGATTTCAGACATTTTTAAAAATATCTGAAAAAATACCAGACGAATCATTTTGAAACTTCAGGAGTGTAAAGAATGTGTTATACCTCATATATTGCAATTAAAATTTTACCTCAAAAGTGAAAGGGGGACCAGTAAATTAAAGAAAAATGAAAGTGTTTGTTATCACCCTGTAAAAAGTAATGCCCGAAATGCGACCTGGCTGTAGCATGTGACTATAGAGCTCTTTTTTATTATCTGTGTAAATTTTTATGTCTTTACCGTATGTAATCAGGGAGATATAAAAGTTTCTTTAAAAAATTGCAAAAAAAAAAAAAAAATTTTTTTTCGCTTTTTTAGCCATAACATGCAAGGTATTAAACCGAGTGCAAAGCAATTTTCGGGAAATTCGACAGAAATGAAATCAGATCATGAAATCGATCAGAATGAAAATATATTAAATATTTAATGAAATATGAGCATTTTTACTAAATCATTTTTAACTGCATATGCGTAAGATTTAGCGAAATTCCATTTGCCTAATTTAATAGCCAAGTGTATTGAGCTACGTATATAAAAACCCCAAACAAGTATTGTGTAAACTCAAAAAGTTGTACGCGATAGAATGAACTGAATTTCAGCTGTTTCCAAAAATAAGAAAATAAGGGGGTTTTCTCAATATCTATTTACAGTCATGGAAAACTGTATTACCATTCATTGAATCAAAATAAAAATGTGAGTAAAATCCCTTATAGTTTTTTTTTTTTTTTTTTTTTTTTTTTTTTCCCGAAAGAAATTGAATAGCAGTTCATTCTATCGCGTACAACTTTTTGAGTTTACACGATACTTGTTTGGGGTTTTTATGTACGTACCTCAATACATTTGGCTATTAAATTATGCAAGCATTACTTTTAACTTTCAATTTCAAGCATTACTTTCAATTCCAAGCAATAATACTTTCAAGCATTACTTTCAATTCAAGCATTTCTGTTTCAAGCATTTCTCAAGCATTTCTTTTTCAAACATTTCTCAAGCATATTTTCAATTCAAGCATTACTTTCAGTTTCAAGCTTTACATTCAATTTCAAGCAATACTTTCAATTTCAAGCATTACTTTTAACTTTCAATTTCATTTTAACTTTTTAATGTCAAGCATTACTTTTAACAGAGTGATGCCGAACACTTTCATTTTTCTTTAATTTTTTACTAGTCTTCCTTTTGCTTTCGGGGTAAAATTTTAACAGAAATATATCAGGTATAACATGTTCTTTACACTCCTGAAGTGTCAAGAAGATTTTTTTAATACTTTTTAAGTTATTCTGAAAAAAGGTTTGAAATCGAAAGTGTTCGGTCATATATGGAAACGGAAAGGTAGTGTAAATTTACAACCTTCTGCGAACATTCATTCATGAGCTATGAGAGATACAAAATCTATCTCGCGAATCGGGATTATAATATTTCCTTATACTTTGTATAAGGAAGTATTAAAAGAAAATATGCTGCCAGAAAAATATAAAGCCTTTTCGAATATTTGGTATTTAAATTCAAATTTTAAATCCATTCCTTTGAATTGTCTTGAAAATCCTATCAGGCATGCTTTGAACTAAAGTTTGGAGAAAGTGTGGCTTTAATGAGTACCAACACTGCTCTGTTTTTTGCTTTAATTTCTGAAGAGTCAAAAACTGAAGATCATGGGCATACACCTCTCGTGCAAGTACTTCCAAAAGCTTTTCAATTGCATTTAGCTCTGGTCTGATGGCTGGCCAATCTGTCGCAATATCTTGATTCTGCATAAACAAAGCTTTTGTTGAGTAGGGTGTGTGAATCGACGCACCGTCCTGTTGGAATTTCCAGTCCCCCCCCCCCCCCCCCCCCCAAAAAAAAAAAAAAAAAAAAAAAAAAAAAAAAAAAAAACATTTGTTAGTAGATTGTCTTTGATGACATTTTAATAATACTCAGAGCAATGTAGACCATTAAGAAAAGCAATATCAGCAATATTCGTTGTTCCGTTGAAAAAGAACGCAACCCACACTGTGAGAGAAAACGGTCAATAAAAGAACTCATGAAGGTCTCGTCGTTGGACGGATAAATGGTTTTTCAGTGATGAAAAAAATATTGCATTTGGTTAGCCTAATGATTAGGCATATTATTTTTATGACCTATGATGAGAACCTAATAAGGTCTTCAATCCACAAAAAGGAGGGTTCTCTTATAGTGTAGAGCGAATTATGTTTCAACAGAACAAACGGATATTGCTAAAATTGCTTTTCTTATTGGTCTGAATTGCTCTGGGGATTATTAAGATGTCTTCAAAAGAAATCTCCTTCTAATTTGAAACATCTTAGGGTGTGTGTGTGTAAAGAGGAAGGGGGGGTTTAACTGGAAATTCTAACAGGACGATGCGTTGATTCACACCTCCTACTGAACAACAGCTTAGTTCATGCAGTGGCCAACTATCAGCCCAGATCTAAATGCTATTCTAAACCTTTGGGCAGTACTTACACGAGCGGTATACCCGTGGTCTTGAGTTTTCGATTATTCGGAAATTAAAGCAACAAGTAAGAACAGATTTGGTACTTTTTATAGTCACATATTTTCTAAACTCTAGTTCTAAGTATGCGTAATAGGATTTTCAAGATAATTAAAAGGAATGATTTCAGAATTTGAATTTAAATATCAAATATTCGAACAGGCTATGTTTTTGAGACAGCATATTTTGTTTTCTACAAAAATTCTATAAATCCTATATTATATTTCTTCGTTGCAATACATTTATATTTTGATTTCATATGCTTCTAATTTTTTCGTGATTGTTGTTTCAATTTTGAACTGATATTTCAAAATATCCCCGGTCTCTTTATTTATGAGACGCACGGTATTGTTCAGCACTATTAAAAAAGCACGTAAATTTATGTGTCTTCACTCATTTAATTTTTACGTTCAAAAATGTATTTTGCTTTTAAAAGAGGCAAACTCATATTTTCTGATACTTCATATTTTCCTCTATACCACAAAGTTCTCAGCAATCACTATTTAGAATACTACTTAAAAAAAAAAGTAATCTTCATTGATTGTTTGTAGCAAGTATCTTCGAAAGAATAATACAGAAATTGCTTTATATAAAAATTGGTATTCAAAATAGTGAAATTACCTTCAAAATATTAATTAATGGATGTTTGACCAAGACTTTTGCTGACGGACAAAAACCCGTAATTTGCTGTAATTATTTTTACAGTGAAAGTTAAATCATGTTTGGGATTCTTAACAAAACTTTACATAAGCTTTACCAAATTTTATCCTATGCCGTATGCAAAAATTGCATAGTGGTAGTGAATTCAGAATATTAATTTTGGATACGTATAAAATACATGCAGAATTGCATAGTTATGATTCATTAATCTTTAACCAATCACATCCATTACACACGAATTCGTTTAGAAAAAAAATGAAATTTAGCCGAACAAATTTGGCAATGAAAATTGTATTTAGTACATGGTTGGAAACGTTTACAACTCGCAGTTTATTTATTCATTTTAATAAAGATAATCCATTACATTTTTATTTAATGTACGAAGATCTTTTTTCTTTGATAAATTATGATTTTTAATAAAATCTCTGAACAGATGTAACAGATGTTAAAGGTTTATGCCTTTGATCAAATAGAATGAAGGGATCAATGACATTTTAAATGTATAGCTAAAATGTTAGGTGGGGAAGAAAGCATTTAAATAAAGCTCTCTCACAATAGGTTTATTCACTGTTTCGTTCTTTAGATGCATTTCATTTCAGCTACCATTTATGTATTATTTTCGAAAAAATGCGTCTTCTGAAATAAGTGTCTATCAACAGCATCGGGGTGGTTGTTATTCTGAACAGAACATCTGCGTAAGATATATTTTATTTGTACCAGAATAATAACGGTAGTTTTTGTAGGGTTACAAACAAGTCATGTGGATATATTTCATTTGCAATTGTCAAAACCAACATTTCTCTCTTTTTTTTTTTTTTGGAAAAAAATATAAAAACGATTTAAAAAGAATCGAAGACACATATTTTTTATCCCGATTTTTCAGCTAGCTACATTTTTTAACGCTTTTTACAAAGTTTAAAAGGTATTATGAATTCGGATTGTCTTTCTGTGTGTGCGTCCATCTGCCCATCCTCTTATTCTTGTAAATGTTTTTAAGAAGGCCTTAGAAAAGTTAAATATCGTTCAAATTTACTATGATATTCTCCGTATTAAAAATGTTATAAATAATAATACTGGTTTGTGTCTAGTAACTCACTAAAATATTTTGAATACATTACGACTTGTGGTAGGTATACAGGAATCATATTTTTTTTCTTTCACATTTTTCTCGAAAACTATTTGTCGTAGATATGTAGGCTTAAGTCATTTTTAACCCTTAACTATCGCCAATAACTTCGAGAAGTGACATTTGATATGCATAATGAACGGATAAGCTTCGAAGAGATTCGGCAACCGTTGCAGGTAAAATTGAGTGGTGGATATTGAATGAAAAAGTCCTTTAATTTGGCAACACTGGCCAGAGGAGTGAAACTTAATTGGACCGGTAAAGGGTTAATGTACTCCAAGCGAGGAATCTGGCTGTGCAGAGTTCATGCGGTCTTATTCGAAAACCCTGTATATTTAAAGCATATTGTAATATCTTTATGCGTTCAGCTGCAGAAAAGTATCCCCCCCCCCCTAAGAATAATTTATGATTAGCACTAATGATTGGTTTGCAGGGCCACATAAAAATAGTAAGATATTTTAAAGAATACAATTGGGAATTCCTCGAAATGTATTTTCATGTTTTTATGAATTTTTAACATTTTCCAAGAAAGTTAATGCTTATTACTTTAGGGAATGTTTCCTGTTAAAAGTTGTATATAAACTGGTTTGTGCTTAGGGTCTCACAAACAAGTTCTGATACATTACGGTCTATTTCTTTTTAAAACATTTCCATATTTTTATATGCAGTTTTACATGATTAAATAAACATAAACAGGATGTTATTAAACAGAATGTTAATAAAAATACATTGAAGGTTAGTCTATATAAGGGTTGAATACATTTGGAAAATTTAATAAAAAAGCACCACAAATCTGGCGTCGTAAAAAATATTACTTACGAACTTTGAATAAACACCATAAAATGCAATGAACTGAGTTTTTTTTTTTTTTTTTTTTTTTTTTGTGCGTTGCCGTTTTGACTGCAGCACTCGTGCTTACTTTATTCGCCTGATGAAGGGTCGTGTGTTTTTTCGACCCGAAACAATTGTTGTCAGTTCATTGCATTTTATGGTGTTTATTCAAAGTTTGTAAGTAATACATTTGGAAAATGTTGATATTCTTTAACTCATTTCTTGAGATCATGGAGCCTCTGCGAAAGTGCTGACTCAACGAGCCCAATGTTAAAATAGGGGTGATAACCCTTGCCTTGAGAGAAAAGTAAGCGATAAGAAAACACTCAATGACTGGGTGTTTACTAAATCCCAACCTCTTGGTCAATTTGGCACCCCTCCAAGCTTTTCGACTCGTCCTCACTGCTAGGAAACGTGGTTACATTTTAATTAATACGAACTGCATGATACAACAAATTAATAAGGGTTCTACTAAAAAATATTTTGTAAAATGTTTAAAAATTTCATTGTTGTGTTTTTATCTAGGTTATCTCCCTTAAAACGAGCTGTCATTTCCAGTTTGTGATAGATGTTTTGAAAATATCTGTAGACGCTAACGAGCCGTGCTTTTCCATACACTCCCCTCCTTTTCCAAAGTATTTCATTTTTTCTCTTCACAAGAAATATTTAATGAACCGAAGTATACAAAAATCTTGAAATCACCTGGCTTATTTATTTTTCTTCTTTATATTCTTTTTCATGCGACATGACGGTTTTCATCGCTTTTGAATGTGTGGTCGTTTACGGATCCATGCTTCGCCGATGTTAAAAAAAAGAAAAGTTTCATCTCTTTGGATGGGTGTTCTTGTAATATCTTTTTGTAATTTTCTTATGTGCAGTCAATAAGCTCGAAACAGCAATTTATAAAGTTCCGTTTTTGCCATACATTTTAAGCATTCGTCTGAGCTGCTGCTATGTATGAATGCTATGCAGTGTACACAGTTGTAGTTGTCACCCATAAACGGGCAATTTACTGCTTCTTAAATAGTTTTAGTACTACAAGTATTGCTTAATTTCACTTTCTTCTATATTTAATAGAATAAAGTATTTGTTTCGTAAAGATTTTCGACTTCTGGTTTTTGATGGATTTACACTTTTAGAGAAGTGTAGAATACGATTTGACCATTTGTAGAAAATGTCTGTTTGTGTGTTTGTGGCAAAAATTTTATGGCAACTGTATCTCAGGAACTTCTGTATAGAATTACACAAATTGCTATGTAGTTGCACCTTGACATAAATTCGTGCCTGTTAACTTTTTGTGAAAATTGTCTGACGGATAATGTTGTCATCCCGATATTTCTAAATTTTTAACATGGCGGTGGCGGTATAGGACAAAATTTTCTGTACTGTGTACAATAAACGTTATTTTCAAGGAATCATTATGAAATCAAAAAGAATTATTTGTAATAGTAATAGGTAGTTTTTTTTTTTTTTTTTTTTTTTTTGGGGGGGGGGGGACAAATTTTCAATATACGTATCATTCAAAAGAACTCGTCAATACCTATAAAACGAATTGTTGAAGCATTGATCTGTGATAATTTAAAACAATGTTATGGATTATTTTTTTTTTTTTAACAAAATAATAGTAATAATCGTTAGTTGAACATAAAATCGACTAAATTTAGTGTTGTACTTCTATGCAAAGAAAATCGTCTGCATTCATCATGGAAATTAATTTTAATAAATTATTTGTACTGAATGAAATTGTAATAGTAAAATATAGAAGAAAATTTTGTGATGGTCACAACATATTAGTTTTGCGCGGGGATTCTTTCTTTTTCCATGCTGAAAAGTGTTTTCTGTTTATTAGTCTGTGTGCAGTTTTATTTTCGGAAATATTTTTACAAAACTTTGAAACTTAATTAAATTAACATGTATTATTTATATGCACAAAATTATTTTCCCTGTAAAAAATCGTTCAATTTGTATTCATTCTTTCGTTACTAAAGGGCCCGAGAGTACCTGGATATTTTCGACCCCTAGTGTACTTTTAGTGTATCTGTCAAAACGGGTTTTGAGGGTTGTGTCTGAAATATAATTCACTTTTTGTTACCTTCCTTTGAGAAAAGTGATTTTTTAAAAAAAAGGAAAATAAAATATTTACCTCTAACAAGTAATTTTTTCCCTCTTTACCCTAAGTAATTGTCGCTTTTAATTACTTACTTATATTCTATTTTTTATCTAGTGAAATTTCATCTATATTCGGGTAACTATTTCAAAATACATTTTTATACAATTTTATATTATAATCATGTATAGTAGAAGAAAATGATTGACCATAGATGTATGTCTTCAAATGGTTTTTGAAGAAATAATGGATACATCTGATTTTCTGAAAGTGATGATTTCGATAATGAAGAAGAGGCAGAATATACTGAAAGTATCCAATCTGAAAATGAAGGAAGTGACAGCCAAGATGTATATAAACATTTCAGAAGCTGATAATGAGCTTCAGATGAACTTGACAAATTATGCATAGACTTCAGATGTGCAATCGGACTCCAAATGTTCAATCGGAGTGCTTTTAATAATTGGATCTTTCGCAAATATCAAAAGTATAATTATAGTAGCAAAAAATAAATAAATAAGAAAGAGAGAAAACAGTTTTGTAACGGATAGAGTAGGAATACGTATGGTTTTTGTTAAAATAGTGTAGAAAAGGATATTTATTTTTATTTATTTATTTTACCCTTGCAACTGTGTTGTTGCAGAAAAGCCAGTTTTACAAGCAAGAGCGAAATGGAGCGTTCTCATTTCATTTGTGCCTGTAAAAACTATTTTTTCTGCAACGCTTGCAGGAATGTTGCTTCAGAAACCAATAGATATCCCTCCAAAGAAGCACAGAAAATGATTACTGAAAACAGAGTTTTCAAATCCGTTTAAACCACCCCAGTTAAACCAGTTATTTTTGAGCAAAATTATTTTTTAATCATTTAACTCTTTAGATGGCAACAAGGAGTGGATTATATTTCAGACACAACCCTCAAGACCCGTTTTGGCAGGTACACTAAAAGTACACTAGGGGTTGAAAATATCCATGCTCTCACGGGTGCTTTGGTAACGAAGAGTTGATACGAATTGAACAATTTTCTCCACGGAATATACTCTTGGGCATATTAATTTAACAATAAAATAATATTAGAAAAGTTTTCGTCATCATGTTCGTAAAATAATACTGGCTTATTCTGCTTTTAGTTATTTAAGATTTTTAAAGAATGATTAAGCACTTGTGGGAAATTATGTCTCTAATATAAAAAGTATGCTGAATTTTGTAAAGAAAAAAACATTGCCTCCGTACAAAACAAGTAATATAAAAGAAAAAAAATTAAAGTCAATTCCTACTTACAAACACTATCGAAAAAGTTTTTTTTTTTTTAATAATTTTGAATTAGGAAATAAAAAGCGCGCGTGCAAAATGAAATAAAAATAATTATAAGATAAAAAAAACCTCTATATACCATGTTTTAAATTTTCTGATGAATAATAGAGCTCTTATCAATGTGCATAAAATTTTTAAAGTGATAATGACGTCAATTTTTGTGAGATGCATAGTTTAACTTTTTATAATTTTTTAACGTTCTCGTTTAATTAAATGTATTTATTTTTATGTCGAAAGAAAATGAACTCGTATTTTTTTTTTTTTTTTTTTTTTTTTTTTTTTTGGCAACAATTAAATTATAGCTAATATTTTAATGGCTATTTTAACTCTATTAGGATGTTATTATTTTCATATTTTAATTAATTATAAGAAAACTAACAAAAATTTTGAAAATCGGACTTCGAAGTATAGTGTTGTCACCGTGTTCTGAGCAATCCTGAAAGTTTCAAATTTCTAGCTAGTCGGGAAGTTATTTAAAATTCGATTGCAAGATTTGTATAAGATATATATATATATATATATATAGGGAGAGTGTGAACTAATAGTAGCAATTGAAAAAGGGGCGTATGAGGGAGATTAGTGTTTAGAATTTTAATATTATTACTCAATTATCCCAGCATACTATTCATCCGCAGTACTAAGACTACGCATGCACCTCTGAATTACTCTAATCAGAGTAATGGCGAGACAACATGTATTTATTCTATTTTAACCCTTTCGGTCCTAGCGTCCTAATATTAGAACACATCTTTACAATGCTCTATATTCCTTATTTTCAAGAATTTTAAACTCAAAATCCAGTATTCTACTAATAATATAAACAAGATTAGCAGGACGTTATCATTTTTGCCCAGTAGAGGGCAGAAAGTCCCCAGCAGAGAATATAATGAAAGCGTTTAGTCATTTGCAACCAAAAGGTGAATGTATCTTTTAATAGTTCTCAAAATATTATTTTATGTAATTCCCTGTATCTTTAAAAAATTCCATGATACAAATTAGACTCTTTATTCCCAATTCAATACTTTTAACAAAAAAAAAAAAAAAAAAAACTAGTATGTTGTGGCCACCACAAGATTTTCTTCTATATTTTCCTATACAAATTCACACAATAACAAAAAAAAAAAAAAAAAAAAAAAAAAAAAAATCAGTTTTTTTTTTTTTTTTTCCCCGTTAAAAGTAAAAAAATCGATAACTTTGTTTTAAATTATCACATATTTATAGTTCAACCATTCGTTTTAAACGTATTGACGAGAACTTTCAAAAGGTACCCATCTTGAAAATTTAACCCCCCCCCCCTTGGGGTGCTTCTCCCCAGGGGGGAAGCGATGCCCCCAAATGCACAAATTTTTTTTATTAATTAACTACTACTATTATCAATAATTCATATTAATTTTACAATCACAGGTTAAGAATAACTCTCATTATGTACATTTATACGGTATTTTGTCCTATACTGCAAAGTTAAAAATTTAGAAAAAATACAATCACAGCGCCACTTGTTGAGCGATTGATCCCCAAATCTAATTAGCACCAGTTTATGTCAGGGGCCAACTAAATTCCAAGTTTGGTTAAATTTCGTAAAAAAAAAAAAAAACGATTTTTTTTTCTAAGTTTTTTTTCGTTAAAAGTAAAAAAAATCGATAACTTTGTTTTAAATTATCACAGATTTATAGTTGAACCATTCGTTTTAAAGGTATTGACGAGACCTTTCGAAAGATACCCATCTTGAAAATTTACTCCCCTCGAGGGAGGACTTCGGAGGAGGGTGGCGAGGCTCCTACACATACAATTTTTTCCCAGTTGACTATCTCTATTATAAATAATTCTTGTAATTTTCATAATGATTACTAAAAAATAATTCCCTTTATGCATATTTATGCAAAATTTTGTCCTATATCACCATGTTAAAAATTTAGAAAAAGCGAGATGGCAACGCAACCTGTAAGACAATTTTTACCAAAAGTTGATAGGCACTAATTTATGTCAAGGTGCAACTACATACAAACTTGTATGAAATTCTGTGCAGTAGTTTCTGAGATACAGTTGCCACAAAATTTTGTCACACACACACACAGACAGACAGATAGACATTTTCTAAAAATGGTCAAATCGTGTTCTACAGGTCTCAAAACGTGTAAATCCATCAAAAACCCGAGGTCGAAAATTTTTACGAATCCAATACTTTCTTCTATTGAATATAGAAGAAAGTAAAAAGGACTAGAAATTGCATTGCAAATGGGAATCTAATATTTGTTATATTAATAGGACATCAGGCCTTAGAGCAAACAAGGTGTACTTTTATACTTGTTGCATAGTCCATGGGGAATAAAAAATTCTATGTTATGTGGAGAATCAGGTACCGTATTAAATAGTGTAGCAAGGATCTGTAACACAAGTGCATTTTGACCTTAAGCAGAATTTAGTTCAACTGAAGCAATTGTTTTACATCTGGCTAATCGCATTTCATCTGGCTTTGACTATAAGTTATTTTTTGATAATTATTTTAGATCCATTCCTTTACTAATTGATTTATTAGAGAAACGAAAATTTACAACTGGAACTGTGCGAAGAAATAAGCTGACAAAATATCCGTTAAAAACTGATGCACTGCTGAAAAAAGATGGGCGGGGAACTTGTGACACGTGTGAAACATAAGATGGTAAAATCACTACTGTAAAATGGTTTGACAATGGAATTGTCTCTCTAGCATCTATGTTTTTGTCAGATAATACGCAAGACTTCTTTTAGTGGTATAGATAGACCTGAAACTGTGAAGTTCTATAATAAAAGTATGGGGGGGAGTGGACAAACATGACTTTTTAATGTCACTATATCAAACTGCTATAAAAAAGCAGAAAATGGACACTTTGTAATATATTTCACTACTTCAGTATCCCTATTATAAACTCATGGTTGAATAACAAAATAGATGCAATTTCTTTAGAAATTCCTCTGAAAAATCAAATGGATTTACTGGATTTTATGTCTGATGTTGTAGAAACTTTATTATTTTTAAAGAAATCAGTAGCCTCGACCAAGTTTTGGAGGTCATCCGGTTTTATTGATCTATTTCACCATCTTCAAATAAAAAATTATAGCCAGCTGATAGACCTTGCAAAGATGTTCTATATGATGGGCTAATTCATTAGGATTGAAAGAAGTTCAAAGCAACAGAAATGCAAACTGGAAGGTTGTACATACAAAACTGTTCTGTGAGAAATGTGAGGTACTTTTTTTTTTTCATGCAGAAAGAAATTGTTTCAAAATGTTCCATGCAATGTAATTGTAAACTGTGCTTAAAATATTTTTTTCTCTTTTTGCGTAGTTATAGCCTGGTGTCCTATAATTAGAACATTTTTTAATAAATTTAGTAAGTGACAGAATGTTATAATATTTCATATTTAAGATACTTACATATAGTGTATCATATTTAACCACTCATTAATTTTTTATCGGCCAAATTAAAAATCAGGGCCGAATGGGTTAAGTTGAGAAGAAAAAAATAATTTTGCTGAGAAACAGCTAATTTATCTGGACTGTTTTAACCCTTTGCGGCGCAAGACAATTCGGATCATTTAAATTATACTGCCACCGGAATTCATAAACTAAATTAAACTAAATGAAATTTTAAATTTTAAGGTTAAAAAAACCTGCCTTTTCTGGTATGTTATAAACGTAAATTTTTGCTAAAAAATTTCCGGGATGAATTTTTTGCAGCTGGATCTAAAATTTTGCGTCCTCGCAGCGAGGACGCCGCGCGTTAAGGGGTTAAGCGGATTTGAAAACTCTATTTTCCGTTGTAACCATTTTCTGTACTTGTCTAGAGGGATCTAGTGGCTTCTAACACAGCATTCCTGTAAGTGTTGCAGGAAAGATAATTTGACTGGCACGAATGAAATGAGGGCGTATGTATTTCGATTTTGCCTGTAAAACTGTCTTTTCTGCAACAACAATTGAATTGCAGGAGGGGGGGGGGATTAATCTTTTCAACACTGTTTTACAAAATCGTATGCATTTCTATTCTATCCGTGACAAAACTATTCTCTCTCTCTCTCTCTCTCTCTCTCTCTCTCCCCTCTCTCTCTCCCCCCCCCCCCTCTCTCTCTCTCTCTCTTTTTTTTTTTTTTTTTCCACTAAATTTATATTTTTGGTGTTTGCGAAAAATCTATCATTACAAGCACTCCGATTGAACGAGTAAATTATGCCAGTTTGTCCTTTTTCTGGTTATAAAAATAACTGGACTATGTTAACATTTTATTTTAAACAGAAACCTACAGAAAAATATCTCTATTTTTGCTTTACTTTAATCATGTTTTCGTGGGAAGGGGTGGAGAGAAAAATTCAAAGTTGTAGCTTTTCATTATTTATTTATATTAGTAAGATTTAGTCGTAAGGTTTAAATAAAATGCTTCGTGATCTTTCGAATTTTCCCCGTTGCTTCGTGAACCAGACTCCAAATTCTTCCGCTCTTGTCTCGGTTCGACAATATTTAAAATCCATTTTACTTTTCCCAATCAAAGCGATGCATGTTACATGAACTAAAAGAAGAAAAAAGTTTCAACTTCTCGTGAACGTGTTTTTTCTTCTTCTAACATCGGCTTTTGGATATCCAGCCAACCGTAACTTCTCGTAAAGCCACATAACTTTGGCTCCCCCGCTACTTTCCTAGATTAGTTCTCGCCTATCTTAATAAGTGATAAAGCGGAGAGAGGCAAAAACAACTAAAAACATTGAGTTTTGAAACATGTCGCCTGTAAAAGTCCCCCCCCCCCACACACACACACTTCTTTATGGGCGACATGTTGCGATTGGAAAACACGAATTTGGATACACTTGTTCGCTCGTGTAATCATGAAGGGTTGCTTGCATCAAACAGAAACAAAATAAATAAATTCTAAACATTAATTCTGATTTTAAAAAAATTTAATTTGCAGTTTTTTTTTTTTTTTTGTTTTTTTTAACTGATATTTTAATATTATGCAGATATTTTGATATTATTACACACACGCACACATACACGCGTATTATACATACATATTACATTCGCATACAAATTTTAGCATTATTACACATATGCATAATATATACGCATATTACACACACATTTCAATATATATATATATATATTTCTGTAGATATATTAACTATTACACACAACTGTAATGTATAGGTAATGTATTATGCACATGCCACATAAATTATGCGTTTACATTACACATACTATGAATACACATTACGCATGCACACACTTTTGGTCCTAAATATATCCATGATTCAATGTTTCTGTATGCAGAGTAGAAATTATTTTTTACTTACATAAAACTACTTTTTTAAAATTATATATGTGTGTATGGATATATTTATGTATATGAAGAATAAAAATCTTCCGTTTATGCATGTTCATATTCATATGTGTAATGCGTGCGTGCGTGCGCGTTGGTAAAATCGAAATCTTTCTGCGTGATTTTAGTAGTTTCTCCCATATCGCCTATTTGTTTTCCCTATAGATGTATGGGAAAGAGTTTATTCATTATTACTACTAGTTACATCTACAACTATATTCCTGAATATGATAAAGTGTGTTTATAATGGCTATCAATGATTATGCTTTTTTAATTGTTCTACACTATTTGGTAGTAGCAATCAACGGATCTGTGGTCTACGATTTCATTTTAATTTTGCCTGATACATATATCCGTGAAAACATGAGAAGTACTTTCAAAAAATTTCAGATAATTTACATAATTAACGAGTAAATTTACACTATAAAATAATCCTTTTTTGAAACAAAATGATTATATTTTCCTAATGAATGTGTTTTGCCATGATTTTTCTTTCGCCTCTCAAGTGTTATTAATGGGACATCATTGAAAAATATAGTCATTTCCCCCCTTTATATTTCATTGATGAACTCATTTCATGATCTGGGACAGGGGACTTATTTCATAAAAATACTTGCACTGTCTGAAATAATATAATATTACGGTGACCAATCACCATTTTAGGTTTTGGAAACTTAGAGGTCTGCGTGGATTGGGCCAAGTCCGCGACCCGTGCCCGACGCAAAAAAGACGAAAATGAATTTTCAAACCGGACCTGATCACAAAACACGTCTTTGTGATCAGGTCCAAAGGGAAATCGGATTTTTTCCCAGAAGTAAAAGTTTAGAACTTTTTGTTTAATGTTACCTGTTCTACTAGGCTACTGGACCTATATTTTTAGTTCTACTTCCAGCCCGGCCTGAAATTTTAGTCCCGCTCAAACCTATATTTGCAATAAGTGACCAGCACAAGTTAATAGAAAAATGATGACCATCCTGTAGTTGATTCACAAGGACTTTACGATAATGCTGTCATCGTATCTAACTTTGCCTGTAAATGTCGTTTTTTAGCAGCAGGATTATCAATGCGCGAAAAGCCCACGGTTCTCCGTACAGCCTGCTCTTGACTTTCGCGCATAATTAATTCCCGAAAATGTTTGCGAGTATTGTGGAATTGTCGAAATCAGAGGGATGTAAGAAAAATGCATGAAAAATACTATTAGTAGGTAAGTACTAATCAATAATATTGCTTCTTTATCAATGATGTAATCAAGTTAAGGAAGCAAAGGAAAAAAAATATCTGGTGTGAAACAACCACACGACTTCTGTTACCCACTATTACACGTATTATATGCACTTTTTGGAGATAATGTGATCAGAAGAAATAGAATTGATCTAATGAAATAGACAACTAAAAATTTTCCGGTAAGAGAAAATTAATACACGCATAAAGACACACAAAACAGAGTTTACATAGCGAGTTAAAAAATAAGAAAAAAAAAAAGGTAGAGTTTTTTTTTTTTTTTTTTTTTTAACACCAATTCTCGAGATCTAAAACTGATCTATCTGATCAAGGTGACTATTAATTTTCCTGTAATAACCACGTAAAGCATGAAAAAGGATATCTAAAATGGGTTTATGTAATAATTTTCAAGAAAATTGTTAGAACCGTTTTTGGGATACCGACTTTTACCAACACTTGGCATATTCAATTGTTGACCGGAAAACAACAGTTACATACAAAAGGATATTTAAAAGAGGGTTAATACTGAAAAAAAAAAAAAAAAAAATCCATACAGCCGTTTTAAAAGGAACGCACTTGCAGTACCTGAAATTCAGCTATTTATACAGGACGCCTATCAATTTTCCTGAACTAACCAACTGTATCATTCGAAAGGGCATTTAATAGAGTGTTTATACAAATTTTGAAGAAAATCGTTAGAGCCATTTTTGCGATACGGACTTACGGTTTCGGATTTCCCACTTCCGGTTTTCCAATTTTTATTAAAATTTAAAAAATTCATCTGTATACCAGACTTGCCTCAATTCTGAAGTTTGGTAGTTTTATGTTTATTTGTTTCGGAGATATAATAGTCAGAAAATTTCACACACATACACACACACACGCATGCACGCACACACAGACCAATTGACAAAAAAATCTTTTTTGGATTCAGGAGAACTTAAAACATGTAAATCAGGTAAAATCTTGATATCGAATTTTTTGACCGATTACAATACTTCCATTACCTACGGTAGTCGGGTAATGGAAGTAAAAAAACTCGAACGTGGGAAGGGAGAAGCTGGTGTGCAGTCTTAACAGTGATTGTATGAGCAACTTTTCGTTTGAGTTGCAAATTCTGTTTACGTAAGAAAACTTAAATGTTTAAAAATATTCGCATTTCCGTTTGAAAGATATTCTGGCTTTCAGTCAGGGATATTGATTTGTAGTCCATTTTAAGCAATAGGTCTTGGTCGCGTTAATAATAAAGCTGCACTTGAAGACTGGCGTTGAGAAGCAATAAATAAGAATCTTTGGGAGGAGAAAAAAAAAAAAAACTTGCAACAATTGTTTCGGATAGAAGTAAAACACGACCCCCTTTTGTTCACCTTACGATGGGTCGTAGTTTATTTCGACCCGAAACAATTGTTGAGAGATTTTTGGACTTTCTTGATCTCATTACCCCTAGTTTTGCAAGAAATGATCATAAGGCGACGAAATAATCTAGTCTTATTTTATAGACGGAGGACTTTTATTTTGTAATGTTTTATTTACTTTATTTTATTCTTTTTTAATTCTTAGTATTATCACTTAAAAAAATATTGTATAAAATAGTGAAAGTATTTGTCATCATGGTTCGTCAAATATGCCTGTTTTCGGTATCATTTCCGCTAATATTTTTTAGAATGGTTTGAGACCCTATAGCATTTACACAACTTTACTTTATACAACTCTTAATGAAACTGAAATATGTTATTCATATGCACAAAAGAATGTTTTCTACAATGCATAATACAATTAACATTAAGATTTACAGGGCTGCATAAAAATATTCAAATATGTTAAGGTGTATAGGAAATAACTGGAATTGCATTTTCATTTTTATTAACCATTTTAACACTTTCTAACAATGTTTAAGTGTCAATAAAATTTAAATTAGTCCATCTATCTGTCTGGCTGTCCATCTATCTGTCCGTTTGCCCGCCTTTAACGTCCTTAAATACACCATCTATCAATAAGAATTTAGACATTTTGTCAAATATCTAGAAAAACTCTGTAGGAATTATCTTGAAATTTTGGGAGTATAAAGAACATGTTATATCTCATATATTTCAGGAAACGTTTTGTCCTGAAGAGGAAAAAAAAGACTAGTAAAAAATTAAACAAAATTCAAAATGTTTTAGATCAACTCTGTGAAAAGTAATGCCTGAAATGGGATTATGAGGATTATTCTAATTATCTGTATAAATTTTTAGGAAAATATCTCATATACTCATTGAAATATAATTGATTTATATATTAAAAAAAAAAAAAAAACACGTTTTTAATTATAACACGTAGGGTATTAGATTCAATAAAGCCATTTTTATGAAACTAGGCCTATTACACTAGGCACAGCATACTGCAGTCAGAATGGAAAAACGTTAAATATCTTACGAAATATGAGCGCTTTTACTAAATAATTTTTAACTACGCATTCGTAAGCTTTATAAAAATTTCATTTGCACAATTTTATAGCCAAAAGTATGGAGCTACTTATATGAAAGCCCCAAACAAACATCGTCTAAATTCAAAACGTTATGAGAGAGAGAATAAACAGAATTTCAGTTTCTTTCAAAATAAAAGCTAAACTATAAGGGGTTTTACTCACTTTTTTTTCGCATCTTCATCGCATTTTCATTCAATCGATGCCCAATGGTAATACAGTGCAAGCTCGGTAATTGTAAATAAATATTGATAAAACTCCTTACCTCCTCCTCCTTCTTCTTCTTCCTTTTTTTTTTTGAGAGGAATTGAAATTCTGTTCATTTTATCTCTCATAACTTTTTGAATATACACGATACTTGTTTGGGGTTTTTATATAAGTAGCTCAATACTTTTGGCTATTAAATTATGAAAATGAAATTTTTTAAAAGCTTTCGCATGCGTAGTTAAAAATTATTTAGTAACTAGTATGTTGTGGCCACCACAAGACTTTCTTCTATATTTTCCTATACATATTCAATCAGTAACAATATTTAAAAAAAAAAAAAAAAAAAAAAAAAAAGTACGACTTTTTTTCTAAGGTTTTTTTTTTTTGTTGTTGTTGTTGTTAAAAGTAAAAAAAATCGATAACTTTGTTTTAAATTATCACAGATTTATGGTTCAACCATTCGTTTTAAAGGTATTGACGAGACCTTTCGAAAGATACCCATCTTGAAACTTTGCCCCCCCCCGGTGGGGGGGAACTGATGCCCCCACATGCACAAAAATTTTTTCCTAGTTAACTACTACTATTATCAACCTGATCTTTCGAAAGATACCCATTGTGAAAATTTACCCCCCCTGGGGGGGGTATTTCCCCCCTAGGGGGGGGAGCGATGCCCCCCATGCAGAAAATTTTTTTCCTAGTTACATACTACTATTATCAATAATTCATATTAATTTTACAATCACAAGTTTAAAACAACTCTTATTATGCACATTTATACGAATTTTTGTCCTATGCTGCCATGTTAAAAATTTAGATAAAATGCTATCACAGCGCCACCTGTTGAGCTATTGATCCCCAAACATAATCAGCACCAGTTTATGTCGGGGACCAACTAAATACCAAGTTTGGTTAAATTTCGTTAAAAAAAAAAAATAAAAATTGCTATTTTTTTTCGAAGTTTTTTTTTGTTAAAAGTAAAATAAATCGATAACTTTGTTTTAAATTATCACAGATTTATGGTTCAACCATTCGTTTTAAAGGTATTGACGAGACCTTTCGAAAGATACCCATCTTGAAACTTTGCCCCCCCCCCCGGGTGGGTACTCCCCCCCCCCCCGGTGGGGGGGAACCGATGCTCCCACATGCACAAAATTTTTTTCCCAGTTAACTATTACTAATGTCAACGAGACCTTTCGAAAGATACCCATCTTGAAAATTTACTTCCCCGGGGGGGTACTTCCCCCCCCAGGGGGGGAACCGATGCCCCCACATGCACAAAATTTTTTTCCTAGTTAACTACTACTATTATCAATAATTCATATTAATTTTACAATCACAAGTGTAAAATAACTCTCTTTATGCCCATTTATACGGAATTTTGTCCTATGCTGCCATGTTAAAAATTTGCATAAAATGCGATCACAACGCCACCTGTTGAGCGATTGATCCCAAAATCTAATCAGCAAAAGTTTATGTCAGGGTGCAACTAAATACCAAGTTTGGTTAAATTTCATTCATTGGTTCGTGAGATACAGCGTCCACAAAAAAATGATAGACAGACAGACAGACAGACAGACATTTTCTAAAAACTATTAATTCGTAATCTAGAGATCCCAAAACATGTAAATCCATCAAAAAACGGAGGTCGAAAATTTTCGCGAATCGAATACTTTCTCTATATTACATATAGAAGAAAGTAAAAATGCTCATATTTCGTAAGATATTGAACATTTTTGCATTCTGATTTCTGTATGCTGTGTCTAATGTAGTACACCAAGTTTCCTAAAAATGGCTTTGAATATCCTACGTGTTATAATTTTTTTTTTTTTTTCTACATCAAAAATTTATATCTCAATGAATATATGTGACATTTTCATAAAAATTTGTACAGATAATTAGAATAATCCTCATAATTACATGCTACAGCAAAAACTCATTTTAAGCATTACTTTTTACAGGATGATCCAAAAATTTTGATTTTTATTTAATTTTTTACTGGTCCCCTTTTCCTCTTCAGGACACAACTATTGCTGAAATGTATGAGGTATAACAAGTTCTTTACACTACCGAAGTTTCAGGATTATTCCTAAAGAACTGTTCTAGATATTTGACAGAATGTTTAAATTCAAAAGTGTCCAAACACTTATTGGTAGATAATGTATTTTCAGAATTTCTTCAAAATGATATATGTTATTCAAGTTCACTATTTATATTCTCTATATTTAAAATGGCATTAATAGGCCCTGTGCAATTTGTTTGTGTACAGGCATCTTTCAAAAAATGCCAACGCATTCCTTTTAGGAGAGACATTTTAGTAAATCATATTTAAATAACCTACTGCCAAAATCATAATGAAATTGGCATTTACTGTTAATATACTAAAATAATGTTTGGATAGACTGTGATATGTTTAGATATGCTGCGCCACACCAAAATATTCAGATACATTAGTGTTTGATTATGATATGGTTAACCTTCAGATTTACAGGGCTACACGAAAATATTCAGATACATTATGGGCTGCAAATAGAACCTAAGGATTGCATTTTCTTTTGTGTTAAACATTTTTAACACTTTCGAACTATGTTGAAATGTATTTACGAGTTCAATTAGTCTATCTGTCTGCCTTTCTGTCCGTCCGTTGTGTGATAACGTAATAAAAAGAACATTGATAGTCAAGCGGTGCAACGGGTACGTACAGTTGGATAGTGTTAACAATCAATGTGAACCGCATAATTTTTCCTTCTCGTTCCTCTTAAAAATCCATCGACAAAAGGCTATTTCTTACGTTTTCTTCAGCTTATCTCTTTCGCTAACAATTCATTGTGTATTTTTCGATGCAAGAAAGAGGAAATCAGCTGCCACTGGAATGTGGATTCTTGAATCTATTTCATTTTCGTTGCTACAAATTGAAATTCTGAAATAAATTTATGAAGGATATTGCCAGTGGTTATAATCCTTTTCGCAATTTCGCGCTTCCATTTTGAACTGGATGGTTGTTCTTCATTTCTGGTTTCTATTTACTTATTTATAATATTCATCAGTGAGCGAAATGTCTCGTAAAAAATATTGTGTTAGGAATATTTATATTTTCAAATTTCATAGAATAGCGGCCTTTAAATAAATTTCCGACGGAAATACTTGAAAAATTTTGGTTTCAAAATGTAGAGTTCTCCGATGATCTTCGAGGCAAGAGGATTTTTACGGGTTTTATAACGTGCTTAAAAATACTTATTTGTACTTTTTATTAGTTCCCCATCATACTATAGGTATAGGGAACTTAGGTAATCGTGCAAACTTTCGACCTCGGTTTTTTGACTTTTTTACACGTTTTCAGGTGGGAGGAATCCGAAAATGACAAAATTTGTATAGTGTCCGTCTGTAGGGTGTCTGTTAGTATGTTAGACTTTGTACACGATATCTCAAGAACAAATTGTCGCAGAGAAGTCAGATCAGTTTTAAAATATTACTTTCGGCACTGTTAAGAACCGCATTCATTTGCAACATTCGAATTAAAAAACGTCTTAAGTTATTAGAAATTTGCGATTTTCTTAACATGGGAGAATCGGGCAAAATTTCACTTAAACGTGCATTAAATAGAAAAATTTTCTAAAAAATGGCAGACCCCTTTTAAAATATCATTCTTGATGTCGGAATGAACATCAGTAAGTCTAAACACTTTACTTTGAAAATTTCGCAAGTTATTGGAAATTTACGAATTTCTTAACATGGTAGAATAGGGCAAAATTTTACATAAACGTCAATCTTGAGGGATATTTTCATCGTAAAGATATCAAACCACTTTTGAAATATTATTTATGATACTGGCATGAATATCATTGATTATGCATTTTCCAATATAAAAATTTCATAAGTTACTTGGAATTTACGATTTACTTAAAATGGCAGAATAGGGCAAAATTGAGCATAAACGTTCATTTTAAGAATCATAAATATATCAGACAAGTTTAAAATAGCATTTATGATACTTGTTTGAACATGATTGACTACAAATATTCTAATAGGAAAATTTCGTAAGTTAGTCGTAATTTAAGATTATATCAACATAGCAAAATTGAAAATTTTCTATATAAATATGCATTTTGAGTATGGTTGCATTGAAAATAGTAGCATGAAAACTAAACTACGAAATTAACCCTAATAAAATAAATTAATAGATTAGAATAAGATAAATATATCGAAGTGAACGGTGGATAGCCTATTAGGCGGAAATTTCATTCTGTCATTGTGTCAAGTATTTGGTCAAATTCTTTTCTCTTTACATGATAATCATGTTAAGAGAATGTCATGCACTAGAAATTTATGAGAACATATGCAGTCGAACCACGTTAACGTGAACACTGTTAACGTGAATTACTTTTAACATGAACTGTTTCAACAGTCCCCATCAAAATGCAGATTAGTTTATTTATAAATTTTCATCTCTATCGGATATGGTGTTTAGACACTATTGCACTTTAAAGAGTTTGAGCCTATAGTGTATAATAATAAAGAATTTTTTTTATATTTTATGATGTTTAGACACTATTGCACTTTAAAGAGTTTGAGCCTATAGTGTATAATGATAAAGAATTTTTTTTTATTTTTTTTATTTTGTTTGTGTGTGTGTCCTTGTACAAAATACTTGTCTAGATTCTTGTACTAGAATGTGGTAAATCTAGTCTTGTACTGTATAGATTCACCAAAATCTATACAGTTCGTGCAACAGTGACTTATAACATGTGTATAAATTTTTAGCTCAGATGATTAAAGCGTTTAGACTTTATCGCATTGTAAACAATTTGTGCTCATAGACCATAATGATAAAGAATTTTTCTTTGTATCCCTGTAAAAAAGAGCTACAAGTAAGATTCACCAAAATTTATACATTGTGTGCAACAGTGACTTATAACATATGTACAAATTTTCAGGTCGGACGACTAAGACGTTTAGACACTATCGCACTTTAAAAAATTTGGGCCCATAGGCCATAATTATAAAGAATTTTTCTTTGTGTCCTTGTGAAAGAAGTGAGAGTCCTAGGTTCACCAAAATGAATAAGGTACCTATAACATACTTACCGGCTTTCAGCTCATTTGAACAAAGCGTTTAGGTGCTATTGTGTTCACAATTGATATATTTGGGATATTTAATTATTATGCCTTCGACAATAAACAAGTGATTATTTTGATAAATTTGCATTGAAGTTAATTTTCATAAGTAATTAGATTTAAATTATATTTCATTATTGTAATTCTATTACTTTGATTTAAAAAAAAAAAAAAAAAATAGAAAAGAAAAGAAACATAAATTTTAAATGATTTTTTTTTTTTTTTTTTTTTTAATTATTGGCTATTTATCCAGCCTTTGGGTCACTGTTTTTGATTTGGCAAAAATGTCGAATTTAAAAATAGGTTTATTTGGAAACATCGACCTCTAGGCGGGTGGAGACTGACTAGTAAGGTAATATTTCATGAGGTTGAAGAAACTGTTACGTTGATCGCAAAATAAATTCAAATTTCAGCAAAAAAAAAAACAGTTAATACAAAATTTAATATTAAAGTCTTTTGTTATGATTTTTTAAACCTATTGCAATATAGAATAAAGAAAAGAACTGTTGATATGAAACTTTTAAATTAATGATGAGTAAAATAATAGTCTTAACGTACTGTAAATGCTATCATGAATGGTGGTCACCATGGTATGAGCCAATATATAAGAACAGTTGGAAAGTGTGTTTCCACAATTTAAGCAAAACTTAAGTGATTTTTCTTTTTCATTTCAGGCATTTTCACTCACGGCGTCGTATTTAAAAACGTCTTTTCGGTAGTCATGTGCCATTGACTGCAAAATGGCATTCAGACTGAGGCTGGGACCACTGTATGCTTCATCTATCATTTCATGATTGCAAAAGGGGGGATGAAGAAGCCCTTTAACACGATCTCTTATTTTGCCAGCCTACATATTTCTATTTCAACTTTTACATCAGCGAGCCCGTCAAAAATCTTGACACTCGCATTAAAATGGAATACTTTCTCTTTCCAGCCCTGCTTAGTATTGGCTTTGTAGCCATCCAACCGTTCTGTCTCCTGCTTGCCTGCTACACAACTACTACTGTACACTGCGCCAACATTTTTTTTTTTTTTTTTTTTTATCTTGGTTACAGAGCGAAAGTTTAAAAATCAAGCTCGCTCTATGCTGTGGTAAGGTTATTAATAAAGAGTGCGTTAGAGGTTAGATGACAGCTCGAAGAGTTATTGAAAACGACTGGATGTGGATTTAATGTTACTATATACTAAAGCCGTTGAGTTGTTTTGAAATTGTGTTCACACAGAAAAATGTACTTTTTTTTTCAATGCGTACTTCTTATTTCTCATGAAAATAATTTTGGACATGCTTTACAAAATACCTCGCATTGACCTTAATTTTTACGGATACTTTTGTGAGTTCCCGTATACAAGCCAATCGCCAATCAAAGATATTGATGTCATTTTTTATAAGTGACATGTCATAATCAAACTGTGCAACGTATATCCATTTAAAAAATATTAGTGAAATGGGAGCGTGCGCACATAGACAATCAGATTCATAAATATTTTTTTACTTTGTTAAAGAGTGTTTCATCTGTTCACAAATGTTAAACGGATTCCTTCATCTAAAATTTGAAAGATATAATAGGTATGGAGTTCTGATTGCAATTATCAAACTTCTTTTGAAAACTACCATTGCAAGTAAGTGGTTTTTTTATTAGATACGTTCGGAGAGGTATATTCACAAATTGTAATTAAGAAATTGCTTGAAAGCATGTGTTAAATCTGAGGTGTATTGTGGACAGAATGACTTGTTTGTAAATAAATGTGCGCGAACTTCTTATCCCCTGAGATCGAACCACCTTATACATTTTGGGGCTTTATTATATATATATATATATGCTTTTTTTTTTTTTTTTTTTTTTCACAGGCAAAATATCCTTGAAAAATTTTATTAATCTCTGAAGAGATATTTTACCATGTTTTTCTTAACTCGCTTTTTTGTTTGTTTGTCCAGTACAAATCTTGCAATCGGTTTTCAACTGAATTCCCGATTAGCTAGACATTTGAAACTTTTAGAACAGCTCAGAGCACGATGACCATGCATTCTTCTGATATTTTTATTCAATTAATAAATGTTTTCTGTTAATTAATTAATAATATGTGAAAATATTAACCTCATAATAGCTTTAAAATTAGCCATTTAAGTTTCATTTATAATTTAATTGTTGCCAAAAAAATTTACGAGTTCATTTTTTATTTTTCGTCGGGAAAATACGTACATTTACTTAAACGTGAACAATAAAAAATTGTAAAAAATTAAATTATGCATCTCATAAAAATTGACGCCATTATCACTTTAAAAATTTTATACACATTGATAAAGTGCTAATATAGTTCTATAGCTATAACTTTCCGACTATATTTGAAACTTTTAGAATAGTTCAGAACACGGTGAAAATGCATTCTTTTTATACTTTTATTCAATAATAAATGTTTGAAAATTTCTTATAATTACTCTCTCTATTACGCTTTTCATCATAATTTTCTTTCAAGTTGATGGGATAATTCATCAAAAAAAAAAAATAAATAAATAAAAAAATAAATAAAAATAAGTGTTTATTAATACATAGAATTGTCAAGTTTATATGATACAACAGAAAATTTAAAAACGTGGTATATAAAAAGTTCTTTTTTTCTTATAATTATTCCTTTTCAAAATAAGCAAAATATCAACAAAACATTACAAATGGAAATAAGCATTATTCAAATTAAAAATTATTGAAAAAGTTAATAAGTGAAGAAAAAGTAACTTTGAAATTTTTAAGGGCAATTATAAAAGTAAGGTAAAATATAGTTCATTGTTCCTGAGACTATAATATATGAGATCATCTAAAATCACTATCATTGCCTAACAACTAAGATTTCAATAATGAATTAAAATGAAAGTAAAAAGTGAAAAAATGAATGAAACCAAAATGTTTTAGAAGAGTAGTATGTTATTAATGGTTAATTAGTTATTGTATGTTATTAATGTTAATTAGTTCGGAGAGGATATAGTCAACGATAATGGAAGAAGAATTATTGAATTTTGCAGCACAAACGATCTAAAGATTACAAATGGTTTCTATAAACATAAGGATATTCACAAATATACGTGGTACCAACATGCTAGACAACTAAAAACAATAATTGACTATATCATTATTAAACAAAAAACTCAGTTAAAATTGTTAGACGTCAGAGTCCAAAGAGGAGCAGACTGTGGCTCGGATCATTTTATGGTGCGAGCTAGACTTGCATTTCCTTACTTAGCTAATCTAAGTACTGACAGAAGAAATCCCACAGAGATGGAGGACCTTGATGTCCCAGAATATTTCTTGGAAGGTTTAATAGAAGAGAGTACCAAAAGACTCTTTCAGGTAAGATTGGATGAAAAATTGGAAGAAAAGAATTATACTGATGCAAATGAGTTGTATCAACATATTAAAGCATCTTTACACCAAGCGCAAGTGAAGCGCTAGGACAAAAAAGAAAAGGACGAATTTCCTCAAACTTTTGGTGGGATGAGGAAATTGAAAAGACTGTGCAACAGAAAAAAGAGGCCTATATTAGATGGATGAGTTCAAAAAGGGAAGAAGATAAACAGAATTACAGAACTTTTAGAAAAAGCACAAAGAAATTAGTAATAGAGAAGAAGAGATCATCGTGGGATAAAAAATGCAGAGAAATTGAGACATGTATAGGAGGAAGACGATGTACAGAGGCATGGAAGTTTTTAAGGAATATTAGAAAGGAAGGTAGTAATGCATGGCAGGGAATATCTGTTAAAGAGTGGGAAGAATATTATAAGACTTTACTAACAGAAACTAGAAAGGAATTTCAAATAAAAAATACAGATATTGATTCCTTGGGACAACCTATACAGTTGGAACCTGAGAGGGTTAAAGAGGCAATTAAAAAATTAAAAAATCAAAGAGCAAGTGGCCCTGGTGGAATAACAGCAGAACTGATAAAAAATGGAACAGAAAAATTGTTCAGATTAATTACACAATTATTCAAAAAATATTTAAATGGAGATGAAACACCAGAAGAATGGAGGGTTGGATATTTAACATCAATTTATAAGAAAGGAGACCGACAAAAATGCGAAAATTACCGCGGCATTACTGTAACAGCAACATTTAGTAGACTTTATGGACGAATTTTAAAAGAGTTTATTGAAGAAGAAATTAAAATGAAAGAAAGTGAAGAGCAAAGTGGATTTAGAGCAGGAAGATCATGTATGGATAATATATTTTGTCTTAAACAAGTTGTTGAAAAGGAAATGGCCATGGGAAATCAAATTCCCCTTTTGTTTATTGATCTTACGAAGGCATACGATAATGTCCCAATCTCAAAATTATGGAGTGTATTAAATGAAATAAACGTAAATCCAACTATCATTAGAGCGATCCAAGAACTTTATAGACAATCAAAAACGAAGATAAAAATAGGCAAAAGATTGTCAAAGGGTTTTATAACAGATAAAGGACTTAGACAGGGATGTTGTATCTCCCCAACACTTTTCAAAATTTATGCTGATAAAGCATTAAAAATTTGGAAAGAAAATTGCAGAGCAATGGGATTTAATGTAAATGGAATGTTAATCTTTACTCTACAATTCGCAGATGACCAAGTCATAATTGCAAAAAGTAAAAGTGATTTAGAGAAAATGACAATAAAAATTAAGGAAGAATACGAAAAATGGGGACTATACATGAACGTCAATAAGACCAAATACCTATGTATAGGAGGAGACGAGACGGACATAAGTCTGAATAATAACATCAAAATTAAAAGTTGTGATCATTATAGATACCTTGGTGTAGACATTAATAGAGAAGGAAGAGACTCACAGGAAGTTAAGCATAGAATCTGTCAAGGAAGAAAAGCAGTAAAACTATTAAATTCGATTTGGTGGAGTGAGGAGATATCTAGGACGAGAAAGTATAATATATACAACTCCATTGTAAAAAGCATATTGTTGTATGGAGCAGAGGGATGGACAATTATGGAGACGGAAAAAAAGAAATTGGCTGCGGTTGAAATGGATGCCCTGAGAAGATCATGCAGGATATCAAGAATGGAGAGAGTGAGAAATGAGAGAATCAAGGAAATGATGAAAATAAAGAAAACCATATTAGATGAGGTTCAAAAAAAGCAATTAATCTGGTTTGGTCATATTAAAAGAATGAACGATGAAAGATTACCTAAAATCGCTTTTAACTATATATATACCAAATCAGAAAAGAAAACAAGGAAGACCAAGAAAGACTTGGATGGACAATGTAAAAAAAGCGATGAGGGATAGGGGTCTGGAAGAAGAGTGGACCCATGACCGGAAGACCTGGCACAGACTTGTGGATTCTGTCGAAAGGCAACACCCGATGCCATAAACCGAACATATATATAGTATGTTATTAATAATTTACCCAAACATCATCCATTTGCATAATAATGTATACGAATCAAGAATAATTTAAGAACAGTAAACACTATACGAGATTAATGAGATGATAATATAAAACTTTTAAACAGTTAATATACTGATAAATGGGAAACACACATATATATATAGAGAGATATAGATAGATAGATAGATAGATATTCAATAAATATAATTACAATTAAATTATTGTAAAACAACTTTTTCACGTGAATGTACGCAATGTTGAGACTTTTTTCCCTTCTTTTTTCTAGTTCTATACTCTTGATCAGGGGTGGCCAACCCGCGGCTCATCGCGTAGTTTCTTTCGGCCCGCGAGGAGGTTAACGGATCAAAAATTAATAAACACGTTCTGACTTTTCCAAGTGAAAATACATTTCAACGATTATGGTAGCTGATGGGAAAAATCAGCCATTTTGTTAAAAACAAAATAATAAAGGTACAAAAGGGCATTATTTAAAAGGAAAAAGAATATAAAAATACAAAAGCTGTTTTACTGAAGACTACAAAGCTTTTTTATTGCCTTTTAAAGCCTAAGACAGAAATACAACGTCATATTTATGACCTGCACCTGCACGTGGAACTCTGAAAGGGGACCACCCGCATTTAAGCCCCACTGGCTACCGCCAAAAAAGCCCCAGCGAGGTCGTAAAAGAAGGCACCGTAGTAATCTAGAAGCAAGCAGATTGGTAGAAGAAAGGTCCAATCAGAAGATATACCCAATAAAAAAAAATGCAAGGAAAAAACCTCCTCCAAAAATTATAATGAGAGACTTAAAAAATTAAAGGGGAGAAAAGATTCCTTGAAGAGTCAGAATTCTAAAAAATTGCCTTCGTGTGTGCAGACGTAATGTGGGGTCCTGCTATCATCAGTGTGGTACTGCCTAGCCGAAATGATTCATCTAGGATGCTCAAAGATGTGCTCCCTGCTAGCCAAAATATTCCTCTTGTGCCTGGACTGTGACATAGCATCTGATAAATCTGGTGAGAATTTCTTACATTTCTCGGTCAGTAACTTTACCGTGCAATGCTGGTAAAGCACATTTGTTTTCTAAGTACTCATCTTTAGCACCATTGATGCAAAATCAAAGATCATTGTTATATCATTTATATTGTATTGTAAAATTATAGAATAATCAATTTAATTAGTATTCAAAATTTGGATATTTAATAAAGGAATTAATTAAAATTATATGAATCTAATGTTATTTGAGAGTAAATTTATTTATTAATAACCATATTATTTTTCAGATTAATGTTTGCTTTTTAATTAGGATTAATTGTAGGGCATTTCACAACGCATGCCCGAATATCTAATTGATATTCAAAGTGTACGACCATGAAGCTGTCACTTTAGAGCCACGAAAAGGAGGGTAGTCTGATTTTGGTTAATATCCGCCCAACAGTAGCTAAAGAACAGTTGTACTTAAATATTATTAGATACATTACTCATTTTTTTTATTATAGTTGTAATGTATAGTCATAAATTTTTCACGATTCTATTGTTAATTTATGAATGAAAATAATTTAAATTAATGTATTCTGCTCCGAATTTTCACCCTGCCCTTCCCCGAAAAAAGTATATATATATATACATGAATCATATACTCACAAACATATATGCACATGTACATTCATAAAATAATAATAATAGATTAATTTCACCGTAAATTATCGTAGAAACAAGCAGCTGATGCCTAACGCTTGGTAATAACATCTAGTTTTTAATTCAGTTGCAAAATTTTGTTTAGGGTGCCATCTACATTTTTAAACTAGCACTTTTTTTTTTTTTTTTCCGAATTTTGACTACATATTCGAATTTCGGAAGTCAAGGCGGTTCGGAAAAAAGTATAATTTATATTCCTTATATCATGTTTGAGTTACAAGCAAAAATTGATCAAAGGTAAATCTCTATATTTAAAAAAATTAAATTAAGATATCACAGAGAAAAGTATTATATCTATTCAGATAATAATCGGAAAAAAAGTACAACAATTTTAAATATAAACTAAAGTAATGCTAATTAAGAAATGATGTGTGCGTCTAAACTTACTTGGATACCTATTTTAAATCATGCTCAAGCAAAGTAATATATGACGCAAATTATAACAAGTGACAGCCCCCTAAAAGCAATAAAAATTGAAATATCCCTATAATTCGAAAATGATAGGAATGAACTGTAAATTTAGAAACTCATATTTTTTATGATGTCCATTCTATTCATGCAAATATTAATGTAGGACATAACTCATAATTTTTTGAAATATGAAATTATAATAGTTTTCATAATTCAAAAAACGTTTTTTAACCAAAAGTATGCATGGAATGTATTTTGGTTACTTCATTCTTACATAAAAAATAAAATAAAATAAAATAAATTTCAATATATTAATTTTTTTGGAAGACATGAATTAATGTTTATTACACTTTAACTTTAGCATCTCCGTATTTTAACAAATTATGTGAAAAATTGAGAGAAACATACAAACTGTATCATTTTCTGGGCTAATTTGATCAAATAATGCCCAAAGCTTGTCGAAATTGGGAGTTGCCTTTGAAAACTATGAAGTTGATGTCAGTTTTAATATGTAGAAACCCCCTTAAGCAAAATCTAACTAAACCGTTCTAAACTAGGCCTTATTACTAATCGATCTGCATCAGCCGCATGTCTCTACGCTAATTTCCCGCAAAATTAGTCGGTAGAGAAAGTGGGGGGGGGGGGGGGGGGGCTTTTTTCATGACTGTACATATGGTGCAGCCCTAATGAATAAAATATATTTCCAATTCGTCCCACCAAGTGTTTTGGGTTGGATACGCCTGCTCTTGACAATCTTTGTTGTTTATGCAATTGTGATCTCTGCAATATTTATCCATTTTGAGTTCAATCGTTAGACGTTTAGAGGCTATTGCGTCCGTTACATCACCGTTATACAAATAGTCAAAATGATTTATCAAAACCTAAGTATTATTTTTTTTTTCCTACCATTATAATTCTTTTTTCTTTACATAGTAGATGTTCGGAAAATAAAAATTACAGAAGCACGAATTAAAAGAAATCGTGAAAGAGTGTTATTTTTTCTAATAAAAAAAAGAAAAGAAAAAGAAATTGTTTCTTGTTTTAATTTGAACGATGAATAGTAGGGTGTAAAAAAAAAAAAAATTATTTTTAAAAAGTGTTAATTTTGTTCAGCGGGCTGCGAAAGAAAATGAGGAAAGCTTTTAATGGATCGTTTTTGAATTCTTTTTTAGAGTAATAATAATTTAAAAAAGACTTTTCTGAAAGGTGTTTTCGCGTGGAAGATTTTTTTTTCTTTCTCTCCTTCTCTTTTCCATTAAATTAAGATAGTTCGCTGAAATGCTTTCACGTGAAGGAAAAAAAGAAAAAAAGTGTGGTTTTGAATGAATGTTATTAAACGGGTTATGGCAGACTTTTACATAAAGCAGCGAATGTTAATGTTTTGGCCATTCTGTAAATAATGGGATGTAATGAATAGTTTAAAATTTTCTATAGAAATGTACTTTTTTAAGGTACGGAGTATTGTGTAAGTAGGAGAATGGTTCTTTTTTAATTTTAATTTAATTTATTTATTTTAGAAAATAAGTATAAAAGTGTGGCATCATTGGTTTTTACTCGTATAAGCATTTTTGTAACTACTTAAAATTATCGTAATAGTTCTTTTTAAATAAAGTTTAAAAAGTGCTTATGTCTTTCTTTCATCCGTCCATCCTGTCATTTTTGTCAATACCTACTGTATGTCTTGAAACTGATATGTGTTATTTCAGGCTGACTTATGTATTTTAATCTCTCTTTAATACGGTAGAAAATATCGCGAAACTAACACACTTTATTCTTAGGCACTAAATAAATTGCTTCTATAGAATAGAATGGGATGAATATTAATGTTCTTTTACAGGGGAACACAAAAGTATTCAGATAGTTTGGTCATAGAGGTTAAAGTAAAATTTCAATAAAATTATATATATTTTTTAAATTGAGTATCATTATACTACGATTTTAGTATGCTATGGGATGCTTATGCAATTTTTAAGAAATTAATTCAGGGGTAGACAAAAACAATGCTTTTTTTTCTTCTTTAAAATTGAAGTAGTTGTTTTTTGTGTATTTTGTTTTTTGTGAAATTATTTTTTCAATTAAATACAAAATTCATTTTAAGGTGTCATCCAGCTGATAAGATACGCTCAAGTTTAATATAACGAGTGCCTTCATATTTGTTATATAAGAACAGTGCAAAATGATTTATAAATTAAACGATCCTCATAATTTTTCTTGTTTTGTTTAGGCATTTTCTTTTTCAATTTGGAATAATGTCATTTCATAACTGCCGAAAGTTTCGAATTGCTTAGTATGTTTTTTAATTATTTAAATGTGCATAATTTATTAAATGCCCCAATTAGACAAGTTTAAGGGATTTTAAAGCGTGTTAACTACAGTAAAATGTCACCAACACCTTTCGAGCATCTGCTTAAAATGAAACGCAGCAAAATAATAAATCCAGAATATACGCAAAAGTCCGTTATATTGGCTGTTGCAACTTCCACCTTATCCTTGTTTATTAAATAACTCTTCAGGTGTCAGCTGTATTATTGGAATCGAACGTCTAATTCCTACAAGTCCTTTTAATATTCTTCCTCTTAAACTTCAAAATTAATTTCGTTATCTCTGTCGACTACCCGTTATCTCCCAGTTTGTGTCCGTTCTACCCGTTGTGATGACACGTGACTTCAGTGAGTGTGTGTGTTCCTCGGCAATAAGATTTCGCCCAATTAATTGAATGTCCAGGTCCAATGTGTCCGTTTCAGATACGTCCAGCGCATCTCGATATCGCTGGAGAATACTCCGCCTAATGACCTCCTTATGAGTGTCCGGCAAGATAATACTTGAAAACATCCAGAATTATGTACAGTTATTCTGCGACATTGATTGTGAATGTTGTAAAATGTTTATTCAATGAATATTAGTAGTAATGTTCTGAAAATTTTTGTTAGTTTTAATTGACTTTTTTATATAAAAAGAGAAGTCCAATGGTTTTTCCAGGTATTAATATCTGGGCCTCACTTTTGTGATAAACAATGTATTTTTTGTGGAATTCCTATTTAATTTTGTGAAAAGAAATTATCACTTTAAACCTTTTTTATTTTATTAGTCATTTTGTTATCGAGCTAATGATGGATCTTTAAACCAAGTATAGGCTTAGAGATAGAATACTCTAAAAAAAGGGGGTTCGAACATCATAGAATAAAATCTTGTGAAAAGCCCTTTTCCGTGAATTTGAATGTTGTGAAAGGGACTTTTTACGAATTTTCGTTTTGTAAATTAGCCATTTTCATTCATTTGAATATTGTAAAGGGCCATTTTTATGAAGTAGAGTATTATGAAAGAATAGCTAATTAGCCCTTGTTCTTGACTGGTTTTCCTGACTTAAAAGCAATTGGAATCGGCAATCTGTGTTATTTTGCGGCTATATAAATGTTGTATTATCTTTATTGAATCAGTTTCTCAATACTTTATTATTATTATCTACCTTTAAAAAGATTTGTGATTTTGTGGCGTCATTTTTGAACACAGATTGAAACTAGTATGTTGTGGCCACCACGTGATTTTCTTTTATATTTTCCTACACAAATTCACTCAGTAAAAATAATTTAAAAAAATTATTATAAAAAAAAATTATCTTCCATGATAATGCAGACGATTTCCATATTAGAGAAGTAGTATAACACTAAATAAAAAAAATAAATAAATAAATAAATAAATAAATAAAATAAAATAAAATAAAATAAAATAAAATAAAATAAATAAAGTCAATTTTATTTTCAATATTACTTTTTTTTTTTTTTTTTTGTCAAAAATGAAAAAAAACGATAACTTTATTTTAAATTATCGCAGATCGATGGTTCAACCATTCGTTTTAAGGGTATTGGCAAGCTCTTTTGAAAGATACCCATCATGAAAATTTACTCCCCTCGAGGGGAGACCCAGTTGACTATCTCTTTTTATAAATAATTCTTTTAAATTTCATAATGATCATTAAAAAATAATTCTCTTTATGCAAATTTATACAAAATTTTGTCCTATACCACCAAGTTAAAAATTTACAAAAAGCGAGATGGCAACGCAACCTGTAAGACAATTTTTACCAAAAGTTGATAGGCACTGATTTATGTCAAGGTTTAACTTCATACCAAGACAGACAACATCCGCTTAAAATGAATGATTTTAAAACCTATTTTAAAAAGAAAGAAAACTGATAAAAATGCCTTCGATACATATTTTTAACACGCTTTTATTAGCTTCACCTGTATGTATGTATGTTTGTATGTATGTTTGCATGTTTGTAACCGCTCTGGGAGCAAACAAAAAATCTATATTGTAAAAATAAAGCCTTTCCCTACGTGAACTTCGTGGCGTTGAGGTACAGCTCCGCGCTACGAACCTAAAGGTGTAGCGTTCGATCCCAGTCAGGGGGATTTTTTAAAAATGGTTTTTGTTTAATTCTAAATTATTTTAATTAAAGATTTAAATGTATGTAAATATTATGGTGTGTCACCCACACGATTTTCTCTTACTCTGCATTTTAATACTAAGATAGATATTTTGTGTTTTTTAGGTCACATTTCTATAAAAGCGTGTTCTTTAATTTTTTAAAACTATAATATTATTTTACCATGTTTTTATTAACTTCAATTCTTGTTTGTTTGTATGTTTGTTTGTATGTTGTTTGTCCGGTACAAATCTTTCAATTTATTTTTAACTGACTTAGAACCCAGTGACAACACAATATTTCGAAGTCAGATTTTCGAATAGTTTTCTTTTAATTAATTAAAATATGAAAATAATAAGCTCCTAATAGCAAAAATAAATATAGTTTAAAAAAACTAAAAAACATGCTTTTAAAGCACATCAAACTAAAAAGTGAAAAATAATTCTTAATATAAGCTGAAAACAATAATGAACGAAAAATACTAGTATAATTGTGAAAAAAGCGTGGTTTGCTCGATATACGAAAAATATGGCACAAAGCACCCCACGCTTTTTTCACAATTATACTAGTATTTTTCGTTCATTATTGTTTTCAGCTTATATTAAGAATTATTTTTCACTTTTTAGTTTGATGTGCTTTAAAAGCGTGTTTTTTAGTTTTTTTAAACTATATTTATTTTTCACTTTTTAGTTCGATGTGCTATGAAAGCATGCTTTTTAAACTATATTTTAAACTATATTTATTATTTTATTATTTATCACATAAATAGCTACAGTATGTAAGTTTTTGGTTAAAATATTTACACACAATCGAAAATATCCCCATTCGACTTGCAGGCCTCTTAAATCTATCTGTACCAATTTTGAACGTCCTAACTGTATTTCTATTTGTTTTTGCCCCATAGCCCCCCCTTACCCCCTCACCCCCCCTATCTGCCCCTCCTAATAATTTTACAAATTCAAAAATATCCGCAATCGATTTGTAAGTATCGAAAACCTCTATGTACCAATTTTGAACGATCTGACACTATTTTTATTTTTTTGCCCCCCTCCCCTCCCCCACTTCTTGCCCCTCCTAATAACTTTACACAATCGAAAATATCCCCATTCGACTTGCAGACTTTAAAACCTATCTGTACCAATTTTCAACGGCCTAACTGTATTTCTATTTGTTTTTGCTCCATAGCCCCCCTTACCGCCCCACCCCCTACCCCTCCTAATAATTTTACAAATTCAAAAATATCCGCAATCGATTTGTAAGTATCGAAAACCTCTATGTACCAATTTTGAACGATCTGACACTATTTTTATTTTTTTTGCCCCCCCTCCCCTCCCCCACTTCTTGCCCCTCCTAATAAATTTACACAATCGAAAATATCCCCATTCAACTTGCAGGCCTCTTAAATCTATCTGTACCAATTTTGAACGACCTAACTGTATTTCTATTTGTTTTTGCCCCATAGCCCCCCCTTACCCCCTCACCCCCCTACCCGCCCCTCCTAATAATTTTACAAATTCAAAAATATCCGCAATCGATTTGTAAGTATCGAAAACCTCTATGTACCAATTTTGAACGATCTGACACTATATTTATTTTTTTGCCCCTCCTAATAATTTTACAAATTCAAAAATATCCGCAATCGATTTGTAAGTATCGAAAACCTCTATGTACCAATTTTGAACGATCTGACACTATTTTTATTTTTTTTGCCCCCCCTCCCCTCCCCCACTTCTTGCCCCTCCTAATAAATTTACACAATCGAAAATATCCCCATTCAACTTGCAGGCCTCTTAAATCTATCTGTACCAATTTTGAACGACCTAACTGTATTTCTATTTGTTTTTGCCCCATAGCCCCCCCTTACCCCCTCACCCCCCTACCCGCCCCTCCTAATAATTTTACAAATTCAAAAATATCCGCAATCGATTTGTAAGTATCGAAAACCTCTATGTACCAATTTTGAACGATCTGACACTATATTTATTTTTTTGCCCCTCCTAATAACTTTACACAATCGAAAATATCCCCATTCGACTTGCAGTCCTTTAAAACTTATCTGTACCAATTTTCAACGGCCTAACTGTATTTCTATTTGTTTTTGCTCCATAGCCCCCCCTTACCACCCCACACCCCTACCCGCCCCTCCTAATAATTTTACAAATTCAAAAATATCCGCAATCGATTTGTAAGTATCGAAAACCTCTATGTACCAATTTTGAACGATCTGACACTATTTTTATTTTTTTGCTCCCCTCCCCCACTTCTTGCCCCTCCTAATAACTTTACACAATCGAAAATATCCCCAATCGACTTGCAGGCCTCTTAAATCTATCTGTACCAATTTTGAACGACCTAACTGTATTTCTGTTTGTTTTTGCCCCATAGCCCCCCTTACCCCCTCACCCCCCTACCCACCCCTCCTAATAATTTTACAAATTCAAAAATATTCGCAATCGATTTGTAAGTATCGAACACCTCTATGCACCGATTTTGAACGATCTGACACTATTTTTATTTTTTTGCCCCCCCCCTCCCTTCCCCTCCCCCTCTTGCCCCTCCTAATAACTTTACACAATCGAAAATATCCCCATTCGACTTGCAGAACTTTAAAACCTATCTGTACCAATTTTCAACGGCCTAACTGTATTTCTATTTGTTTTTGCTCCATAGCCCCCCCCCCTTGCTGCCCCACCTGGGGGCTGAATTTCAAAAATTCCAGAAATTGGTTTTTAGATAATTGCCTTAGCTATATTTTAGAGCAAAAATTTCACGTATATCTATTTTTTTTTTTTTTTGTTTGGGATATATAGGATTATGCGAAATCACGTTTTACGCATGTGAAATCACGTTTTACCCCCCTCCCCCCGCCCCCCTTGGGGACCGAATTTCAAAAATTCCAGAAACCGATTTTTAGACATTTGTATTAGCTATATTTTAAAGCAAAAATTTTACGGATATCTGTTTTTTTGTTTGAGATATGAAGGATTTTGTGCAATCACGTTTTGCTCCCAGAGAAGTTACAAACATACATACATACAGGTGAAGCTAATATAAGCGTGTTAATAAAAATAGCCATTAAAATATTATCTATAATTTAATTGTTGCCAAAAAAAATTAAGAGTTCATTTAATTTCGACTTAAAAATAAATACATTTAATGAAACGTGAGCGTAAAAATCATTGTGACTTTATTTGAATTTTCGAATTAACAAATATAAACGAAAGCGAAAAATCTTAAAAGTGAGTATTTCTTCCGAAATTCGTGATTTGAGCAAATGTATCTGAATTCGTTTGTGTGTTTGCGCAAAAAAAAAAAAAAAAAAAATACTAATGATAAACACGGAATTTTCAATATGACCATGTTTTAGCAATTTTCGAAACATGTTCTTTAACGATTTTCAGTTCAGACATATGGATCTCATAAAAACTTAATATATGGAAATTCCTCCGTGCTATTGTTTGTAATAATCATACCTTACTATATCTATTTAACGCTTATCAGTTTTGTCCTGTTTTAAAAAATTTAAGAACATTTAAACGAACTTCAGATAATTTGAATCCATATCTCATAATGTGTTTCTTTATTGGAACCATGTAAAAGAACTTATTTACATACTTGCCAAACACCTCATTAATAACCGTACAATTGTTAACGCCCCCTGAAAAAACGCCCCTTTTCTCACACCACTATATGTTTAGAGTAATTCTCTCCAAATATTGTTACCATTAAATAAAACTAAAATTACTCTAAAAAATTATTGGTGTGAAAAAGAAGGCGGGTACTAAAAATTGTACGGTTCATAATGAGATGGTTGGCAAGTATGTATTTAATAGGAATCTGTACAATTTGTGCGACGGTGACCTACGAAATGCTCAAACAATTGCAGCTAAATCGAATACAGTGTTTATACTATTATTTTCACTCAGACATACATACACCCTGCGACAAAAAGATAGGTACAAAGGGTTTTTTCTTTGATTTTTCATAAAGTAACATTATCTAAATTGTGCTTATCATTTATTATTATCGTAAAATAACACTATTCCCGAACTAATTTTTGTTTTAAGACTAATTTAGAAAAATTTTAAGGCTAAAATTTTTCTAATTTAACACTACACACCGCAACAAAAAGATAGGAACAAAGGTTTTTTTTTTTGAATATGAATATTTTGAATATGATTCAAATATTAAATATGTTTTTGATATGATAATATTTTGTTATGATAATAAATGATCAGCACAATTTAGATAATGTTATTTTAGGAAAAAATTAAGAAACCCTTTGTTTCTATCTTTTTGTCGCGGAGTGTAGTCTTAAATTAGAAAAATTTTAGTCTTAAAACTTTTCTAAATTAGTCTTAAAACAAAAATTAGTCCGGGAATAGTGTTATTTTATGATAATAATAAATGATATGCACAATTTAGATAATGTTATTTTATGAAAAATCAAAGAAAAAACCCTTTGTACCTATCTTTTTGTCGCGGGGTGTATATGACCATAAAATATACAAAATGAATCGAGAATATTTCCAAGCTAACTTTTACCGCAGAATCTCAGTTGGAATTTTTACACGATTACAGTACTCCTTTACGTAATCTGTACTCGGAAAGTAAAAATGAAGTTAAAATGAATTATTTTTTTAAAAGAAAAAGTTTTCTATAAAGCCCTTACATCTTAAAATTTTCTAAGCATAATTTTGATGGATGGTTGTTATTAATGACGTGGGAAAGGAAAAAGGATTCAATTAAAATTTTCTAGTTTTATAATAAATCACTCAGGCTTTTATGTGTAAACTGTCTGACGTTTACACTTGTTGGCTTTTGAAACTGAATTTTGACGTACATTTAAAACTTTAACTTTGTTGTAATAAATACATTTTTAACACGGTTTATGTTTTTGGGCTGGTGCTTATACAAAAAATAAAACACTGGTTATTGATCAATTGGTGCGTACGTCATCACCAAGGTGACTATTCTTTAAAACATTTTCCAACAAAGTTGAACAGTGTCTGACTTCTTTTCGCCTGTCTTCCAACACCTATAAACATTCATGGAATTACGAGAAAAGAATGCGTTATTTAAACTCACTGTAGGACGCTTCCTATAAAAAATGTAAATAATACCACAAGTCATAATGATATTGTCATTTATTATTTATGTACTTAAAAAATAAGTTTTCAATAAAATATATGTTAAGCGTTAAGATTTACAGGGCTATACTAAAATATTCAGATATATTAACGGTTACAAATAAAAATTGCTGGAATTGCATTTTCGTTTGTGTTAAGCGTTTTTAAAAATTTATAATAATGTTTGGAAAGAACCGTGAATTCACTTAGTCTTTCTGTTTGTCCGTTGTGTGATGACGTCAGCAAAGTACATTAAAAACTATATGATGCAACGAGTACGTACAGTTGGAAATCGTTAATAATCAATGCGATGAGTTTTCGTTCTTGTTTTTAGTTCATACATCAGAAATTTAGAACATAGTTTCACACACACGTGTACACGCACACATTTGGCAATCTATTTTCCAGGCATTTTAATATTGTACATACAAACGAACATGCACAGATGTGTTGTTATATTATACAGGCATATTTGTCACACACGCACATAGAAGACATAGATATTTTATTATTATTATGCACACAAAGCGTACTTGCGCCGGTACATATATTTTAATAAATTATACAAAAATTATAATATGCAGAACACACACGCATGAATATGCACATAATCTTAAAATATATATGACACACATTAAATATATATGACACATATTTATTTTAATATTTATTTACTTCCGCACATATAATATATCATATAGCCATTCTAATATTACAGACATGTGAATAAAAATGTTAATATATTATATAGACATTTTAAATATTACACTCGCACATAAGATAGATACAGATATATTAATATATGTGTTATACATATATTTTAAATATTATTATTCACATAACACAAACATGAACAGTCGCAGAGTTTTTAATATATTACATAAAAATTTTAATATTGTTACACACCCAATACACAAATGAATGAGCACATATATGTTCATTTGTTATAGAGATATTTTAAATATCACACACGCACACATATTTAATGTATTATATAGACATTTTAATATTACGCACACGTATGAACATGCACAGATATGTTAAATAAATATTTTAAATATTATTACCCATGCACAGATTTTTAATATATTATAAATATTTTAATATCAGACATGCAGACACATTAAAATGCACATGTACGTTATTACAATATGCAGGCATTTTTCTTTATTATACACAGAGAGATATTTTAATATTACATACACAGATGTAAACAATCTCAAATACTTTATTATATTATGTAGAAATTTTAAAATTATTACTCACGCAATATACATATGAATGTGCACATATATGTTAATTTATTATAGCGATGTTAAAACTTTACATGTGTACAGACATTTGATATATATTCCGACATTTTAATATTACACACAAATCACTCACACATGTGAACATGCGCAGATATGTTGACATATGTAAGTATTTTAAATATTAATATACTTAATATTTAATATATTATAGATATTTTTATATTATTACACACGTACAGATATTTTAATATTTCATACACACTTGTACACGTACATAACTCACACTTGTACAGATATATATATTTTAATATATTATACAACAATTTTAATATATATATAATTTTTATTTACAGACACACATATTAAGTGCAGATATGTTATATATTATACAGACATATTAAATATATTATTAGATACTTACGCCATACACACATGCACAGATATTTTAAAATATTATACAGATATTTTAATATTATTTCACACAACACATACATAAGCAGGCACAAACGTTTTAATATTATTCAAAATTTTTTATATTTCAGACAACAACAGACGCATAATAGACATTTTAAATATTATTACGCACGTAATATGCAGAGAAACAGTTGCATCTATTTTAACATATTGTACATTTTTTAGTAGTATTGCACACAATACATACACACCAACATGCATATATTAATATACATAATGACCCTCATCTGTCATGAACAAATCCGGTTAGTACCGCTTCAAAACAGAAACTTTTGGCAGCCATTTTTTTTTCCGTTTGTTTAATTCAACTTAGGAAACATACATATCATTTTCATACATGTTTTGTATCAAACTATTCAATTGTAATGTTTAAATTCTAAATTAAATATAACGGATCACTGGCTATTATAAACATGAACCTATAAATAGAATTATGTAACTTCATGATTATAAACAATGCAATACCAAATAAAAACAAACCAAAACTGTTGCCATTCAGAAAATACAAATTCCAAATGGACAACTTTTTAATTCCGAATGAACGACTCTTTGACTGTTTCATTAAAAAAACGCTTAAAATATTTCTAAAACATATTAAAGCCTTAAAAATCTTAAAATATTTGTAAAAACGTATTAAAGCCTTTAAATATTTTTATCAAACTTCATTGTTTGTTTACATTGTAAGGTATGATTGGCGTCGAGTTTAGTACGTAAATGCCGCCAGTTGATTTTAGTTTTGAAATTAGTGTAAAATGATAGTTGGGATAGAATGTTTGGTTGGGCAAGTAAAAGTCACCAGTTGAAATGAGTATTGAAAGTAGAGTAGTCTAAGGTGATAATGTCGAGTCAAGGTAAAATGTTTGGTTGAGAATGAGAAAGTCCCTAGCTAGATCCTGGATATTTTGGCGATGTTGTGGGTGAGATAGCTGGTTGGAGGTATCGAGTAGAGGTGAATTTGGGTTAGCATGGAGTATCTGTAGTTATTGGATAGTTAGTTAGAAAATTTGAAAACAGGATCTGCGATCCGCGATTATAATGAAATGCTCTCCCTCTGGTGGGCTAAGGTGAAATTACAATTAACATGCATAGCTTTCGAATTCATCTAGACGCCATTGCTGGCCGATATTTAGTTTCACATATATTTATTGAATAAAAATGAATAAATCCGGTAAAAAAGATAACACTTACTGTTGTGTGCCACAGCGTAACTCCAAGAATAAAAAAATCCAGAATTAAGCTTCCATTTATTTCCAAATGACAAATTTAAAATTTCAGTTGCTTTGGCTAATGGAAGTAAAGAATTAATCAGATGATTTGAAACTAATTTTTGTTCAGCTTCAGTTAAAGATCTACTTCCGATCGAACGTTGAATAAAATGAAATATTTTTTCCAAAAGCAATCGATTTTCCATGATGTAATGGCGGAGAAATTATAGCACGAATATTAAGTAGTAACACATATAGAACAAAAATTAATACACGTGGCCATTATATTTACTAACAACAGAAACTGAAAAAGCGCCATCTATCGATCATTACAAACGCGGATAGTCTTAAAAAAGAGTATTTTGGTAAAATGAAGTGAATCGTTTTTTCTTATTATGAGGACTTTAAATACGCAAGCGAAGTGATGACGTCACTTGCCGTTTGTGGATACAAGAAAAATATTTCCTATGTTAAACGCCCAATGGATTTTTCGTAAAAAATTATTAAAAATCGAGGGAAATTATTTCCCGATTTTAATACCCATATTTCCCATATTTAGGTTTAGATATGTATTAGTTATCATGTGCATGCGCTAGATTAAGTTGTTTTTGTTCAAAAATTGATAAAATTTGAATTTTAAATTTCAAAACTCAAGATAAAAAAAAAAAAAAAAACTTCCATATTCCATTGAAAACATAAACATTTCATTTCAAAGCATGATATTTACACAATAAATATCCAACTAATATACTAATTAAAAGGAAAATGATAAATATTCTATCATAATTTGAAGTGAAATTTGTTTTCAAATGTCTAAATAAAGTATTTGATATAAGATACTAATATGTTGCAGCGGAATACATTTGATATCTGTCATCCTTGGCAGAAAATACATATATATATATATATATCGCCAAATTATCTGGCGAATATAATTTAATTCCTTTCAAAAATCATGGTTATTTTAAAAACTTATATTAAGAGAGTAATGAATAATATGAAACAATATTTCGCACAATACATATTACGAAAATATACATCTGGCATGTATATTTTCGTAGTACGTTTTTGATCGCCAAATACAAAAACGCCAAGGACAACAGAGTTTTGAAATTTAAAATTAAAATTTTGTCAATTTGACAGCAAAATAACTCAATCTAACACATGCACATGATAACTAATACATATATATACCCAAATATGGGGATTAAAATCGGGAAATAATTTTCCTCGATTCTTAATAATTTTTTACAAAAAATCCAATGGGCGAATAACATAGGAAATCATTTTTTTGCATCCACGGACGGTCAGTGGCGTCACACTTAGCTTGCGTATAGAGCACTTAATGGAACACTGGGATGTGTTGTTGCTGTTGTGTTGTCGGGCCTATATTTTTTGTCAACCAGCAGTTTTTTTTATTGTCATTCATATTTATTGATCGGGTAGATTTTTTTTTAATTTCAGAACGAAAATTTTAAAATATCGAAACACATTTGATTTATAAACAAAAATTGAAAATACATTTAAATGATCACGTGGTAACCATCATGATCTAAACATTGTTTTCAAGATTTATCGTTCACATTCCGTCATTTTTGACGGGGTTATATACTAGTGTTAATATATTTTTACAGATATTTTAAATATTATTAAAAGCGCACAAATATTTTAGTGTATTATACAGACATTTTAATATTACACATACACACACATAAACGTGCACAGAAATTATTATATTATGTAGGCATTTTAAATATTATTACACACGCACATATAACACTCAAGGTTACAGACACAGCTATGTAAAGTAATTATCCAGACATTTTAATATTATTACAAACTCAGTGCAGACAGTGGCATTTTAATATATTATGTAAAAATTTTAATATTATTACATTACTCGACACATCTATTGTACATGTACATTACACAAACCTATTACAGATATTGCATACACATTGAAAACATGTGTCTGTATATATCAATCTTAAACATGTTCATGATTTAGTATTTATGTATCCATCGTAGAAAATATTATTTTTCTTCCTTTTCTCCCTTAACTTGATGTTTTAAACGATATTTTCCCTTCAACCACTTTACGCGTTTTATTTCTCCAGAATGATTTTTTTTAAATGTCTCTTCAAGTTGTTTTCCCTGCATCACATAAATATATTTCTGCGAAAGCAGTTTTTTGTTATCGTTGCATGTCGAATGTTATTTTTAGACGATAAAGTGGTCCTTCAGTTTAGAGTGTTATTTTGTGATTTTTAAAACTGACCACTTATGAATCGGAGCTTTTTTTTTTAATGGATTCCATCTCAAGGACGACTTAAATATATTGTGCATCGCATGCCACGTCCCCTTTCCTTTCTTTTATTTTTCACGTGAAAATTCTGTCATCGATTTTTCTTTTCTTCTCCTTGAAAGGAATAAATATTTTATGTATAAACTTTTATCTTCTACTCGATGTGTTTGTTTTATCAATTTTAATGTCTTTTCCTCGTCATTAAAAAAAAAAAAAAGATAATAATAAAAATGAGTTAAGAGTCGCGTTTAAGAGGAGGGTCTCTATTGTGATGATGATATAACATATTTACTTTTTTTTTTTTCCCTTAAGTTTGCGCCAAAACTTTTAGTACATTAAAAAGAAACAGTCGACTTTATTATTTGCTGAGATCATCTTCTGTTTTATTAGCGTACTTTTTTGTAAATTCCGTTACTTTTTTTTTTTTTTTAAGATAAATAAAATATGGCGAAAATGGGTCGTATTTCGCAGTTTTTAAAGGTGTTATGAGGCATAAGCAGGCAGATCGAGGAATGAAATTTTTATGACTTAAAATTTATTTCCCTTTTTGCTGATTTTTGAAAGGGTAAAAAACATTTATGTTAATAAAAAATAAACAAATATATATATTAATTGATTGCATTGATTTGAATCCTGCAACTTTAACCCTCTTTCACTAGACCCGACTTCATCCAGTCTGATTGACGGATATTTTTTCTTGTGAGGATTTAAATCAGGTTCATTCAAATTCTTTTTCTTCGAGTCGGGTTGAGATATAGTATAATACAGATAAGTATATAATACAGTAAATTAGTTATTATAGTACAAGATTTGTCCCCTTTCCCCCTTTAATGACCTCTCCACTGAACGGACATTCCAACCTCCAGTATAGAGTCCTGCACGAGTCGAGTTTTACCCGACCCGAATCCGAGAGATAAGTTGTAAAACAACCCGAAATCTGACCCGAACGGGATAAAAAAAAATTTATCGACCCGAACCCGATTTATTTAGACTCGAACGTGACCCAAAAACCGAAAATTAAAGGAAAATTAAAACTTCATCTAAAAATTATGCAACACTTTTTCAAGTTATAAAGTAAATTTTCGTTGTCATACAAGGAAATAGTTGGTAAATCATTTAAAAAAATTTTTAAACGTGATTACCAATACAGTAAGTCAAATATTTAAAAAATCCGAAAAATAGATTAATAATAATTTTTAACCATTTATGTCTGTTGTATACTTCAAGTGTACAAAAATGGGTTTAGTGTTTGTAGGTAGTGTTTTTTTTTAATGCTTATATTCTAAGAAAATAATAATATTTTGATGTTTCTTTGTCTATTGCTTTTGTCCGATATGGATGTTTACTTTATTATAATTTGGATACATGACACTTAATCATAAGTTTATATTGTATGTATATATTATTGCAAAATGTCTTTGAAAGGTGTTTTCATGTCCACTCGTCTTGTTGAAGGCTAAACCCGACTCGCAAGAAAAAAAAAATTAGCCGATCCGAACCGAACCGAACCACACCCGATGCAGGACTTTGCTCCAGTATGAATACTTTTGATTATTCGCGTCTTCCGATCCAAACAACGAATAAACTGTACCCTCCCAATTGTGTTCGTTCCTTAATAGGTTTTGCTGCATTAGAAATAGTATAGAAATGAAATTTATTTTGAAGATCTACCTTTTGTATTATTCTGTTCTCCGCCAAAGATACATTTTCTAGGATTTACCCATTATAGCCTAGCAAGGAAGACATATATAGCCTAAATTGCAGAAATATAATAAATAATGTTATTATATAAGTGGCCAATTAAATATTGCAGAAATAGACTTGATAGCAGGGAAGCTGTGGTCATCGTCGTGTCTATTCTCTTAAAAGTGTTTCTTGGTAAAACTTGAAACAAAAACTTAACGGTATCATGCGAATATTCAATATCGAGTAATAACCGTTCTATACAAAGTATGTTTTAATAGATATCAATGTAAAATTTATTTATGAAGAGTTTAATTTATTGCAACAATGCAGCAATAATGCAATATCTAAATGCATTTATGCCTTTTTTCCCCCAATGTTTTGTAAATGTATTGTTATGCCTGTATTTTGGTTAATATTAGCTTTTTTTCTTTTCAGGTGAGTGAATTGCTTCATGTTTGAAAACATTCCAATGTAAGTTGTGCTATTTTCTTTATGTACTGTCAACCACAATATTTCCGTTTACTGTTAGATTTTAATGTACGACAACAATTTATATATCTTCGTAAAAAGTAAGTATTTAAATCTCTTAAGCTTTTTTTTTTTTTTTTTTTTTACCTTCTTTTATTAACCCTCCCTTCTCAGCTGAATCAGAATTCTTATTTAATATTTCCAGGAAGCGCTTTTTACGTATAACATAAACAATAAAACTTGCCTTTATTTTAAAGTACATAAGAGCGAAAACAGAAAATTCAGCATGCAGACCTGGATCTGGCCGAGAAACCCGATTGGACACTTGAGTTTGGATCGAGTAAACAGCAATTTTTTCTTACGGGTCGGCTTTTTATGCGAGGATATTAAAAATAATAAGAAGAACAATTATATAATAAGCAGACAATCGTTCAAATGGTGGCACATACTGATATACGCAAGTTGAATATACCCAAATTTAATAGGCACGCATAATACAAATATTATAATGCAATAAACATCGTGTCCTGATTAGGTTTTCTTTTGTATCTCAGCTACTAATTAAAATAATTTCGTAAGTAATACATCATTTTAGAGCTTTGTTGATTTGGAATTGAACGAAAAATTACAGAAATTTCTACCCCAGATGGCGCTGTAATATTTTAAAATTTCAATATTTCAAATTCTAATGAGCGAGGAAGGTGTTGTAAGCTCTAAAAAGGGGATAAGGCGCCGCAGGCGCTACCGAGCGGGACTTAGCTAAAGTCAGAAATTTGAAAGATCATAACATGGTGAGCGAACAGGCTGTTTCAGATATTGAAAAGGGAAGAGTTGCGCCGAAGGTGCTACCGCACGGGAATTTACTGCGATTTCAATAAGCTATTTTCACGATACATCAATAAGCTGTTATTAGACCTGAAACGGGAAAAAGGCGCCGCAGGCGCCACCGAGCGGGAGTTTCGTAAAGTCGGATTTTTCAGGGATCGCGAACCAGCTGGTCGCCGAAGGTGGCTAGTTTATTTAATATTTCTTTTCACATGTAGTCTGATTTATTTTAATCTTCAGTTCTTCAAAAGCGAATCAACTAACTCTTCAGAAGGTATCTGCTGTAGAGAGGTTTTTATCGCATAAAAAAAATAATGTAGAAATAGAATCTGTCTCTGTATTCATAGGTCACAACGTTCCTACATTTGTACATGCATTTTATCATTTTTTATTACTATTTTAAAAAAAATTGACGGTTTCAATTCCATAATATTATTAAAAATAAATAAATAAATAAAATTAAATAAATAAATTACTGTTCTGAAGTAGTTGTGACAAAATAAAACTCACTTAAAAATACAGAAACTTGTGTATCACAATAGTTCTGTAATCCATTATTTAACATTGCTTGTTTAATTTATTTTTATAATAAAAAGAATTTCGTGAAATTTTCATGAATTATTGATTTTATTGAAGATATCTTAAGTCGGGTTTCGGGTTTATTCAAACTGAGGCGTCGGTTCCGAGAGCAAAACTTTCTTCTGTTACTTCGATCCTGTGGGTATTAACAATGATTTCAGTTCCATTTATGAAGAGAATTCAAGGAATAGATCAGCATCCCATTATGTAAAGATCTAACTCAAAATAAAATTTCATCGTATTTAGTATCGGAGTTATCCCGTTCCCAAGCAACATTTTATAGAATCTCATTCATTTTAGGAATCCGACTGCGTCCCTCCGAAAGCCCAAATGTTTCATGAATTCTGTATTTTATTTTAATGTAACAAAGAAAGAAAAACACGCAAAACATGTATGTACGTGTTAAATAATTTGTACTTAAGGAATCTAATGTATTTTTTAATTAGTATATTTTACTCGAATAACATTGCATTCTTGTTTCTTGTTCTTCCAAGTGTTGAACACTGCAGAGCTAGTACAACTAGAAGGAATGTTTTGACGATAATTACATAGTTGCCAGTATTTTAATTTATTCCGGAGCATTTTTAGCCCCGCCTCTATTTCGCACCACTTTATTTATAGAATATTTTTCTGGAATATATAATTACGATAAAATAAGAACAAAATACTCTTAAAAATTATGTGGTATGGATTAAAGGCGGGGCTAAAAATGCTCCGGAATAAATTAAAATGTTGGCATCTCTGTAATTATCTTACTCTTCTTGAATGCATAATATCAAACTTATGATTTCCGATTCTGTTAAATGATAGATAGAAATCAAAATCATGTTATAAATACGTCGGTTTGAATGAATTGGGGTTAGACTAATAGTCCAGAATATTTCAAATTTTTTGGTATTCCTACGGACATTTTAACTTTTTGAATAAATTTAAAGTGTATTAGTTTATCCAAATAAATAAAGGTATCGACATAGTCTGTATATATTCTGGAGCATAGGCCCTTGATCCCAGAACTATAAATTAGTCATGTAGGAATACGCCGCATCGAATTTTTTTAGATTTTTAATTTGAAAAAAAAAAAAATATATATATATATATATATATATATATATATATGTGTGTGTGTGTGTGTGTGTGTGTGTGTGTGTGTGTGTGTGTTGATTTTTTTTTTTTTTTTTTGTGCTATTTAGTTTGAGATACTTTAAGCAAATGAAGAAACGCAAAATAATTTTTTTCAGGTTTTTAAAACTCACATGGAGGTAGTTTAATATTGGATTTGGGGTCCAGTTGCAAATTGTAGCATAATTCTTTTTTTTTTTTTATTCACCAGAAAATTTTATTTAAACTCGAACTGTTTATTTATTTGAATTGCATTTGGTGTTGCTTGTGCGAAGGGCACGTACTTTCTCACGCAGAAATATATAAGAAAAAAAAAAAAAAAAAAGCTGATTCTAAAACTATTTTGAGCTGCGATTGGAATTATTCAAGTATAGTGTTTTTTTCTCGTCTGACACCTAAAACTTTAATAATTTGTATATAATAAAATAAGATAAAAGAAATCAGTGAGAGTGCCACTCTAGATTATTCTCTCACTCTTATTCACTCTCACACACATATACATTCCGTATGCCGTTCAACGGCATTCATTTATATTTGTTTTGCACACCGTTATCAAATTTCGCTTTTACACGAAATGAATGTTTCATTACTCTTTAAAGACCATGGCTTGGTCATTTGCGTCCGAGAAAATACCTAATTTTGAAATCGCTTCATTTCCAGTTAGCTATCCCAGTCAGTTAATTCCTCTTACAAATCCCAAAAGATGAAGTACTCGCTACAGTAGAAAGTCCGATTTCTGGACTCCATTTGTAGATAACTGTTTCCTCGTTTGCATTTCATTTGCGTTGTTTGCATTGCTGCTGAACGAATTAATGAGATGTCGTTATGCGATTTCGTAAAGCTTTTCCCATCGAGCTGCTGGCTGATTTTTCTTTCGTTAAACAGAACGAATAGGAGTCATACGGATGGTCAGCTTACTAAAAATGAGTGATATGTCAAAAATGCTCTGCTGTAGTGAAATTCGGATTACAAGTAAATTAAACGACCGCTGTAAAGGGTTTCTTTATTCAATAGAAGAAAGCATTAAATTCATAAAACTTTTCGACTTCTGGTTTTCGATGGATTGGCACGTTTTGAGATGTCCAGAACACGATTTGACCAGTTTTAGAAAATATCTGTCTGTGATTAAAAATTTTGTGGCAGCTCATGGTCAAGAACTAATGTACAGAACTTAATGCAAATGTATATGCCATTGCATCTTGACATAAATTGGTGCTTATCAATTTTTGGTGCAATTCGCTAAACAGACAGCGTTGCTGCACTGCGATTTCTCCCATTTACCGAAAAAGTTGTATCTCAGATTCTGTTGAGTGCAATTGCAAAAGCTGGATCATAATGAAACACTACCCCTATTCAATTTAACTGTATATAGGCAAGCAATGGCGCCGCTATTTTGTAATTTTCCTTGTGCATCGCATGAGAAAGCTATATTTCATCTTTTATGGCTTATAAAAGCCGCAAGCTTGACATGTGAGATGGCCATTATCAAAACGAATGTTGACAGAATTTGGGTGTATGTCAACCGGCAAGTGGCGCTGCCATCTGTAATTTTTTCACATAGCTTTATTTCATCATTCAATGTTTAAAATTGCATCAAAATGCTTGTGGTAAAATACCTATTTCGACGATCTTTCATTAATTTTTGGCATGTCAAACAGCACGTATCGCTGTTATAATGAATAATACAGAAAAAAGTTTTGTGATGACCACGACAAACTAGCTTTGATTCATGTTCTGGCTTTTACCGGCGCAGTCAGAGTAATCTTTCTCTGACAAAAAGTGCCTTAATTAGAAATTTTAATCAGGCTTAGGCTACGATAAACAAACTGAACACCTGATTTCCAATCATTCCTCGAGCTGTGAAATTTTAAAGTCAATAACTCCAGTGTTTTTCCACCTTTCGAAGCTTATATGGATTGGGTTCCTTCTACTATAGTAGTGAAATCTTCGCTTTTGTTTTCTTTAAAACGAGATATAATGACTCTTGAACGCGTCGCTGCGCTTTAAATTTTGAAGCGAAACAGTTTCTCGTCGCCAGAACCTCTGGAGATAAGAAAATTATCCCGTGTACTGCTTTGCTAATCACTTTATTTTTCCCTCTTAATGGCTGAGGCTGCGCCCGAAGTTTATTATCGGTGGAGTTGATCTGTGATTTATGTTACGTCTTTTCTGTTAGTTTATGAGAAAACGAACTCAGGTGGGCGTCGTGAGTGTTAAGGTAATTGCGATGTGTATTTTATAACGCTGAGCTGTCCAAATTTTTTACCCTCTCTGTTGCCTCGTGACGGGAAAACACCTAGCATATCACTGTGTAATATTCTGCTCGAGAAGGTTGCTTGAAAAATGAGTAAGATTGTGTTTGCGCGACAGATAGTTAATTTTAATAAATCCTTAAAAATGAGCACGTTCTTTCTTCTTTCTTTCATTCCTTTTCTTTCTTTCTTTCTTTCTTTTTTTTTTTTAACTCTTTCCAACAAAGATGGTGGTTTATGAATTCAGTTTGTCTATCTGCGTGCCTGCGCTTTCATTTCCGTAAATAATTTTAGAATGCTTCGTAATTGATATACAGTAATCATGCACACTGTTTCCTATTTAAAATGTTATAAATAACGCTACTAGTCTGTATACGCAGGGCCTGATTAAGTTTTGAAGCTAGGGGAAGCTCGGTATCTCTTCGGGGCCCCCTTTCATTTCTAGAAATCTTGTTTTTCTGTTATACATTGTAATATAGAAATGCTATAGACCAAAGATTAGTGTGCGTTTTTTTTTTTTTTTTTTTTTTTTTTTTTTTTTTTTTCGTAGTTTTTTTTTTTTTTTTTTTTTTTTTTTTTTTCCCCATTCATATATCTGAGAGAACATTCAGATTTTTGAAGTTAAATAATAGAATTTTCCCGAAATAGTGAATATTTTACCTTGTTTTAGGCGAATTTTCTCAGAAAAAATTCAATCTCGGTGTGAAAATCTCAAACAGAAAATTCAAAACACTGTTTTTGGTCATTTTGGGGCCCCTCGTAAATTTTTGAGGGGAAGCTTGTGCTTCCTGAGCCTTTTGGATAATCGGGCCCTGTGTATACGAAGGCATATAAAAGAATTCTGATCTAACGAAAGCTAATTTTAAAAACATATTTTCATATCTTTCTACTGAATAAAGCATGGCGAAATAAACGTGCATTATTTAGCTTCACAAAAACATGTTTCTTGTGCAGTAGAATGAATGGTTGGTTCACTAGATCTTACAAAAATTTTCAGATACATTATAAGATGCAAGAGAAAGAGAATCAAAGGGCATTTTCAGCTGTGCTTTATGTTTTCAATACTTTTTAGCATATTGAAATACTTATGGTTGAGTGAGCTTACGGGCATGTGCAGTTCGAAAAGAGTATTATAATCAATGCTATTCTCATCCCTCCCCCTTCCTTGTTTAAGAAACATTTAAATAAGTGATCTACAAAAACATTTAAAAATTTAAATAAATGCTCCTTACATTAGACGCAATTTGTGCTTTATTATTGAAATAGTCTTATGATTTTATAAATTTTCAAATAATAATCCAAGTGCGTGCTATTTTTTATTTCATTTATTTATTCTTTTTTTTTTTTTCTTTTTTTTTTTTTTTTTTTTTGTAGTTAGTACGTAACTTTTATTATTTTAACTCTATAATTACTGACGGTACTTTGAATTTCTATTAGATTGAAAAGCATATAATAATATGAAATCAATGGGATGAATATCAAAACGGTACTTATAAGAATCTAAAGTATATTACTTCACTTTAATCCCATTACATAGCATTAGACTTTCATGAAAGCTCTTTATGTTCAAGAAAAGCTTTTATAGTGTGCTGTCGCTGTTTATGATTGTCTTTTTTCATGATCTTCACTTATTTTATACAGGGATGAGATTTTTCAGCTTTTCAGCTGATTTCAGCTTTTTTGTACATTTAGCTTTTCAGCTTTTTTTTATTTTTCTGATGTGCATTTGTTCTTTTTTTTTATGCATTGAAGATTAAAATAAATATTTATTAGTCTAATATAATAGATTTTGTCATCAAAATTCTGGTATTTCATTTCAACGCCTTGCCTTTTCATACAGTTTCAGCTTTTTTGTATCTTTGCTAATCTCATCCCTGTTTATAATGAATTCATATATTGCCTCAAAAATATACCATCAATCTCAGAGAAATAATATTATTACCAATCTTAGAGAAAGAATATAAGCATGATTAAAGAAAAAAAAAATTCGCACACAGGCCAAAATAAATAAATAAATAAAATAAAAAAGAATTTTGAGTTTGGGACCTTTATACGCATTTTTCAAAAACAGTGTCACTCAAAGCGTCACCTTTATCTCGTAATCTTTCCATCTGGAGAGGTAATTGTATCATATTTATTGTAAGCTAGTAAATGTTTTATTGTATTCTTTAAATTGTTTTTTGTTTTTTTTTTTCAAATGCTCCATTTTTGAATTGCGTTACTTTTGTTGTCAGGGTACGAAATACTTTTTTTACATTTCTTTCTTTTTTTCAAAATCATGTTTCTTTCAAAATCCTTTATGTAACAACAGTACTTTAAAATATCACTTCTTAAATCCTTATTAATTACATGATGTAATATGCATGATTTTTTACTTACAGCTTTAAAAATTGTTCTCAAGTAACCAGTGGCGGATTTAAGGGGGGGGGGCTAGGGGGCTGAAGCCCCCCCCCCAAAAAAAAAAAAAAAAAAAAAAAAAAAAAAAAAAAAAACACTGACATTCACAATTGAATATTGCAATTGTAATTTTTTTGTTGGTCTAAAATAACACTTTGGAAAATCTTAGCCCTCCCCCCAAAAGTCAAGTTCTGGATCCGCAAGTTTGATACTAACCGGTTAAAACTCGCAATTTGTTGCTTGCGTTTTCTTTAAAGAATGAAAATTGTTCTTTAATATTAATATATATGAAAAAGTATAAAAATAATTAATACTAGCAAACCCTGCGAAATTTTCGCACTTTATTTATTGTAAGTTACCTTTAAAATTTGAAACTCATAAATATTATGCCATTTCACCACCTAGTTAAAGTTTAATTTACCAGAAGCCAAATTATTACTAGAATCAAATTAATACTGTGCAGTGGTGAAACCAAAATCATTTAAAGAAAGGTTTCAAAATAATATTCATGGTTAACGACCCAGTTTTCATACTACCGCAGGCAGTACAGTTTTATTATGGAACCCCCATGGCGCCTTTTAAATTTTTGTCGCCGTGTTGGCGATGACCTTTTATTTAATTATTTTGGTATAATTTTTTGTTTTAAAAAAAACTAATTTCTATTTTGATTATATTTTTTACCATTGCTTTTTTTAGTTAATTTATAACACAAAAATTCACATTCTGTATATATCTTTAAAGTATCGCTATGTTTAAAATGATGTTTGCAAAGATTTTGAAGAAGCAACTTTTAAATATACATTTTTCCATAAAATAATCTCATCAGACAAATGTCGTCATTTTTTCTTATCAGATCATTGAGCTGAGTTCGCGTGCTTAAATATTGCCCACATCTTTCGGGCTTTAAAAAGTTGTTTTCCCGCATTCATCGTTGTAAAATGTTTCTCCTAACCTAGTAAAAATTTCCTCCTGAAGATCAAGCGGTTCGATATGGCATACAAACTGGAATTACTTCTTTCATCCTAGAGTAACTCTTTTCCCCATTTCCATGAAGGATCAAAATTGTGATGCCTTGTCTCCGGACCTTCTATTCATTTTGTAATTTCAGCATGGCAGGAAGTAATCTCTTTAGTAATTCAGAAAATTGTTTCGTGAAATGTGCGATAAAATGATGAAGAATATCAAACAGAAGGGCAAGAAAAGATGATGATGTAATAATGCAAATAAAGAGTTGTTGCTTGTAGCAGAGGATACGTCTTGGTACGAAATTTCGTGCTAATATTTGCATTAATCAAGACGTTGTGACATGCAGAATCCTAAAGCATAGAAGAAATGCGTGGTTTAAAAAAATGAAAATAATAGTGAAGAAACAGGATGATTTTCACGCCGATGACTCAATTATGACGTTCAAAAATGCACGAACATTTATGTAAGCATATGAAATTACTGAAAAGGACCAGAAAAATGTTGCAAATCTGGAAAAATTCCTGTATAATTTAAAAAAGGAACAAAAAAACCAACATAAAACTTTTGATTTTTAAAATAAATTTTAATTAATGTTCTACAACATTGATTTATTTCTTTCATAGTTTGGAAAGTAACAAATTAGTTTTTATTAGTAGTATACTCTAAACATTGCATGTTTTAATACATAAACATTGTTTTGTTCGTGTTTAGACTATACCGCGCATTCGTAGTTTTTTCACTTTCATCGTTTTTTTTTTTTTTTTTCACGCACCCCGTGAAAAACGATTGATCGAAGTTCTACTGTATTTGTACAATTTTTCTTTCTTAGTAACTCTCTGAAATCTGTATTCGTGTAATTTTAAAAGTATGTAGGATAAGTGCTCCAGTGATTGACACTTTTAGAGTAATTTCTGATGTTTTTAATGTTTTAGTCATCAGAAACTATTTTTAGAAACCTTAAGTTAATGTATATGGGATGAAAGACTTTCAGAACCATATATATGTTAAAATATATGCATTTGATAATTATTATTATTACTTTCTTCTATATGTAATATAGAGAAAGTATTGGATTCGTAAAAATTTTCGACCTCGGGTTTTTGATGGATTTACACGTTTTGAGAGCTGTAGAATACGTTTTGACTATTTTTAGAAAATGTCTGTCTGTCTGTCTGTCTGTCTGTCTGTGTGTGTGTGTGTGTGTGACAAAATTTTGTGGCAACTGTATCTCAGGAACTACTGCACAGAATTTCATACAAATTGGTATGTAGTTGCACCTTGACATAAATTAGTGCCTATCAACTTTTGGTAAAAATTGTCTTACAGGTTGCGTTGCCATCCCACTTTTTCTAAATTTTTAACATGGTGATATGGGACAAAATTTTGTATAAATGTGCTTAAAGAGAATTATTTTTTAGTAATCATTATGAAATTTACAATAATTATTTATAATAGAGATAGTCAACTGGGAAAAATTTTTTGTACGTGTAGGAGCCTCGCCACCCCCCCTGGGGGGGAAGTCCCCCCTCGAGGGGAGTAAATTTTCAAGATGGGTATCTTTCGAAAGGTCTCATCAATACCTTTAAAACGAATGGTTGAACTATACATCTGTGATAATTTAAAACAAAGTTATCAATTTTTTTTACTTTTAACAAAAAAAAACTTAGAAAAAAATCGTTTTTTTTTTTTTTTTTTTTTTTTTTTTTTTTAAACAAAACTTAACCAAACTTGGTATTTAGTTGGTCCCCGACATAATTTGGTGCTGATTACATTTAGGGATCAATAGCTCAACAGGTGGCGCTGTGATCGCATTTTTTCTAAATTTTTAACACGGCAATATAGGACAAAATTTCGTATAAATGTACATAATGAGCGTTATTTTAAACTTGTGATTGTAAAATTAATATGAATTATTGATAATAGTAATAGTTAACTACGAAAAAAATTTTGTGCATGTGGGGGCACCGGTTCCCCCTGGGGGGGAAGTACCCCCGGGGGGGGGGGGTAAATTTTCAAGATGGGTATCTTTCGAAAGATCTCGTCAATACCTTTAAAACGAATGGTTGAACTATAAATCTGTGATAATTTAAAACAAAGTTATCGATTTTTTTCACTTTTAACAAAAAAAAAAAAAAAAAAAAAAAAAAACTTAGAAAAATCGTATATATATATATATATATATATCTATATATATATATATATATATTTTTTTTTTTAAATATTGTTACTGGTTGAATATGTGTTACTTTTAACAACAACAAAAAAAAAAAAAAAAAAAAAATAGAAAAAAATCGTATTTTTTTTTTTTTTTTTTTTAATATTGTTACTGATTGAATATGTATATAGGAAAATATAGAAGAAAGTCTTGTGGTGGCCACAACATACTAGTTTTTTAAATGAATTTTTATTTTACACTCTCTCAATGTTCCAGTAATTGACACTGCCAGTTTTTCATTTTACCAGTAATTGTCCCCCTATGCTCCAGTGTTTGACACTGATAGTTTTTCATTTTACCAGTAATATGCACCCTATGTTCCAATGTTTGACAAACAATGTTAAAATTCTGATGTGTAAATCATTCGCTTTTATTTTTTTCTTATTTATTAATTATTTCGGGGAAGATGTCAATTACTGGAACATATAAATCACTGGAGCACCTACCCTACTGTCTACTTAAATAAAATAACCTAGTTTGAATACCAGGTATTTCCTAGGATCATTTCGGAACGGGGGAAGCAAGGAGATACAATAAACGTAAAAGGAAATCCATTGGCAAATTATCGAAATCTCCCATTTTCCCACCTAGTTCCCATTATTTCTAGGACGTTTTCAAATCCACCACCCTCATTAACTAGAAGGCGTGCTATCATAGAAATTGAATAAAGAATGTTCATATCAATTATCAAGTTTCTAGTTCAGCTTTTTCCACATTCTGTAACAGAAACCCTCCTCTCTAAGGAGTTAAGCAACTTTTTAATAGCGTAGTGAATATGAATTAAAGAATTTTTTTCTTATCAAATTTCTAGCTCCAGCAGCTTCAAAATTGCATAGTACACTCCTCTCCCCCCCCCCTTTCAATTTGAAAGGAAAAGCGGAAACAAATTTTTAATAGTGTAATGATTCTTTTCATGTGCTAGGCCTCATAAGTTGCCGAGCGGTTCCGCGCTAAAAACTGGTAGACAGAAAGTGTCGGGTTCGATCATTGGTCGCGTTCGCAGACCTAGCCTTTCGGAGTTTTTCGTAGTTTTCTGCGAAATTCGCATAGATACAGGCTTGGAGCTCTTCGAATGCCCCCCTCCCCCCTTGAGAGCAATCCACCTGTAGCCCTAGGACCTTAGTGCAGTCAGTCGGCTTTAAACACCCCACTATTCTTTTCATGTGCTAAAGAACATGTTTGTAAATTTTCTTTCAAATCCGTCGATGGATGTAGACTTGTATATCGATAAAACAGTTAATATATATATATATATATATATATATATATGCAGGGTTTAAACTGCCATTAGTTTTTTTAGCATTTTGCTAAAAGATATTGTATTTTGCTAAACTATGTCAGTAAGAATTTCGGTAAAAAGCTAAAACTAGATTACTTCATGAAATATCTTTATATAACTACCTCTAGTTTTTATACAAATATTCGTGGTCGGAAATTACAAAATCACTGAAAATATTGGGAATCATTATCTATTTAGTATATTCGGATTTAATTTCGACTTTTAATAGTTGAATTTAAATGCAAAAATATTTAAAAACATAATTAAGAATTTGCTTCATAGATGTATTCTCAGTGCTATAGTATTGCGTTTGTTGAAATCGAAACAAAATTTTGCTGATTAATTTTTCTTAAATCGCAATATATGCTTGGTTAAAATCGTCAGTGAACAAAACAAACAGAAAACAAAATTAGGGATAATCAAGTTATGAAAAAGAAATCAATACTATTCAAAGAATTAATTTTCAAAAAAGCTAAAATACTGCTTATATGTTTTAGCTAAAATGCTAAAGAAACTTTTTTGCCAGGTTAAACCCAGTATATATGGAAGTGAATTTGTAATAAGATAACTAAAAAAATTTTTCGCGATGCTGAAGTCTTTTCTATGTGTCAAGATTTCTATATGTATTTAATTTTTCTTAAAACTCCAAACTTTAATGAATGGAGATTTCATTGAATGTTTTTATGGGGGGAAAATCAACAGCTTTCATTTTTCATTCTGTGTATTAGCCTCCTCATAAAAATAACTCTAGGTGAACAAAAAATAAAAATAAAAAGAGCCATATAATGCAGTTTTCTGTCATTGCATTTTATGTTCTTTGGATGCCACATCACTCCCACTCTTCTTATGTACCTGAAAACATCAAACACTAGGACGCCTTGTAAATGATGCTGTCATTTCCATTTCATTAGCATAATCGGCTGTGGGCGTAAAGTCTTTTAACGCGATGTCGCTTTTTTTCGAGCTCCTTTTTTCTGTCTTGTATTTTTCTCTTCTTTTCGTCTAGTTTTTCCATCGATTATTCAATTAAGCTGTGTACTTAGATAATAATGGCCTCGACGCCCTCTCTAGCATGTTATGAATGTCTGTGTTCGTTTATCAATCCTAGAAAATTTTGAACTACAACGGCTGTTTCTTTCAGTCTACGGATAGATCGTTGTTACGAACTGCAAAGTCATGTACACTGATACATTGTGAAAAAAAAAAAAAAAAAAAAATTCCATATGACTGGATAGAGTCAAAGAATGATTAAATAAACATTAATTAAAAGAAGAAAGTAAAATAATTATTGCTCCTATATTATGAAGCACTTTCCCATACTCATGGCGAAAGAAATAGCCATTCAATCGCGTACAACTTTTTGAATTTACGCGATATTTATTTAAGGTTTTTTACACAAGGAGCTTAATACTTTTGGTTATTGAATAATGCAATTAAAATTTCGTTAAAGCTTGCCGATGCGTAATTAAAACTTATTTAGTAAAAATGTTCATATTTCAGTAGATATTTAATATTTTTGCATTCTGATTGCAATATGTTGTGTCTAATGTAGTTTACCTGATTTCTTAAAAATGGCTTCGCTCTAAGTTTATTACCCAGAGCGTTATGATTGAAGAAAAAGGTGTCATTTTTTACAGAAACGTCTATATTTCCATGAATATATGTCGTATCCTCAAAATTTTATGCAGATAAGAAGAAACCTCTCAATCACATACTACAACCAGAACGCATTTCAAACATTAGTTTTTACAGGGTAATCTGAAACATTTCCACTTTTCTTAAATATTTTTTTCTTAAATACATGTTCAAGTACATGCCTGAAGTTTCAAGATGACTTGTCCAGTACTCTTTGAGATGTTTGACAAAACGTCTGAAGTTATATAATTCAAAAAGTATCGACCATAGCACTATGCGGTTTTCACAGAAATGAAAACTGCAGAAAGATGTTAAAACCCGAATAAACTACTACGTCAGAAACGCCAAAGAAAAATATTGGAAATGCATACAGCTGTTTCGGTAGCCTAAAGCGTACCGTCTTCAGTGCAAAAAGGATTCTGAATCAGGAGAAATGCTCGTATATATGAGAGGGGCCGGGTTTAGTTCAACCAATAGGATTACGGGAAAGGTGGGGGAGAGTGGCCAATAGGAATTTAGGAAAGTTAGCTGTGTAAACAGTAGAAAAATTAAGAAAATGTGGACTGAATATAAAATTTCCAACAGTCAGACAAATTGGGAATAGCGAAATCACAATTTACAAGGTTTTTAAAATTTTTATAAATATGAAAAGCTTTAAAGAAATCGAGTTCAGCGTCCTTTCAACGTGTTTTAAAAACCTTGTAAATTGTGACTTCGCTATTCCCTATTTGTCTGACTGTTGCAAATTTTATATTCAGTCCACATTTTCTTAATTTTTCTACTGTTTACACAGCTAACTTTCCTAAATTCCTATTGGCCACTCTCCCCACCTTTCCCATAATCCTATTGGGTGAACTAAACCCGGCCCCTCTCTTATATATACGAGCATTTCTCCTGATTCAGAATCCTTTTTGCACTGAAGATGGTACGCTTTAGGCTACCGAAACAGCTGTATGCATTTCCAATATTTTTCTTTGGCGTTTCTGACGTAGTAGTTTATTCGGGTTTTAATATTCCAACGCCAAGTCTCCTGTTATTATTTGCAGAAAGATGTTTCTTTTTCTTTTCTTTTTTTTAAGTAACAAAAGATTTCGTTTATTTTTCTCCATCAGGTGGCGCTTTGATTGTAAGCTTTTTTTTTTTTTTTTTTTAACAATGGCGCAATTCTACAACGCAACCAAGACTTATAAAAGTTCAGTGTGACGGCCGTTACTCAGGAAAATGGTCGTCAGACATTGCGCATTGCGAGCTCTCAAAATAAAGCTTAACTAACAATGCTTTCTCTTAACAATATCATAATTTTCTTGGAACGATTAACGGCAGTAATAAGCAATAAATGCAGGGTTCTCATCAGAGGAAAAAATCGGCTGAGAACTTCTCATCCTTCCTCAAAAACAAAGTGAGCCCTTTAAAAATTATGGGAGACTTCTGAAAATTAAGTGAGACCCAAATGAACTTTGAATAATAATAATAATAGGTCTTTATCATGGACACACAGAATTCATATCTAAAATTAATGCGATTTTTATTTTTTTTTTTTTTCCATGTTTTTCGAATTTTGTGTGGTCTCTATAGTGGGTGCAGAGCAGAAATAACTAGAGCCTAGTTCTGCTCATCTTTCTTGGACAGATTTCAAATAATTTGTATAAAGTGTTAGGTGAATTTGCATTTTTTAGAATAGCAGAAGTTTTTTTTTTTTTTTTAGTTATCTTCCGATGGATGGATGTGGGAGGGGTAGCGGGGGGAGACCAAGAAGTCTCATATACTTGATCAGATTAGAGCCCAGCTTGTCTTTATATATATATGTATGTATGTATGTATATCATAGGTCTCAAAAGAAACTATTTAAAAAAATTTTAGTTTTTTTTTTTTTTTTTTTTCAATCGGTTCTTGTAAAGTGAAACTTTCTAAATTAACAATTTTCCTGACAATTGCATTTTATTTTTAACACTGTGCTCAATTCCAAAGTGTACGTGGAGGACGGCGTAATGAAATTTGTTCTAAAATTTGCTTTTTAAACGATAAAATTGATAGTAGCAGAAAACAAAAAGGAAAATATCCAAGTGCGGCTTTTTTTTTTTTTTTTTTTTTGGTCCCTAAGTGTATATTTTTGTATGGAATTTTTAATTTTTAAAGTGAAAAATATGCTTGTTTATATTCAATAATAATAATAATAAAATTTATTACTTTAACATTAATAAAATATTTTAATTCATAAATCATCATATGCAAGTTATAGGTGTAAAACTGCGTTTTGAATTATATTGGTAAAGTAAATTATACTTAATTTGGTTTAATAAATAATGTTTAAAAAACAAGGAAAAAAAAATTCCAATAAATTAATAATACTTCACGTTATTTAGTTTACTTTTAACCATGAGATGGCCTTGTTCCCCTAGAATAAGAGATTACTTATGGTTTCTAATAATTGCGTTTGTGCATTCATATTCATGTAATTGTATTTAAAATTATTATATAACTATTCATAATTAAATATAATATTAATCTTGTTTAATTATTATTTACTTTAATTAATTATATATATATATATATATATTTCTATAAGAATGTTGATTAATCGAATTATCGTCATACAACTAAACATTCTGCTCATATTTTTGATCGTTAGAAAATCAACAGTCACTCTCACTTCTTATAACTGACGTTAACTATTGCCTATTTATTCCCGTTTTTCATTTCATTTTACGATGTCTCTTTATCAGTTTATTGGTAATTAGTTTTGTTTGGTTCTTACTGTTGTTCTTACTGAGACATCGGTCAAATTAATAGCAACATTTTGGATTTCTTAATCGACTGCTGTTATCAGGAACATCTTATTTTTCCCCCCCTCTTGCAGTAATTTGCCCTTGAGAAGGATGTTTCAAACTGAATATATTTCAAAATAATTCTCCTATTTTCTTAATTACTTCGGATTAACCATCACTTGAATATATTATTTCTGTGTTATATGTTTAATTTTCGCCCTTGTTACACAGTTTTTTATATCACATTTTATCTCGACAATGCAAAGAAATCAAGAAACAGATCATGATAAAAATTATACAAAATTTCCCTCTTTTTATTGTCATTCCTCTGTCATTGACGGTCATTTTGTTTCAACTGAACAATTTTAACATATTTAATAAATATATTTTTTTTTCGCTTTTAAAGGTGGTTTATATATTACTTACATATTTTTCGAATCAATAAAATATAATCTGAAAAAAAGTATTAACCCATTACCCGCTGGTGTGCGTTCACGCAACACCAGAAATAATTGCGTTTAACAGTAAACTAAAGATGATAGTTTATATTAAGTACTGTTTTTAAATAACGAAAGGACAGATGTTTATTTTATAACAAAAAAATTCTAAAAAATAATTTTATATTTAAAAATAAATTTCAAACTTGAAGCACTAATCAATCCAAAACTTTTGAAAATTTTCATATTTGAATAAGTTTACATAACTTGTAAAAAAAAAAAAAAAAAAAAAATGTTGCGCAATAAAATAATTACTTTTGAAGTCATCTGTAGTGTTTGCTGTTTCATACTCCCGCCAGGAAATTTCCGTAAACATTTATTTGTCTTCATTATATACTCTTATTCCACTGAAGTTGTACAAATACAGCACCCTGTATTTAGTAAGAGAAGACTAATTTTAATAATTTTATTTTAAATTATTGTTATATATGATCAAAATAATGAGTATTACTGTTTGTATTTAGAAAAAAAAAAAAAAAAAAAAAAAATCATTATTTCTAGTTTTGGCAGTTAATGGATTAATGTAAAGATCTTTAAAATTTCTATTATTGAGAGAAATGACGATCAGAAACACGGAAATGGCAGTTCTTGGACAAAAGAGAAATTTATACCCCATATTGTAAAAAGCATCTTTTAACTCATTACACAAAGCTGTTATGAAGTTAGATTTTATATGAGCTACTTGTGAGGAGGACAAAGAAAATGGTCACGTCGTTCAGATAGAGAGAAAATGATCCATATACAAAAATCTCTTGTTTTGTTCATTGTTTATTAAGTATTTTCCTTACACAGTATATGTTTGGAAAAAAAAATCCTCTTATTAACTCCATTTAATTGTAATGCAATATCGTTTTATCTACCTACTGATAAGATTTCTTATTCACTTGCTTCATAATATATATATATATATAGGAGACAGGAGGTATCTTCTTATCTCATGAGGCTTATCTTCGACTTGATTAAAAATTTTACGACCAAAAACTAAAAGAATAAACGTTTCTATCATCCCAGAAAAAATACGATATCTATATTCAATGTTATTTTTCAATCACCTGATTCAAAACCACTTCTCCGAGTGTGCATCTATGCAGATATTGGTTACGCGTGTTTGATTTCGCGGTGAATCACGATCGCTGTGACGTTTATAAAAGGAGTAGCAGCAGTTTATCAGTGCCTCTCTCAACGAAAGGAATCAAAATAGTAGAGTTACCTGCCAACACAGCAATAGGGGAACGTCTCAAAATTGCAGATAAATATAGCAAAATACTGGTACTGAATGATGGATGAAAATTCATAAATAGAAAATGATACTCAACTGTTTCTTGCTATGCTTGTGTCTACATTGACTCACCTGATGGAGAATCGCATTTAATTTTTTCGAGTTGAAGCAGCTGTTACGTATTTTTACGATTCGGAGAATTTGCTTTCAAAAAAGTCTCAATAATTTTGTTTGACGGATTTTTATGATTTAGTATAATTACAGCTACATTCTTTAATTCAAATATTTACTATTTTTATATATAATAATTAAAACATAATTCATATAAAAATTATATTGAATAATTTTTTTTCTTTACTGTTGCGGTTTTCTATTGGTGTTTTCCTCTATCTCTTTTTAACACGGTCTTAACCAAATTGAAAAGTTTTTACGACTTGAGTTTTGTCTGTCTTCGTTCTAATTTCAGTAAATATATTTAGAATGCCACCACGGTTCCAAAATAACTGTGCTTTTTTTATTCTGAAAAAGTTCCTATTTCAAGAATATTTATGTTAGATCTTTTATTATAAAATTTTTTCGAGATTTTTTTTATTCCAGAACTTTTATAATAGGTTTTATTACAAAAACTGTTTGATCAGAACCTTTAAAATATGTACAAAATCTGTTTCTCCAGGGCTTTTATTGTATTATAAAAGTTTGTAATGAAGTTTCTCTGACCATGAGCACAACGACGGTGGGATTTTAGTAGGTCCGGACACCCCCCCCCCCCTCCCCCCTCACAGGAGTTAATTTTTTTTTTTTTTTTGGAATTGCATTTACGAATAAAAAAGCGGCTGAAAATATGTACAACAGTTGATTTAAAAAAAGTTTTTCTTATTGCAACTTGTCATAATTACCTTCTTTGTCCCTGAGAACTTTTTTGTACAATGACGAACGAATTTTGTGTGGCCTTTTCCAACAGACGGTGAATAGATTGCTTTTTGATTAAATATTTTAAATACATCCACACCCCATAAATTATTATTATTATTATTATTATTATTAGCAGCAAAGTGCTTTATATATATTACAATTTGTTTTTCTTTTCTATTAAAATTGAGATGTAAATGGATAAATTCCCTAATTACATGTTTAAGACAATTGCTGTTTATTAAACACAGATTATAATTAGAAACAGGATTAAAATAATATTCCTTTTAATAAAATATCTATGAAATTATATGATTATTCCCTGGTGAGCTTTATCACTTACTTTTGTGGAAAACTTGAGCTGGTGGCATAAGATGAAAATTATTGGCAAAGCGTGAACGAAAATCAATTCACTACTGAAATAGTACATCTCCACTAAAAATAATTTCTCGCTTGAAATGTCTTACTATTTAAATAGATATTGGCATAGTTAATTACCTCAACTCAAATTCACCAATATAAATAATCTGGTGTGTCACTCACACGACTTTCTCTTACCCTGAAATTTAATACTATAAATACAGCTTGCAGATTAATATGTAAGATAACGAGTACTGTTATGTAAACCTATGTTAAACAATTCATATTAGGCTTCTGAAGAGTTTTGTATGATAATTAGTTCTGTGTGAGAGGGGGGGGGCTACCGCCCCCCTCAACCCCCCGTTTCATTAATGCACCTACATTTATGTAGAATTCGGTTATTAAAAAATAATTTTCTTTTTTAAAAATAATTTATTAAAATTATTATTAAAAAAATTATCTTTTATGATAAGGCAGACGATTTCCATATTAGAGAAGTAGTATAACACCAAATGTCCAAAAAAAGTCCATTTTATTCTCAATATTTAAAAAAAAGAAAAAAGAAAGAAAAAGTACGATTTTTTTTCATTTTTTTTTTTTTCGTTAAAAGTAAAAAAAAATCGATAACTTTGCTTTAAATTATCGCAGATCGATGGTTCAACCATTCGTTTTAAAGGTATTGTCAAGCTCTTTTGAAAGATACCCATCATGAAAATTTACTCCCCTCGAGGGGGGGGACTTCCCCCCCCCAGGGGGGGAGGCGAGGCTCCTACATACACAATTTTTTTTTTCCCAGTTAACTATCTCTATTACAAAAAATATATATTCGTTTCATTTGGTTTAGTGCAGTCTATAGACGTCAAACTCTACTTTTCTGCAATTTCCCCCATAGACGTAATGTATTAGAATTCTCTTGATTGTCCCTGTACACGAACCATTTGCTTGATCTTAACGAAAAGCTTACTGTAGCGTCCCTATATGATACACATTTAGAATACCAAGTTTGAACTTTCTGCCATAATTTGTTCTTGAGATATGCTGATAACAGACACACACACACAGACATACAGACACACACACACAGACCATTTGCTAAAAACATGATTTTCGTATTCAGGGGACCTCAAAACGTGTAAATATAACAAAATCTCGCGTTCGAAAATTTGACCCAAAAACAATACTTTCTCTACTTTATGGGTAAGAGAAAGTAAAAATAATTTGCTGCTATAAATGAGTGTTAATTGAATATTTTGAACACTACAAGATACAAGAATACGCCACTGAAATGCTGCTGTCTCCCGAGCTTTCTTTCCGTTGATTCCACTTCAAGCTCTAAGCCATAAGTTTGTAGCCCTATATGTGAGAACTTTAAGTTTAGTTTACTGACTTTTGCCTCAGATGGGCTTCTGTTATCAGAAGCTAGTAATTATTAATAGAAACTTGTATTATCAGAAGCTAGTAATTACTAATAGGAGCTTCTATTACCAGACTTTTTATAAAAAATATTTTTGGTGAGAACTTATATTTGCAATTTTTATCAAAAAGTTCTTATATAAGTTAGAACTTCTTAAGTAAAAATTTTTTGATGAAGATTCTTGAACTTTCATGTTAGAACTGTAATATTAAAAGTTCTTGTGAAAAATTTTTTGTTAGAACTTATGAAACAATAACTTAAACTGTAACTTAAAAATAATAAAAAAATAAATAAAAATCTGGTGCGAAACAACCACACGACTTCCATTACCCACTATTACACGTATTATGTGCATTTTTGAGAAATAGTGTGATCGGAAAACATAAAAGTGACCTAAAGAGAAAATCGTTAGAGCCGTTTTTGAGATACCAACTTTTACAAAAAATCAATTATTGACCGGAAAACAATAATTACAAACAAAAGGATATCTAAAAGTGAGTTAATATGACGAGTTTGAAAAAAAATCCGTACAGCTGTTTTTAAAGGAACGCCCTTGGGAGACCTGAAATTGAGCTATTTATACAGGACGCCTATCAATTTTCCTGAACTAACCAACTATATCATTCGAAAGGACATCTAATAGAGTGTTTACATAGCAAGTTTGAAGAAAATCGATAGAGCCGTTTTTGAGATACGGACTTACGGTCCCACTTCCGGTTCCCGTGGTCCCACTTCCGGTTTTTCAATTTTCACCAAAATTTGGAAATTTCATCTGTACACCAGACGTATTTCAATTCTACAGTTTCGTAGCTCTATCTTTATTAGTTTCTGAGCTATAGTAGCCAGAAGATTCTCCACACACACACACACATACACACTGACCAATTGCCAAAAACCACTTTTTTGGACTCAGGGGACCTTAAAACGTGTAAATTAGGTGAAAACCTGATATCGAATTTTCAGACCGAATACAATACTTCCATTACCTACGGTAGTAGGGTAATGGAAGTAAAAAATAAATAAATAAATAAAATCCAATAACTCTTTCTAACCCTGCTTGCAATTGATATAGCTTATTTAGATCGACTGTGTCATGTTCCCTATTAAAAATGGTATATTTAGCTTGAATGATTTGCGTATAAAAGAATTTCAAATATTGTGTTCCGGAAGAGATATTTCTTTTATTTATTGCTGCATAAAACATAACGAAATTAACAAACATTAGAACGACACAATGCAACAAGTTTGAAAATCTTCTATATGACTTTGATTTGTTTGTCTCTTTATAGTCTGCCCTAGAGGTCTGCACGGGCCGGAAGTTCGAGGCCCGGGCCCAGCCCGGCCCGTACGAAAACTTTACTTACCCGGCCCGGCCCGTTATGAAGTCGAAAAATGCGGCCCGGGCCGGTCAAAAAACGATAAAATCAGGCCCGACCCGGCCCGGCCCGATTCAAAAATATGTAAAATAACAAAAAAAAAAAAAAAAAATGCTTTTCTATGAAAAAGATTTTTAGTATGTGTTTTGCAGAGGTTTTATATAACCAAACAACAGTACGTTCTTTAACAAAACTGCTGAAATTTTACAAGACAGAACATATAAACAGAATTTCATTATTATAGACAAGGCACAAAGGCAAACAGAAAGTCAAATCGAAAATATTAGCATTCATCAAACAATACAGGAAGGTATTTAAAATGGTTAATACTACTGAAAATGCACTTTCAACCATTTTCTCTTATATACTATAATGTATCCGAATCTTTCATGTGCTCCCGTAAACAAAACTTTAATGTTAATCCAACCATATTCAATAGAAAAGTTGCTTTTGCCTATGATAAAAATGCGGCTACATTCGTCACTGGAGAAAAGGAAAAGGAGCCTTAGAGAAAAAGTTACAGCTGAAAGATTTTTATAGCCTTTATATCACCTAAATTCAACAGATCATAAGAAACAAACCCTTATACTGCATCTAATTTCGTTTGTTATGTACATGTACGCAAACTGGTAGTGACATGCATACTATTTTGAATAGGAAACCATCTAATATTACTTTAAATAAAATATATTAATTTCGAGCCATGCTAAAAATATTTGCGAAAAATCAGATTTCGGACAGAGACAGACTGATAGACAATTAATATGACGTTACAGACACTTTTTTAAAAAAAATAGAACTTTATGTGACATACAAGCCTGTAAAATTACGTAAAATAAATGACTGAAGAAATATTTTATCATTTTTCTTTTTCGTTGATTAACGGGGAAACCAGAAAAAGTTTCGGGCCGACACGGCCCGAAGAAAATTTCATTCAGGCCCGGCCTGGCCCGGAGAAAGTTTCATTCAGGCCCGGCCCGGCCCGAATATACACAAAAACACTGAGCCCGAGCCCGGCCCGGCCCGAGCCTGAAAATTTTTTTTAAGCCCGAGCCCGGCCCGGCCCGAGAGCAAATTCAAAAATTCGGCCCGAACCCGGCCCGTGCAGACCTCTAGTCTGCCCTCTTACTTTCATAAATATTTTTAGCATACAACAGTCACTCTTTAAAAATAAATAACACAACTGGAATGTTCTTCCAGCAATTTCCAGTTATACTAAAGTATCTGAATACTTTTGTGCTTTCCTGTGAACCGTAATACACATATCATATTCTTAAAAAGAAAAATAAATGCTTCTGTGCATATCAATAATAAATGTTAATTTCATTCTTTTGCACAATGAAAAAGTTATTAATTGTGCTTTATAGAATACTTCTCGTAGAACATAATGTATTGTAATTCTTTTGGATGTCCCTGAAACAAACTAGTCGTAATATTTTATATCATTTTCAATTGGGAATACGTCCAAGTGAACACGAATAATATATGTCGTTTTCAAAGCATTCTACAAATATTGACGAATTTAGATCACGTATATATGATATGAACAAACCGACGAACAAGCAGTAGAAGTCATAAAAAAAATTTCAGCTTTGTTGAAAAGTGCTAAAAAAAAGGTAGACATGTGCAAAGTATTGCACGAAAGCTTTCATAGCTAAACATTAAAATAAATATATACAGATTGGGGTAAAAATTAGTTTTGACATCAGGAACGCATAAACACGATCCGAAGAAAAAAAAAGTGGAAATTTTTCAGTCTGAGAAAGATTATTTTTATCTTATAACTAAATTCCAGATAAATTGGTAAGTTATGTGTTTACTGAACAGAAAGCTTGTTTATCTATTTAGCTCCGAATCAAACGAATGACCTCAACTATAATAAGGAATCATTGATTCGATTGGCATAAAAACAAGAATCTTTTTATCAATCGACGACCACTTTCAATTTGTCAACCACCCCTACATGCAACGGCGTAGCGACCAGGTGGAAGCGAGCGATTTCATTCACAGGTGTTTTTTGCATTCGCTTTGCCTTTGCCAGCTCGTTCAGTTTGTTTCCATTTTATTTCGTGGCAGCATCGCTTTCGCTTTAGATTATACATATTCCTTTTGTTTTCACACGTGGAACACCTTTCACACTTCTGTTTACGATCGACCTTATGCAGTTTGGTGCACGCTCCAATGGTGTCTGGGATGCGGGAACGGCAGTCGGAGTGGAGTGGTCGCTACGAAGGGGTGGCCTCTTCTACTTCTGACGATGATGACGACGATGAGGAGGTGAGTGAGTGTAATGTTTTCACTATTTAAAAGTCAAAAAGAAGCTTGCGTATTATCGCATAGCTAAACCGGGCTCCAAATCCATGATAAATTTCAAAATATCCCTTTTTTATTTTGATGAAAAGAAATAAGATTAATTTTCATATTTCTTATCATTGAAATATTAAAAAAAAAAAGTACAAATCTTTTTCGAAAGTAAATTTATCGTTTTGGATATTTTGCTTTTTCTATGTTTGTCACTTCCTCGTGTGTCATCCTCTTTGCTAGCACTGAAATAAGTTTCTTCGAGCTTTTTTTGTTGTCGTCTATCAAGCATGTATAACGAAGGACTTGTATATCGGCACAGTACACTTGCCAAACCAATAGCCCACTGAATTTTAGCTCTTTCTACAGGTTTACTGCATTTTGTTAAAAATTTCCGGATTTTTCAGGAACTAATTTTGAAAAGCTCTCAAAGTTCTCAATGTTTTCTACATGAACAAGAAAGGAAAAAATATATAGTCTGTATAATTTACAAAATAATTTTCAAGTTCACTTATCCATTCAGTGGCGTGATAAATAAATTTATTTTCCGAATTTTTTTTTTTTTTTTTTTACTGAAAAATGTATATTTATTTCGCTATGTTTAACACTGCATAAAGATGGTGAAATATATTTTCAAAAGTCTCTCTTTAAAATTTCCATGCATCTGAATCTTGTGATCCTCTGTACATAAAACACTAATCTATATTTATCATTTTTCTTGAACCCCCCCCCCCCCCCCATCCTCAAACTACCCCTTTAAATTTTGTAACTTTATTCATTAAAAAAAAAAAAAGTTCTTGTTAACTTTTAAAATTTATTTTGAGCTATTCAAATAATTTTCGCCTACACCACTCTTTGAAACTTAATCGAATATTTTGGAGTAGCCGTATATTGTATACGCACCAAATGTAATAGTGTATTTAAGTTTAACATAACAAAAACATTCATAACACATCTTGAAATAAAAACCCTTTCTAATCATAGCTCTAAGAAACTCGAGATCTTTTGTGTAATCTGCAAGTGAAGGATAAATGCTTTTTGTTTCATATTTTATGCAGGGGTCGCGATCCTGGCAAAATTTGGGTATTTTTCGTGCCCCTTCACAAAATTTCACATCATAAAAAAGGGACTCTTCACAAAATTCCATATCATAAAAAGGGGCCCTTCACAAAATTCAAATGTATAAAAAAGGGCTCATCACAAAATCCAAATTTATAAAATGAACCCCTTCATAATATTTTGATTTATAAAAATGATCCTTTTATGTTTTCCAAATTATTTTTAATTAATACCTTAATTTTGCTCAACGAAACTCTATTAACTTGATGTGAAACATTATATACAGCGATTGTAAAAATGGAAGATTTTACACAATATTTTACTTTTTCACAAAACTAAATAAAAATTTCTCAAAAATATTTTATTTTTCACAAAAAAATGGACCAAAAAATTAAAACTTGGATCGACCCCTACAATGTGAAATATGCTTTTGCAGATTAAAAAAAAAAAGTTAATTTATTCTTGTTTGATGACTTAAACATATCTAGTTGTACGGACAGGCAATTTTGCCCGTAGACGTGTAATGTATTTGGTATGTTTTGTATATTTATGTATATAAGATTTTTTTTTTTTTTTTTTTTTTTTAAATCTCGGTTAAAAGTTTCCCGGAACATCGTCGTATGATACAAATCTAGGACACACAATTTGGACTTTCTGCCAATATCTGTTTTTGGATAATGCTGATAACAGATACACACACAATCCAATCGCTAAAAGCCTGTTTTTCGGATTCAAGGGATTTCATAACTTGTAATATATAGCAAAAACTCAGTTGTCGAAAATATGACTCAAAAACAATACTTTTTCTACCGTATATGGGTAAGAGAAAAGAAAAGTAACTGGTCGAAACTGCGATAATTTCCAAACGATTTGACTCTTAATTTCCGCGATTAATCGCTTTATATCATTCCAGTCTGTACACTGTATGTAACCGCGACTAATATCCGCAGCGAGTAATCTCTTGGTATTTTTCGACGACTGATCTCCGAATGAGGAAATTGTGCGATATTGCCTGAGAAATAGGAAATGACACGGGCGCAATTGATCTTTCCTGTTGAAAATTTATCGCCGGAAAACACGAAATTCATTCGACGGATTTTAAATGTCAGTTTGTTCACATTTCATTAAATTCCTTTGCCTGTACTTCTTTCTGATTAAAGGGGTTTGGACATTTATGAGCGAAATTCGACGCTCTAGTATATACTATTTAATCCAGGGTTGTAAAAAACCCGGGTTTTTTGTAAAAAACCCAGCCCAGGTGGGTTTTATGGGTAGAAAACCCGGGTTTTTTGGGCAAAATGGGGAAAATAGAATTTCTTTTTCCAAAAAGTTAATAATGTATAGTATATATATATTATTTTGTTTTATATGAGAACGTATATAGTTTAGCAAATACTAAACAAGCCTTTTTGATCAATAAAAGTGATTGTACATGTATTGTTTTAACATGTTTACACATAATCATCAGAAAACAATGATATCTGAATTTTAATTGTATAAAAATGCAAAGTTCAAAACAACTAAGGTACAAACATTTTTTTTTTTTTTTTTCTTTTTTTTAAATTAAATTTGGATTCTATAAAAGTAATATTTATATTTTTTCAAATAAGATGTGTGATGTTTTAAGTGATTTTTCATAAAAAATAAATAAATAAATAAATAAATAAATAAAATAAAAAATAAATCCATTCTTAATTCAACTAAAGCTTTAAATTTTTCTTATCTAAAAAAAACTAAACGAAATTGTTCCTGTCTGTAATGTCTAAATCAGGCCTGTCCAACCCAAAACACTTGGTGGGCAACATTGGAAATCTATTTTATTCATTCGGGCTGCACCGTATGTACAGTAATACCCCCCCCCCCCCCCGACTAATTTCGCCGTAAATTAGTGTAGAGACTTGCCGCTGGTGCCAATCGATTAGTAATAAGGTCTAGTTTAGAACGCTTTAGTTAGATTTTGATTAAGGGGTATCTACATATTAAAACTGACATCAACTGCTTTTTTTTTTTTTTTTTTTTCAAAGGCAACCCCAAATTTCGACAAGCTTTTTGGATTATTTTGTTCAAATCAGCCCAGAAAATGGTTTAGTTTATATGTTTCTCTCAATTTTTCTTCAGAGTTATAATTTGTTAAAATATTGAGATGCTAATGTTAAATGAAGTAATAAACATTAATTCATGTCTTCCCGAAAAATTAATATATTAAAATTTCTTCTTTTTTTTTCTTTTTACAGTATGAATTAACCCAAATATATTCCATCCATATTTTTGAATAAAAAAACATTTTTTGAGTTATGAAAATAATTAATAAGTTCATATTTCAAAAAATTATGAGTTAGGACCTTCATTAATTTTTGCACAAATAGAATGGGCATCATCAAAAATGTGAGTTTCTAAATTTACAGTTCATTTCTATCATTATTTTTCGAATTATAGTGATATATAAATTTTTATTGCTCTTAGGGGGCTGTGACATTGTTATCATTTGTGTCATATATTACTTTGCTTGCGCATAATTTAGTTATTGAAGTAAGTTTAGACGTACACATCATTACTTAATTAGCATTAGTTTACATTATTTTATATTTAAAATTATTATATTTATTTTCCGATAATTATCATAATGGATATATTATCAGATCTTTTCTGTGTGATATCTGAATTTAATTTTTTTAAATATAGAGATTTACCCCTGATCAATTTTTGCTTGTAACTCTATGAAGACTTGAAATAAAGAATATAAAATATACTTTTTTTCGAACCGCCTTGACCTCAGAAATTCGAATATGTAGTGAAAAATGGGTGTTGCAATTTGGAAAAAAAAAAGATGAAGTAGTAGTAGTTTGCACAAGTTTTAATATGTACATGATACCCTAAACAAAATTTAGCAATTGAATTAAAAACTAGATGTTATTGCCAATCGTTAGGCATCAGCTGCTAGTTTCTACGATAATTTAAGGCGAAATTAGTCGGGGAAGAAAATTATTATTATTTTATGACTGTACATATGCATATGTGCATCTATGTTTGTGAGTATATGATTCATATATGTATATACTTTTTCGGGGAAGGGTAGGGTGAAAATTCGGAGCAGAATACATTAATTTAAATTATTTTCATTCATAAATTAAAAATAGAATCATAGAAAATTCATGACTTTGCATTAAAACTATAATAAAAAGAATGAATAATGGATCAAGTAATATTTCATTACAACAGTTTTTTAGCTACCATAATGGTTGAAAGGTATTTTCACTTCTAAAAGTCAGAACGTATTTATTAATTTTTGTTAACCAACAATTTTTTGTTCCGTTAACCAAAGTTGTCAAACTTTAAATATCGTTAATCTTGCCGCGGGTTGGCCACCCTTGGTCTAAACCAAAACTTTTCTCCAGTGTGTTATCATTATCTGATGAAGACAGGAAAAACAAAAAAAGTATCTGTCTGAGATTTCATTATGTACCTGAAAATGTACTTCATTATGAAAATGTCATACAAAAAAGATACTATTAACGTATCATACTAGCACATATGGTTATGTATCTACCACACCTAAAATATTAAGGTGTAAAAGCTCACAAATGCTGAAGAAAAGCTAGCTTTACAATGGCAATGGTTATCATTAATGACTTTACAGATATCGGATAACGATTATTATCCAAATTCAATGTTTCTTGCAAATTCTACTGAAGTATTGAGCCCATCTAAATGGTGTCCAGAAAAGCTAAAAAGGCCACAACTCCTGGGAATGAAGAATTTTGTAATTATACGGCATTACTAAATTCATTAACTGCTAGCTCGCATCAGTTGAGAAACTTTTTTCAACATTTCGGTTTATCCAAAACAATGTTCGTAACAGATTAGGGAACAACAAAACTGAAAAATTAGTACAGTGCCTCCAATTGAAAAGTAAATGTGAAGAAGACTGGTAGAAATTATATATTTGTTTGAAATTTTGTCTGAAAATCTCTCGTATGGAAAGTAAACTTTCAGTAAAGTATTTTTATTCTGCTCCACTGTTATCTTCCCACCATTTCTGTGTAACGTAGTAAAAAAGATAAACTTTTGCTTTTAAATTACGAATGTAAACTTATCTTTCTCTATTACCTTGCAATTATTTTTTTTCTTTTCATTATTATATAACTTTAAATTATTTCTTAGTATATTCAATTCTGAATTAAGAAAATTAAAATAATAAAGTAAATATTGATTGATATATAAAGTTTTCATGTAATAAAGTTTTTTAAAACATTTCCTGTATATAATTCTCATGTAAAGAAGTATTTTACTGTGGATTATTGCTTTAAAAGAGCTTAAATAGTATAAAATTCCTTTATTTTTTTTAAAAACCCATTTTCCCCAAAAAACCCATGGGTTTTTTAGGGTAAAAAACCCAGCCCAGTGGGGAGAATGGGTATCTACCCGGGCAGCAAATCTGACAACCCTGATTTAATCGCTGAAAAAAGACGGAATCTTGTCTTAACCCTACAAGGCGCAATTTTTTTTAGTGCGCGACAAAAATATATAGGTTGTAGTTAGTGATCAGAAGATGGGAAAACTTATAAAAATAAAACCATATTTTACGGAAAAATCAACTTTTTAGTTCAACGTACCGTATGTGGAACATACATAAAAATATGATTTACTAATACGTTTACTATTGTAATATAAAAAAAAAACTTACCTCTGCAAAATATACACTTCGTTATAACATACAATATATTTTTTTTTCGAGTCAAAAATGTTCAATAACTATTCTTTTTTTATCTTTGAATTCAGACAAACGACTAACGTATCACTTTCATTAAAATTTCACACTGAGTGCACTATAACCAAAAACACGAACGACATCTTTAGGTAAAGATTCGTATTACTACATTGCTAAATGTCAGTAGCTTCTATCAAGATGTCAAGAGATGTCGCTACAAATAGTTTTATAGCTATAGGAACGCTTAAAGTCGGTGTTCCACATATGGAACTGGGTGCCTTGTAGGATTAAACAAAGAATTCAGTGTTGCCAAACTTGTGGACTTCCTTCATTTAGTAGTCACCAATAATTTTGAGAAGTGATATTTGATATAAATAATAGACGAATAATCTTCGAAAAGATTATTCAACCGTTATAGTTAGAATTTAGTGGTATTGAATGAAAATGCTCCTAGGTTTGACAACACTGAAAGAATTTCACTTGTAAAAATTCAACATCTCAACCTCCAACCTTTCTATGTTTTTTGCTTTCTCTTATCCGTATATTAGCAGAAACGTTTTGTTTTTGGTTACATTTTCGAAACTGCGTTTTTACTATATTTACACGTTTTTAATTTTCCTGAATCACTCTTAAAAACCATCAGATTTTTAGCGGTTGGTGAATGTGTATTTGTCCGTGAGCATATGAGTGAAAGCGAGTGTCTTTTAACATTATAATTAAAAACAAATTCTAAATTTGATTCATATAGGAATATTGCTAGAACCTTTTTACTAACGTCCGATGAATGGATTGTATACAGGGACGCGGACGTTCAGATGAATTCATATGCACTATATCGACGAGCCAAAATTCTCGTTAGTACAGTTTGACATATTTTCACTGCACTATACATAGAAAGTTAACATGCAACTTTTATATCCACAAAACAATGTTTTATATAGAAGCTTCTTAATAATAAAAGCCAAAGTATCCCGAGAATAACGCTGAAAATGAGGTCATAGCTAAATCAATATATTAGAATAAAGAAAGTAAAATTTTATCCATAGTTTTCATGCCTGCATTTCAACTGAATATAACATTGAAAAAGAATAATTTATCGGAAAAAAGTGTATCACAATTACAACATGCATTGTGATAAAGAAGATAAAATTTTATCAATGGTATGCATGGTTTTTAAAGATTCGTTTTTTCGTTCAAATAATAAATTAAACATACAGAAATCATTGCTCCATTTACAGAGATTTATTTTAAATATTTATTTCAGTATAGCTGTTGTTGGGGCAGAAAAGAAAACTTGATTAACCAGAATTTATTCATCTATAAAACAAAGCTTAAATAACACAAAATGTTGTGTAGAATGGACTGTTTTCGTTGCTATGCGGAGTTTATATAGATTGGGGGAAAATATTATTAGTAATATGTAGAATTAAATTGTGTCATGACAAATAATATAAATAAATAGACGGTTATAAAATTTAAATGAAAGGATTACGATTTCATTTTTAATTTCTAGGAGAATTTTGGGCTTCAGAACATATGAATATCATGATGTAAAAGATGAAATAATTTGTTTTAAATGTCATGTAAACCAATGTTTAGTAATTTAAAGTGGCAAGGAGAAATAAATTTGGAAATACTTGTATAAAAATCGAGCCCTAGGCGGCCGCAGTCTGACTAGTATGAAAAGCATTCACTATTCGTTTACAGAGTCGCATAAAAAAATTTGGGTGTACTTGCCAAAATTAGTGTAATAAGTTTCAAAGAGTTAGTTATATGAGCGAAAATTATCTGAATAATTGTAATTTTTACTTTCTTCTATATGTAATATAGAGAAAGTATTGGATTCGTAAAAATTTTCGACCTCGGGTTTTTGATGAATTTACACGTTTTGAGAGCTGTAGAACACGATTTGACCATTTTTAGAAAATGTCTGTCTGTCTGTCTGTCTGTCTGTCTGTCTGTGTGTGTGTGTGTGTGACAAAATTTTGTGGCAACTGTATCTCAAGAACTACTGCACAGAATTTCATACAAATTGGTATGTAGTTGTACCTTGACATAAATTAGTGCCTATCAACTTTTGGATTGTCTTACAGGTTGTGTTGCCATCCCGCTTTTTCTAAATTTTTAACATGGTGATATAGGACAAAATTTTGTATAAATGTGCATAAAGAGAATTATTTTTTAGTAATCATTATGAAATTTACAAGAATTATTTAAAATAGAGATAGTCAACTGGGAAAAAAATTTTGTATGCGTAGGAGCCTCGCCACCCCCCGTGGGGGGGAAGTCCCCCCTCGAGGGGAGTAAATTTTCAAGATGGGTATCTTTCGAAAGGTCTCGTCAATACCTTTAAAACGAATGGTTGAACTATAAATCTGTGATAATTTAAAACAAAATTATCGATTTTTTTTTACTTTTAACAAAAAAAAAAAACTTAGAAAAAAATCGTTTTTTTTTTTTTTTTTTTTTTTTTTTTTAAACGAAATTTAACCAGACTTGGTATTTAGTTGGCCCCTGACATAAACTGAGGCTGATTAGATTTGGGGATCAATCGCTCAACAGGTGGCGCTGTGATCGTATTTTTTCTAAATTTTTAACATGGCAGTATAGGAAAAAATTTCGTATAAATGTACATAATGAGAGTTATTCTTAACCTGTGATTGTGAAATTAATATGAATTATTGATAATAGTAGTAGTTAATTAGGGAAAAAATTTGGGGCATCGCTTCCCCCCCCCTAGGGGGAAGTACCCCCGCCCCCGGGGGGGGGTGTAAATTTTCAAGATCGGTATCTTTCGAAAGGTCTCGTCAATACCTTTAAAACGAATGGCTGAACTATAAATATGTGGTAATTTAAAACAAAGTTATCGATTTTTTTTTTACTTTTAACGGAAAAAAAAAAAAAAAAAAATGAAAAAAAAAAAATGTTTTTTTTTTTTTTTTTTTTTTTTTTTTTTTTTAAATATTGTTACTGCGTGAATTTGTATAGGAAAATATAGAAGAAAGTCTTGTGGTGGCCACAACATACTAGTTTAATTTTAATAACAATTTTACATGTTTAGTCCTTTCAGGGTTAAACATGTAATACAAACGTGAAATTTTAATACCCAATTGCGAAAACTGGCTCCAGAAATTTTTTATTTTATAACTTAGAGGAATAACTTCATTTATTTCTTTCCTTCTAATATTGTTGGCGAATTCTGGTAGCTTTTTATTTCAAATGAGAAAATTTGCTTGCCCCTCAAACGGTTAAGGAATGTAGCTTCAAATTTCAAGTAGGGTTGGGAGGGGATTGAGACAGAAATGTATGTGAATTAAACTTTGTTAAAATGTAACTGTTAATAATCTGTTTTTAAAGAAATGCTAGGTAAGAGAAATTAGTGTGAGTACTGCACCTAATTATTAAATTTTGGAATGTCGAACTCACCTTTGCTTTATTATTTGGATCCGAAACGGAAGTTGCGTATTTTTACAATGTATGGCGTTTGTTTCGAAAATTTTATATTCATCGTCATTCAATACTCGTATTTCGATGCCATTTTCTCCATATATTAATATTTGAATTTATCTTCTTAAAAAATATATTCTCTCTCTCTCTCTCTCTTTATATATATATATATATATTCTGAACAGATCTCCTTCCTCCCTCTCCAACTGCGACTACGGTATTTTACTGGAAACATTGTTTTGTGTATTTGAGTAACGTATGTTAATTTTAATAAGTTTTGCGCAGCATAAAAATATTAAAAAGTGCTTTAAAAAGATAGTCGTACACCATAATGTATCGTAAATATTTTGTAAATCCGTGTAACATACATTAGTACTTTTTTTTAATTAGGAATATGCTATAGGGAATTCAAATTACATGTCAGACCACAACAACAAAAAAAGGTATCCAAGTAAAAAATGGCAATTTTAGTTTGTCATCGAGAAATGTATATGAAGTGCCCCAAAGTACACGAAAAAGGAAAAATGTCACATCTCTACAATTCCTCTACCTGATAGGCAGTTGTTTCAGTTTTGTTATAGTCTAGTCAATGCTGTATTGTTACCTTATATTAATTGTTCCAAAAGTCCCACACACCCTCCTAACTCGAAAATGAGTCGGAATTGTGAAAAATGACAAAACACGTGTTTAGTGAATTCGAGAGGGGGCCTCTTTTGGTGTAAAAAGTTTGGGCTTGAGGGGGACTAGGGGGGCCGCTAGAGAGGGCAACTTCAGAATTTCAAATAGGAAGGTATGTCTTGTGATATATCTCTGGAAACGTCTCTTCAAAACAATGAATTTGATGTAAATAGTTTTGCCCTACGGTGATTATTAAGGGAGATACATGAGATTTTAGACTTTTGAAATGTGAATTTTATACTTATGTATCCCCTTTAATAATCATTGCAGGACAGAACTGTTTATATCAAATTCATTGTCTTGAAGAGACGTTTCCAGGAATGTATCACAAGACATACTTTGCCCAAAAATGTTTGGCCCGGGCAAGGAGGTAGTAGTACTAGTGCCGCTAGAGAGGGCAACTTTAAAATTTAAATCAGAAAAGTATGTCTTGTGATTAGGGTTGGTTTTTTGACGTCAAAAACTGGTTTTTTACGTGACATGTATCAAAAATTGGTTTAAACTGTCAAAAACAGGTTTAAACCGTCAAAACTGTCGAAAACCATTTGTGAAAAATTTAAACTATAATGTTAAATGATTTTATGCATATTTTTAAGTTGCAATGTACTAAGTACATAAATTAACATTCATTATTTGTATATGTATATATATATATAATATTTTTCTATAAAAAAAAAAAAAATGAAATGTTAGGAAACATCAAATCAATGCATCATCTTAAGGAAAGAGTAAAACATTATAAATCTTTTTTGTAGTTTGTCTTAAAGCTATAAAAATTTGCATATATAGGTGCTAAATTATAATAATACAATTAAGTATATTAAAAATTCTTTAAAACTAATTAAAAAAAAAAAAAAAAAAAAAAAAAAGTCAAACTTAAAAATTGTTTAAAATTTTCCTGCTAATTATTATTATTAATTTTTCCTCTTTGCTTTAGCATTATTATGGTTTAAAAAATTAAATGTATTATTAGGTTATTACTTTGTGAATTCAGTGGTACGTTAATTTTTTAAATTATGTTAAGTGCTGAAATTTCAATGAAAATTTTTAGCATTCAAACATAATATTTAAAAAACAAAAAATGATGCTGACTCTTGAATAAAAGAGCCCCCAGGGGGAATTCAATAAAAAGGGCAAACTATTTTCAAAAAGGGTATTATTTGCATAATTTGCAGTCTTCTATGTTGTGATTTTTGCATGTAACAAAAGTAAATTACTAATTTTTCCTGCATATATGTAGGCTATTATGCATCTGTCCTTCCAGGAATGCTGTAAAACTATTGCTAGAAGGTTACATATCAGGAAGAAAAGTATTTAAAGGCTTCTAACATTTAAAATATTAGAAAGACCACTTGGTACTAATATGTTTTTAAAAGGGCCACTGGGTGCTAAAATGTGTTTGAAAGAGCCGCCAGGTGCAGCACCCAGCCAAATTAGCCTAGAGTTAGCACTAAAAAATCTGGAGTGACTTCACTCGAAATTTTAATGTATTTAATTATTATATTTCAATGCACATAAATGCAGATTTTCATACTTTTAAGGCAGCAACTTACGAAAGAGATCTGTTCACCATTCCTTTCATTAAAAATAATTAAAAATTGCATTATGTAATATTAAAATTTAGTTCCACTAGTCATGCAATACAATACCTCAAATTTTTAATTATGCAACATTATAACTCAAAATGAAAGAACATGATACAATATTTAATAGCACAATAATTTCATTCATTGGAGTAAAATACTTATGCCACCTTTTAATTATCAATCAACATATATTTTGTAAAGCTTATTTTTTAAAAAACAATACTGTAAAATTTTTATAACTTAAAGTGCAATAAGTAGTTTACCTTAGAATATACAAATTCCTATGTTCGAATTTTTGTTTTTTGTAAAGATATAAATTTTCTGTACTTAAATAGAAATCATTAGCATTCATAGGAAACAGATAATACACTTCTAAGAATTATTTTTAACTATGAGAGACATATAAATTAAACACTCTTTTTGTAAAATTACAATTTTTTATTTATCTAAATATGACTACTTCATTGTTAAAATATACCAAGAAGTGTAAAGTGTGAGCTTTTTGACAGTTTTTGACATGAGTTTTTGACACAGGGTTTTTGACATGACAGTTTAAACTGTGGTTTAAACCGTCAAAAATTGTCATGCGTCAAAAACCTGCCAACCCTGCTTGTGATGCATCCCTGGAAACGTCACTTCAAGGCATTGAATTTGATATAAATAGTTTTGTACTGTAATGATTGTTAAAGGGTAAAGTATAAGTATAAAATGCACATTTCAAAAGTCTAAAAACTCAAGTGTCTCCTTTAATAATTATTGTAGGTCGAAACTATTTATATCAAATTTATTGTTTCGAAGAGATGTTTCCAGGGATGTATCACAAGGCATACCTTCCTATTTAAAATTTTAAAGTTGCCCTCCCTAGCGGCCCCCCTAGCCTTCCCAGGCTCAAACTTTTTACACCAAAAGAATTCATTGAACATGTGTTTCGCCATTTTTCATAATTCCAACTCATTTTCGAGTTAGGACGGGGGTGCAGGACTTTTGGAACACTCTGTATGTATATACATGTATGTATGTGCATATATATATATATGATAGAATTTAAATATAGGAGGGAGTAAAAGTTGAATTATTAAATATATAGAACTTGAACAGAGTCTTTATAAACCAATGCGCAAATGCAGCAAAAGAAAATATAAAACTAAATAAATAAGCAAAGTAATTAAAGCCAGATGAAAGATTAATCCCAAAACACATGAGGGCCTTCATCAGGAGTGCTACCCCATGTAGGGAAAGGAAAAGGAGAAGTTTCTGACGAAACGCTGGTAATTTAACCAAATAACACAAATAACCAAATAACACAATTTAACCAAATAACACGTTTCCATCTGTGATAAGTTGGGGGCTAGAAACGTGTTATTTGGTTAAATTACCAGCGTTTCGTCAGAAACTTCTCATTTTCCTTTCCCTACATGCGGGATCTCCCCTGATGAAGGCCCTCATGTGTTTTGGGATTAATTTTTCATCTGGCTTTAATTACTTTGCTTATATATATATATATATATATATATATAGCGCACAACAGAAAAGAAAATCACTCTTGGTTCTACAATTGAAGATGTTGCAAAATTATAAATTCAAATGAAATGGATTATGGGCTCGTAAGACGGAGTAAAGTTAGAAAAGAAATAGCAGTTTAAAGAATGATGGTGGTACCTATTAAAACGAGACAATAGAAGATAAATCAAATTCTATGAGCTTTCTTTCTCCTTCTTTTCAGCACAGCACAAGTCAGATTTAATGTTCGAATGTCATATGGGAAAATAAAAAGTAAATCTAGCAAAAGAAAAGTAAAGGTTGTCATATGTTTGCGGAAAAAGTTGAATGAAAGAAAAAATATTCCTTAAGGTAGATGAAATTAATTACCTAAACTTAGACTTCCCTCGCTGGAGCAATTTAAACCGGGGCACTCAAAAGTTATGGGGCACCCAGTCAATTTAAAAGTTTTATTTACAAACTAAACGGACGTGTTAATTAAAATGACGTATAAAATAATCTACAAATATTATCCACTGCCACCTTCAAATTCCTGGCAATACTAAAACTTAATTTCAACGTGGCATGGCAGAATTCACATTTTAAAATCTTGGAAATTTTACCCGAAAGAAAATTGTAGCCAAAAATCACCACCTTAAAAACTTCACTGATTTCAACCAGATTTTATTATTATTATTTCACAATAATATTGCTGAAAGTGTAATACTGCAATAATTATAAAATTTTGAGGTGAGTTAAATGCCTATTATTTAATTTTGGTATTTTCAAAAAGTATATCGAATTAAAAAATATAATCTACTCGCCATTCTAAATACTTTCTACTCCTTATCATTAAAAAATGTTACAGAGAGTCCCTTCCTAGTAAAACAAACACACACACACGTATACGCTCAAATAATAATTAAGCCTTGATAGTTATTTAAATTGATAATTAGATTTGTACCGGCTGAGTAATTTTTACAGACTACTTAAATTCCATAAAAAATATATAGATTTAATGAATCGAATTAAAATACGAAAAATGTCAGCGATACTTCAGGCCGGGGGGCTCCGGGCGTATGCCTCGAATCTCCGCCATAAATCAGTCCCAGCCTCCTTATTCAGACTTAAAAAAAAATTTTTATGTGTATAAGGAGCAATAGCGGTCATTAAAAAAAAAAAAAAAAAAAAAAATCATCCGATTGACTTGACATTTGGTACAAATAAGTTACATGGAATTATTATAGTGCTTGTGACTCGTATACACAGTCACACAAAAGAATTCGATACAGTTCTTTTAAACACTGCATTCAACATAATGGTATTACTTGAATGTTAAAAACATGGTTTCTTTGGAAAATGATGTGTATAGAATTAACGCTGTCATCAGTAAGTGTTAAGATTATCCGAACCTCATGTTAACCTATGGAGAAATTCCTGTCATTATTTATTGTACAATACACATTTTTATCTTTCGTTTTCACATTCAGAAAATTCATAACTGTTATAAATTATGTCTTGTTTTCCAAAAAATTATTATTTTAGTTTTTCAAAAAAAAAAAAAAAAAAATGTAAAATGCAACTATTTCACTTAGTGAAATTTCATATTCTACAGCTTCGAAATGAAACATCAAAAGGTATAAGGAAGTATAGGAATTGTGTATTAAAATCCCCCCCTCCCCCCCCCCCCCCAAAAAAAAAAAAAAACAAAAAACAAAAACATAATTATAACATTTGTCTGTTTAGATCGATGAAGGGTTATTTTAATAACACAAGTGATATTTTAATTTTATCTTATCCTCTTTCCGCATCTGAGGTTATTAAGTACCTTCATAGTTTGAATACCATCTGTCTATATTCATTTTCTGTGCAATTTATCAATAAGCTGGAAGTAGTTAATGCCACTGAAAGCTCTTTGTGATAAGCTTACAATAATCCTGCTCTTTTATTCGAAATTTAAGGCAGCCGAAATTTTACTTTAATCGGATCTTCCGTCTATTTATTTATCTCACTTTTTAAAGGCGGTAATCTTGTATCTTGACGAGCCAATTTTCGCCCAACTCATGCTCTCCTCCTTTTTTTTTTTTTTTTTTTTTTTTAAAAAAAAAAAGAAACAGATGTTATTCTGAAACTAAACGGGGTGAGCTGGGGGATGAAAAGCTTTTGTGCCGCGATCGAAACGAGAATTTATATTGGCAGATCAATTCTAATGGGTTTCGATAACGTGGGTATAATTTTCAACTGTCTTCGACTTTTATCGATTTTTGTCTTAGCTGGATTCATCTATTTTCGGTGATTTTAGTATCTTTTTCTTTTCCATTTTTTTCTTCCTGAGCTTATATTTTTTAAAATCTAGTCCGATGAAGTTCGATAAGTAGCGGCTCTAGCTCTTCCAAGGCGAGAAGGGTTATAGAGATGTTCAAAAATATTGCATTTATTTGCAGGTTAAGATGCACCCAATTTTATGATTGGTTTTCCAATAACACGTTTTTCATTCACTTCAAACAAAGGCGATCAAGTTATTTATTTTAGTAATCTTGTAATCTTTTAGCTGATGCTTCAATTTTTAATCCTTTGTTTTCATCATTACTGTTATTTCGAAAAGGCTTATTTTGATTATATCAAATTACGCAAAGAAAAGCATTTTCACGATATTGTATGAAGCAGCATGGCAACTTAAAAGCAACGATCGCCTCCACCCCCTTCATATTCTTTTTTTTTTTTTTTTTTTTACTTACTCGTATGTGATAGAGAATGTACACCGAAGAGCCATTACATTATGACCACCCTCCATCTATAACAATGGGCTCGCCCAGGAACAAAACCACTGCGCGTGCCCGGCTGATGTTGGAGTATATAAAGCGGCCATGCATTGTCTTTCCAAACATAGCGCGTTTAGCGACATAATGGGAAAAGCTGTTGATTTATCAGACTTCAATAAAGGTCAAATCGTTATCGCTCGGCGACTGGGAACATCAATTTCAGAAACGGGGCGTTTAGTGGGCTGTTCACGTTCAGTTGTGAGCACATATCGTAAGTGGTGTATGGATGGTGAAACGGCAAGTCGCCGGCCAGCAGAGTGTATCCACGGCGCATTGATTCCAGAGGAGAGCGGAGATTGCTACGCATTGTTCGCCTTGACCGAAGAGCTACAACAGCCGAAATCACCACCAAATACAACAGTGGCGACCCAGGCAGTGTTTCTCAACACACTGTGCAGCGTACATTGCTGCGTATGAGCCTACGCAGCCTGAGGCGAAAGCATGTCCCTGCACTGACGGAACGTCATCGCCAGCTGCGTCTGCAATGGTACAAGAAACATCGGAATTGGACATTAGAAGAGTGGAAGAAAGTTGCATGGTCCGACGAATCACGTTTTCTGGTCCATCCACATCGATGGACGTGTGCGAATACGCCGATTTTCAAAGGAAACTCTCTCTCACGGATGCACAGTTAGTTGGACGGAGACAAGCCGGTGGCGGGGGTATTATAGTGTGGGCAATGTATTCATGCAGCAGATTAGGACTCATAATCACCATAAAACAATCCCTGACGTCTGTGCACTACGTGAACATCGTTGCAGACCAGGTTCAACCATTAATGACAACAGTATTTCCGGCAGGGGATGGTGTTTACCTAAGGATAATGCACCGTGCCATAAGGGTCGAATCGTCATGGAGTGGTTCGAGGAACATTCGAGTGACTTTCAAGTCATGTCTTGGCCTCCAAATTCACCTGACATTAATCCAATAGAGCATTTGTGGTCCCTACTGGAAAATCAAATTCGTGTTGCCACGCTATACCCTCGCAATGTGAGGGAATTGCAGGACCAGTTGGTGCGCGCTTGGTACCAGATACATCAGACTAGACTACCTATCAGCACTTTGTGGAGTCAATGCCGCGCCGGGTGCTAGCAGCTTTGAGGGCTAAAGGTGGTCATAATGTAATGGCTCTTGGGTTGTATATGTTACCGTTAAAGCTCGAAAGCCGTTAATGTACAGATTACCTAAGGTGATACGTTAAAGTGCAGAATCAAGAATTTTCCACATTTTAACTAGGTAATCTGTACATTAGTGGCTTCCGAATCATTAAAGTTCAAAAGTTTGTTTCTCTCATTTCATTTCTCTACTCCTTTCCCCTTTCCCTTCACTTTTAGTTTAGTGTCGCCGGTTAATTTATTTCTCATTATCCGCTTTCGGCGACCAGCTGGTTCGCGATCCTTGAAAAATCCTACCGTACATATTCCCGCTCGGTGGCGCCTGCGGTGCCGTTTCAGGACCTACAACAGCTTATTGACATATAATGCAAATAACTTTATTGAAAATTTTAACTGTAGTAAATTCCCGTTCGGTAGCGTCTGCGGCGTCCACTTACCGTTTCAGTATCTGAAATAGCCTGTTTACTCACCGTGTTATAATCTTTGGGAATTCTGATCGTAACAAAGTCGGTGGTGCCCGTGGCGCCTTATTCCCGTTTTAAAACTTACAGTAGCTTGCTTGCTCATAGTGCAACTAGCTTTGAAAATTTTAACTGTAGCAAAACTAAAAACGCTATCTTGCAACAGAGATTTGCAACACATACTTTTCAATTCCAATTCAGATAACTTTTAAAATGATATATTACTTATGAAATGACGTTAATTAAGAAGCTGAGGTACAAAAGTAATATAAACATTGTTATAAAAAGATTTGTGTCTGACTTTTCCATGTTTTTCTCCTTAACTTGTGTAATTCCGGAATAAATAGTGTTAAAAATTCTTTATACGGAATGTGAGCGGATAATCAGAATTTGAAAGTATGCAAAATATAAAAGAATAAACATGTTTAGTGCTTTCTGCGGTTTTCTCTGAGACTCCCGTATTGAATTTAACGGCTTACATCAGTTTAAAAGTTCGCAATAAAATTACATTAAAGAATATTTCAAATGATGATGATTCAAATCATAAAAATGATGCTACTTTCGTCCACTGGAGAAAAGGAAAAGGAGCCTTAGAGAAAAAGTTACAGCGGAAAGATTTTTATACCCTTTATATCACCTTAACTCAACAGATCATAAGAAACAAACCCTTATACACAGTAACGTATCTAATTTCTTTTGTTATGTACATATACGCAAACTGGTAGTGACATCTTGACTATTTTGAATAGGAAACCATCTAATATTACTTTAAATAAAATATATTAATTTCGAGGCATGCTAAAAATATTTGCGAAAAATCAGATTTCGGACAGACAGACTGGTGGACAATTAAATTGAAGTTACAGACACCTTTTTTAACAAAATAGAACTTTATGTGACATACAAGCCTGTAAAATTAAGTAAAATAAATGACTGAAGAAATATTTTATCATTTTCCTTTTTCGTTGATTAACGAGGAAACCAGAAAAAGATTCGGGCCGACACGGCCCGGAGAAAATTTCATTCAGGCCCGGCCCGAGCCTGAAAAAAAATTTTAAGCCCGAGCCCTTCCCGGCCCGAGAGCAAATTCAAAAATTCAGCCCGAACCCGGGCCGGGCCGGGCTCGGGCCGGAAGCCCTGCCCGTGCAGACCTCTAGCCTACAACTCTGCAAAAACTAGAAAAAAATATGACATTTGGCACAGAGAAATTTCTGAGATTTATATTAAAACACTGTATAATACTATGCCATTCAGTATTAAAGCAGTATTTCCATATAAAAGTGGAATTAACCCAATGCAGAATACATATTTTTATTAAATAATTGTTTAGATCTAACAAATAAATAGTTTTATTTCATATGTTAAATATAACTTGTTTATTTCATATAATAAATCATAATAGAATACAAAGTATATGTTTATAATAATACGTTAAAAAAGAAAGTTTTGTATAAATTTATATTAAATTTGTATCGCCCAGTGGACGAAACGCGACCACTTTTTTTGTAAAGCAAAGCAAAATAAATGCCTTCTCGTAAACAGAATTAAATTGCAACACAACTACGCCAATTGTTTGTCGATATCCATCCAAAGTGAATCAGCAGAGTTTTACTTAATATATTTCTCTAAGTTTGGTACACTGTAGATGCTGAGCCTTTCCTGAAATGAGAGGAAATCGCAACGTGGAAGCGCCCCCTGTTCGGTGATATAGCCCAGAAGTTAATCGGCACCAATTCAAACCAAGGTCCAACCAAATATCAAATTTAGTTAAATTAAGTCCGTTGGTTGATAAAGTAAGGTGTTCGAACTCAAAAAGACAGATATTTTCTAAAAATGGTCGAATTGAGTTCAGGAAATATCAAAACGTGCAACTTAAACTTTTTTCTTATTTATGCAGAGATTAGAATAATAAATCCACATTTTTAAAAATAAGTAGTCAATTTCAGTTAATTCAAATGCAAGGAAATCTGAAAACGTGTAAATTTATCGAAAACCGAAAATCGAATTTTTTTCGTATTTTCTACTTTCTTCTTAGACATGCAGAAGCGAGTTATAAATCCACTTTTTAAAAAAATAAGTAGTCAATTTCAGTTAATTGAAATGCAAAGAAATCTCAAAATATGTAAATTCATTGAACACCGTAAATCCAAAGAATTTCCAAATCGTAAACTTCCTTCTTATAATGTAGAAGATATACGCAAGCGAAGTGTACTGACCGTCGTTGGGGCCAAGTAAAAGATTTCCTTTGTTAATCGTTCATTGGATTTTTTTGTAAAAAATTATTAAAATTTCAGGAAAATTATTTCCCGATTTTAATCCCCATATTTGGGTATAATTGAAAATTAGTCATGTGTTAGATTAAGTTTTTTTTTTTTTTTTTTTTTTTTTTTTTTGCTATCAAATTGAGAAATTTTTTATTTTTTATTTCAAAACTCTGGAAACAAAATGGGCATAGATTTGAAATCTGTTGCTCCTTGGTGTTTTGTGCTTTTGGCAATCAAAAATGTAATACGAAAACATCCATGCCAGATGGATCTTTTCGTAATACATATATATTCTACGAACTATTGATTCATATTTTGCTCGTTTTTAAAATAACCATGATTTTTGAAAGGAATTAAATATGTTCGCCAGACAATTTGGCGATCTTTTATTATTATTATTTTCCGCCAAGGACGGGGCAGATATTATATCTGTTCCTTTGAAATGAATGTGGCTAATCATACCTTTTGAATGATAACGTTTCCAACTTTCTACTCCCATAATTAATATGTTAAAAGTGTACCATAAATTTCATGCTTGCCTATTTATATATAGATAATTCGTAAAGTGTAATAAAGCGAATTACTAAATCGAAAATGTACATAGGTATCACTTTTTCTCCTTGATATGATGCAAACATGACAGTTTTATTTGTTTCAACCATTAGTTTTGAAGTTATTACAAACAAAACTAGTATGTTGTGGCCACCACAAGACTTTCTTCTATATTTTCCTATATACATATTCAATCAGTAACAATATTTAAAAAAAAAAAAAAAAAAAAAAAAAATTACGATTTTTTTCTTTCTTTTTTTTTTTTTTTTTTTTTGTTAAAAGTAATACATATTCAACCAGTAACAATATTAAAAAAAAAAAAAAAAAAAAAAATACGATTTTTTTTTTCTAAGTTTTTTTTTGTTAAAAGTAAAAAAAATCGATAACTTTGTTTTAAATTATCACAGATTTATAGTTCAACCATTCGTTTTAAAGGTATTGACGAGACCTTTCGAAAGATACCCATCTTGAAAATTTACTCCCCTCGAGGGGTGACTTCCCCCCCAGGGGGGGTGGCGTGGCTCCTACACGTACAAAAAATTTTTCCCAGTTGACTATCTCTATTATAAATAATTATTGTAAATTTCATAATGATTACTAAAAAATAATTCTCTTTAAGCACATTTATACAAAATTTTGTCCTATATCACCATGTTAAAAATTTAGAAAAAGCGGGATGGCAACGCAACCTGTAAGACAATTTTTACCAAAAGTTGATAGGCACTAATTTATGTCAAGGTGCAACTACATACCAATTTGTATGAAATTCTGTGCAGTAGTTCCTGAGATACAGTTGCCACAAAATTTTGTCACACACACACACACACACACACACACAGACAGACAGACAGACAGACAGACAGACAGACAGACATTTTCTAAAAATAGTCAAATCGTATTCTACAGCTCTCAAAACGTGTAAATCCATCAAAAACCCGAGGTCGAAAATTTTTACGAATCCAATACTTTCTCTATATTACATATAGAAGAAAGTAAAAAGTGTAAGTCAATTTTTCTGCAGTGCGGCTTTTTTTTCCCCCTTAGGATATTTTAATTTAGTTATATAATATTCAGTAACTATATGTTCAACAGTAAGATTCGGAGAATATTCAGTAATTATATGTGCAGTAAAAATTTTATTTGTTATGAAATAATTTTATTTTATTCAATTTTAACATATTTAATCAAAATCTGATCTGAACGGAAACTTTACTCGTCACTTTCATTTGGTTGCTCCTTAGCGATTCAGCCTATTTATTTACAAATAAAATAACACAATTCTCAATTTTAAAAGGTTTTTTTTTGTACTCGTGACAAATAATGTTAGACTTTCACAATTTTCAACTTTTCCTTTAAAAGTAAAAATTTTCATTTCTATCGATTTCTTTTTGTCTCTAACTTTTAGATGTATATTACACTAAACTTGTAGATTTATTTCCATGACTTCTGAATTGCTCTATCGCAGTTATTTCTCGATTTTTAAAATTTCTTCTGAGAGAATCCAATTTTAAAAATTGTGAATAGTGGAAAGGATGTGGTAGTTCTGGTGAAGGAAGGAGGGACTTATCACTGTAGAAAATCTTTAGAGTGCAATTATATATATATATATATATATATATATATATATACAGAGAGAGAGAGAAAGAAAGTAAGAGAGATATAGTCCTTCCTGCCTCTCCCCTTTTTCTGTTGCGGAAAAGATTGTTGAAGTCAAGTCATTGTTCTTTCTTTTGTTTTTGAGTGATGTGTATAAGTTAGGTAAGACAAGGTAAATGGCATTTGTTAGAAATGTATCAAATTTTTGATATAAAGGTATATAATTTTTTTAAACTTTTTTGTATAAATATTGTTTTTACAGTATTTTTCTTTTGTATAACTACTGTATATTAAAATTTATTACTATTTCTACTAGCAATCCCGTGCAAAACTTTCGCACTTTATTTCTTTTCTTTATTTACCTTTAAAATTTGAAACTCATAAACCTTAGGCCAATTTTCCCACCCAATTTTAATTCATCAGAAGCCAAATTATTTATTAGAAACAATATTGTGGGAGGAAATGATAATGATAATAAAAAAATGTCATTCGCGAAAGGCTTAAAAATAAAATTAATGCTTGATGACTTATTTTTCATACTTCACGAGACAGGACAGATTTACTGTAAGACCCTCATGGCGATTTTTAAATTTTTGTCACCATGTTGGCGATACATTTTTATTAATTAATTTATTTATTTTGGCATAAATTTGTGTTAAAAAATACTTAGTATCTATTTTGATTATACTTTTTATTATTGCATTTTTTAGTCAATTTATGACAAAAGTTCATATGGGGTTCATCATCATTAAAATATTGCTAGATTTAAAATGACATTTGCAAACATTGTAAAAATGCAACTTTTAAAAATAACAATTTTCTATAAAATGATCTTATGTATTATTTTTCTTTTCGCGTATTTTTATTAAGTCACTATCGTATAGTTTCTAAAAAAAAAATTAATCGTCACTGGACCACGTTTGAGAAATATTATATAGACCAGCAAACCCGTGCAAAATTTTCGCACTTCATTTATTTATTTTCTTCTTATTTACATTTAAAACTTAAAACTCATAAATCTTATATCAGTCATCCTCCCCCCCCCCCCTCCTTCCCCATTTCACCACCAGAAGTCAAATTATTATTAGAACCAAATTAATATTGTGCGATAGTGAAAATAAAACCATTCAAGGAAAGGTTTCAGAATACAATTAATGTTTGACGACCCAATTTTCATACTTGCACAGGCTGTACAGTTTTAGTATAAGGCCCCAATGGCAACTTTTTTTAGCA